>LR778260.1:1935461-2117416 GCA_902810595.1 Coregonus sp. 'balchen'
CCCCCCCATCCTCCCCTACCCTGGGCCAATTGTGCGCCCGCCCATGGGTCTCCCGGTCGCGGCCGGCTGCGACAGAGCCTGGATTCGAACCAGGATCTCTAGTGTCACAGTTAGCACTGCGATGCAGTGCCTTAGACCACTGCGCCACTCATGAGTAATCTGCTACCACTCACACACACACAACTTCTCATCCGGTCCGGTGAGCGAAAGGCAGGTTGAGGTTGTAGTGTAGTGAAGAAGGTGTCTTATGCTGAGGACAGTAGTAGAGGAAGTATGGGTACGGGGTGAGGGATCTTGAGACATCCCTGTGAGTCGGGCCGAGGCCAATAGAGAGTGATAGTTGGTATAGTGGTGAGGTTTTAATGGGGTAGGGTTAGTTGGTATAGTGGTGAGGTTTTAATGGGTGGGTAGGGTTGAGTTGGTATAGTGGGTGAGGTTTTATGGGTCTAGGGTGGTTGGTCTCGTGGTTGAGGTTTTCCATGGGGTACGGGTTAGTTGGTTATCGTGGTGCGGTTTTCCTGGTGTCGGTTCGTTGTCTATGTTGCGGTTTTCCTGTGTGTCGGTTCGTTGGTCTCGTGGTGGGTTTTCCTGGTCTGTGTTCGTTGGTCTCGTTGTGCGGTTTTCCTGGGTCTCGGTTCGTTGGTCTCGTGTGCGGTTTTCTTGGGTTCTCGGGTTCTTGGTCTCTTGGTGGGTTTTCCTGGGTTGGTTCGTTGGTTCGTGGTGCGGTTTCCTTGGTCCGGGTTCGTTTGTCTGTGGTGCGTTTTTTGGGTCGGGTTCGTTGGTCCGTGGGCGGTTTTCCTGTGTCGGTTCGTTGTCTTGTGCGGTTTCCCGGGTGTCGTTCGTTGGTCTGTGGTGCGGTTTCCCGGGTGTAGGGTTAGTTGGTAGCAGTGAGGGAAAAAAGTAATTGATCCCCTGCTAATTGTGTACGTTTGCCCACTGACAAAGAAATGACAGTCTATAATTTCAATGGTAGGTTTATTTGAACAGTGAGAGACAGAATAACAACAACAAAATCCAGAAAAACGCATTTAAAAAATGTTATAAATTGATTTGCATTTTAATGAGGGAAATAAGTATTTGACCCCCTCTCAATCAGAAAGATTTCTGGCTCCCAGGTGTCTTTTATACAGGTAACGAGCTGAGATTAGGAGCACATTCTTAAAGGGAGTGCTCCTAATCTCAGCTTGTTACCTGTATAAAAGACACCTGTCCACAGAAGCAATCAATCAATCAGATTCCAAACTCTCCACCATGGCCAAGACCAAAGAGCTCTCCAAGGATGTCAGGGACAAGATTGTAGACCTACACAAGGCTGGAATGGACTACAAGACCATCGCCAAGCAGCTTGGTGAGAAGGTGACAACAGTTGGTGCGATTATTCGCAAATGGAAGAAACACAAAATAACTGTCAATCTCCCTTGGCCTGAGGCTCCATGCAAGATCTCACCTCGTAGAGTTGCAATGATCATGAGAACGGTGAGGAATCAGCCCAGAACTATTTCCTTCATTAAAATGCAAATCAATTTATAACATTTTTGACATGCGTTTTTCTGGATTTTCTGGAATTGTTATAAGGCTTTGCCTTTTGAGTATGTTTTTGAGTTGTCATGTGTTTTTTTACATCACTAAGTTTGGCGTAGAAATCAGCCTTACAATACAGGCAGTATGCCCGTGTATCATCTCCAATAAACGGCTTCAACCAGCCTTTGAATTCAGGGTTTGATTCCCACTCCTTTCTGTATTTTTGAGTGTACAGTTTAGACTGAGACATGATGAGCTAGCCAGCTAGATGTTTAGCTTATGTCCCAGAGAGGTGAGTAAGTGACTGAGTGTGAATTATTTAACAAACTATTTCAATGTCTCTGTGCGTCTCCCAAAAGGTTGGATGAAGAAACGGACAGAGTCCCCGTCTGCATAGTCAGAGATGTTTATTCATTGAGAATTCTAACACAAAATGGTCGTACAATATTTCTATACGCACACGTCATATGAAAGTCCCTCCCCCCTGTAGGCGGGCTGTAGTTTTCCACTTTATAATTGCTCTCCTGACCATCAGTTCACATACACACTTTCTTATCATAGCCTACTCCCTGCATTCCTCAGTTATCGCCGTTCTCACAATATTCTGCACCATGTTTAACAGTTCTCCTTCTTCTTCGCCATCCGGTCTCACTCCTACTCACATTGCTAAATAGTATCACAATGTCATAATCTTTACTGGTCCTACACTCACACATTACCAGGTAGTAGATTCTAACACATCTCACACAGTTTCGGAGTATAATAATTAGTCACTACTAAGAAAGTACTAATCACTTAAAACAAGAACATTTCACAACTATATTTAAGGGTGGAACATTAGTCATTATGTCACGCCCTGGCTCTGGGGACTCTTTAATGTTGAGCCAGGGTGTGGATTTTCATTGTTTAGTTTTCTATGTTTTTTGTTCTAGATCGTTTAGATCTATGTTGGCCAGGGTGGTTCCCAATCAGAGACAGCTGTAGCTCGTTGTCTCTGATTGGGGACCATACTTAGGCAGCCTTTTGGCATGTTAGTTTTGTGGGATCTTGTTCCGTAGGGTTTTGTGTATAACCTAGGACTTCACGTATCGTTTGGTTTATTGTTTTGGTTCGTGTGTGTACTTAATAAAGAATGTACGCTTATCACGCTGCGCCTTGGTCCGCTTCATCTGTCGACGATCGTGACACATTACTTTTAACCTGTATATATTTTTATTTTTATATCACTGAGGCTGTGTGAGTCAAATGCAGTGATTTATTTTTGTGCAGTGATTTATTTTAGACAAAGAACATTTTACATTTACATCCCGCCCTGAATGTAAGCCAGGGAGAGATCAGCCAGGGTGGGATCAGCCAGGGTGGGATCAGCCAGGGCGGGATCAGCCAGGGTGGGATCAGCCAGCGGCGGGATCAGCCAGGGAGAGATCAGCCAGGGTGGGATCAGCCAGGGCGGGATCAGCCAGCGGCGGGATCAGCCAGGGAGAGATCAGCCAGGGTGGGATCAGCCAGGGAGAGATCAGCCAGGGAGAGATCAGCCAGGGCGGGATCAGCCAGGGAGAGATCAGCCAGGGCGGGATCAGCCAGGGAGAGATCAGCCAGGGAGAGATCAGCCAGGGCGGGATCAGCCAGGGCGGGATCAGCCAGGGTGGGATCAGCCAGGGTGGGATCAGCCAGCGGCGGGATCAGCCAGGGAGGGATCAGCCAGGGTGGGATCAGACAGGGTGGGATCAGCCAGGGCGGGATCAGCCAGGGCGGGATCAGCCAGGGTGGGATCAGCCAGCGGCGGGATCAGCCAGGGAGAGATCAGCCAGGGCGGGATCAGCCAGGGCGGGATCAGCCAGGGCGGGATCAGCCAGGGTGGGATCAGCCAGCGGCGGGAACAGCCAGGGCGGGATCAGCCAGGGCGGGATCAGCCAGGGTGGGATCAGCCAGGGCGGGATCAGCCAGCGGCGGCTTCCCGCATGCGCGATTCATTTGCAGTCTGGACGCGGAGGGGTGAACATCTCCTGCTCTGACTGCAGCTGGGAGGGACTGCTGCGCGAGGACTGGGCCGCCTGTTGAGTGCAGTATATCCTGCCAGCTGTATGTTGTCCATGTCGTCGTTCAGTCACGACTCGGTGAAGCATGAGATATTACAGTTTTTAATGTCCCGTTGGTAGGATAACCGTAATCTTAGGTCGTCCAATTTGTTCTCAAATGATTGAACATTGGCTAATAGGATTGATGGAAGAGGCAGTTTACTCGCTCGCCGTCGGATCCTTACGAGGCACCCCGACCTACGTCCATGATATCTCCGTCTCTTTCTCATTCGAATGACGGGGATCTGGGCCTTGTCGGGTGTCTGTAGGATATCCTTCGCGTCCGGCTCGTTGAAGAAAAAATCTTCGTCCAATACGAGGTGAGTAATCGCTGTCCTGATATCCAGAAGCTATTTTTTTGTCATAAGAGACAGTGGCAGAAACATTATGTACAGAATAAATTACAAATAACGCGAAAAAACACACATAATAGTACAATCGGTTAGAGGGCTGTAAAACGGCAGCCATCTTCTCCGGCGCCACTTCTCATGAATCAGTCCCTGATTAGAGGGGAACAATGAAAAAATGCAGTGGAACTGGCTTCGAGGTCCAGAGTTGAGTTTGAAGGTACTAAACTACACTATACTACTGTACTGGGTCTATAATACTAAATTGAAGCCTCCATGTTATCTGTGACTGTTAGGGTGAAATCTTCTCTTGTCCTTTTACAGCAAACAGAGAGCATCTAAGGAGGTGACCGCTCCGTCTGAAGAGGTCCAGGCAGTGGGGATACCATCCCACGGAGTCAGGCCTGTGATGGAAAGGTGAAAACAGCCAGCAAGCTTCTATAGAGAGGAGGGAGGCTGGAGAAAGAGGTGACCGCTCCGTCTGAAGAGGTCCAGGCAGTGGGGATACCATCCCATGGAGTCAGGCCTGTGATGGAAAGGTGAAAACAGCCAGCAAGCTTATATAGAGAGGAGGGAGGCTGGAGAAAGATTGTTTAATGTCTGGTAGAGCTGTTTAGCAGAAAGTAGGGATACACCGAGGTTTACAGACGAGTCCTGATTCCTGGTGACAAATGTTGCTTGTGTCCCAAATGACACCCTATTCCCTATGTAGTGCACTACTTTAGACCAGAGAATGGCACCCTATTCCCTATATAGTGCACTACTTTAGACCAGAGAATGGCACCCTATTCCCTATATAGTGCACTACTTTAGACCAGAGAATGGCACCCTATTCTCTACATAGTGCACTACTTTAGACCAGAGAATGGCACCCTATTCCCTATATAGTGCACTACTTTAGACCAGAGAATGGCACCCTATTCCCTATGTAGTGCTCTATGTAGGGGATAGAGTGCCATTTGCGACGCATACTTTATCGTCACCCCAGGGGCGTCAATTGGTCGCCATAGGCTAGCTCAACACCAACAATTTAAAATAGGCTACTAAAATCCAATCTCGATTAAAAGACCAAATGTAGTTTAGAGGTGAAAGTGGCTGACATTAGGACCATGCGGAGGCCTGGGAGTGGGAGGGAAGGCTGGAGAGGAACAGTGCTACTTTTTCTCAAAGATGGCTGAATTAGAGGGCTTTGGCTGTAACTGCTGTTTGACTTGACATTAAACTAAACTAGCATTTTAATTCCGGTGCTGAGCTAGCACGTAGCAGCTAATTCTTGTATGACATGTGTTTGTAGAATTTTAAATCCCCTATTGACTGAGGTGAATGTTAAATCCCCTATTGACTGAGGTGAATGTTAAATCCCCTATTGACTGAGGTGAATGTTAAATCCCCTATTGACTTAGGTGAATGTTAAATCCCCTATTGACTGAGGTGAATGTTAAATCCCCTATTGACTGAGGTGAATGTTAAATCCCCTATTGACTGAGGTGAATGTTAAATCCCCTATTGACTGAGGTGAATGTTAAATCCCATATTGACTGAGGTGAATGTTAAATCCCTATTGACTGAGGTGAATGTTAAATCCCCTATTGACTGAGGTGAATGTTAAATCCCCTATTGACTGGGATTAATCCCCTATTGACTGAGGTGAATGTTAAATCCCATATTGACTGAGGTGAATGTTAAATCCCCTATTGACTGAGGTGAATGTTAAATCCCCTATTGACTGAGGTGAATGTTGCTTGTTTTTGCTGTTCTCCAAATAGCATTTGAGAGTTTTTAAATTGTGTAGAAATGCAGTAAATGAGCTTGAATTTACTTATTTGATTAAATCAATTTCCGTGACCGTTTCAGCATGTACAGTCGTGGTCAAAAGTTTTGAGAATGACACAAATACTAATTCTCACAAAGTCTGCTGTCTCAGTTTTGATGATGGCAATTTGCATATACTCCAGAATGTCATGAAGAGTGATCAGATGAATTGCAATTAATTGCAAAGTCCCTCTTTGCCATGAAAATGAACTTAATCCCAAAAAAACATTTCCACTGCATTTCAGCCCTGCCACAAAAGGACCAGCTGCCATCATGTCAGTGATTCTCTCGTTAGCACAGGTGAGAGTGTTGACGAGGACAAGGCTGGAGATCACTCTGTCATGCTGATTGAGTTAGAATAACAGACAGGAAGCTTTAAAAGGAGGGTGGTGCTTGAAATCATTGTTCTTCCTCTGTTAACCATGGTTACCTGCAAGGAAACACGTGCCGTCATCATTGCTTTGCACAAAAAGGGCTTCACAGGCAAGGATATTGCTGCTAGTAAGATTGCACCTAAATCAACCATTTATTGGATCATCAAGAACTTCAAGGAGAGAGGTTCAATTGTTGTGAAGAAGGCATCAGGGCTCCCAAGAAAGTCCAGCAAGCGCCAGGACTGTCTCCTAAAGTTGATTCAGCTGCGGGATCGGGGGACCAGCAGTGCAGAGCTTGCTCAGGAATGGCAGCAGGCAGGTGTGAGTGCATCTGCAGGAGGATGGCCTGGTGTCAAGAAGGGCAGCGAGGAAGAAGCCACTTCTCTCCAGGAAAAACATCAGGGACAGGCTGATATTCTGCAAAAGGTACAGGGATTGGACTGCTGAGGACTGGGGTAAAGTCATTTTCTCTGATGAATCCCCTTTCCGATTGTTTGGGGCATCCGGAAAACACCTTGTCCGGAGAAGACAAGGTGAGCGCTACCATCAGTCCTGTGTCATGCCAACAGTAAAGCATCCTGAGACCATTGATGTGTGGGGTTGCTTCTCAGCCAAGGGAGTGGGCTCACTCACAATTTTGCCTAAGAACACAGCCATAAATAAAGAATGGTACCAACACATCCTTCAAGAGCAACTTCTCCCAACCATCCAAGAACAGTTTGGTGACGACCAATGCCTTTTCCAGCATGATGGAGCACCTTGCCATAAGGCAAAAGTGATAACTAAGTGGCTCGGGGAACAAAACATCAACATTTTGGGTCCATGGCCAGGAAACTCCCCAGATCTTAATCCCATTGAGAACTTGTGGTCGATCCTCAAGAGGTGGGTTGACAAACAAAACCCCACAAACTCCAAGCATTGATTATGCAAGAATGGGCTGCCATCAGTCAGGATGTGGCCCAGAAGTTAATTGACAGCATGCCAGGGCGGATTGCAGAGGTCTTGAAAAAGAAGAGTCAACACTGCAAATATTGACTCTTTGCATAAACTTAATGTAATTGTCAATAAAAGCCTTTGACACTTATGAATGCTTGTAATTATACTTCAGTATACCATAGTAACATCTGACAAAAATATCTCATAACACTGAAGCAGCGAACTTAGTGAAGACCAATACTTGTGTCATTCACAAAACTTTTGACCACAACTGTACAAAGAAAATGCAGCTGACATCATTTGTTTGCTTGAGCCAAGACTTTCATCTGACTCTTTTAGGGGAAGCTCCGTCCCTCCTTCCCTACAAGTACGGATCACCTTGAGGTTTTTTGGTATCTGGAACATTCCATCGTGAAACAGGAGATTTGTGTGGTGTGAGTGAACCGACTGTATGCAGAATAGTCCACAAAGTCTGCAATGCTGAAAGACAATTACATCATGTTCCCTGATGCTGCTGCCCAAGCCAACTACAAGCTATAGTTCTATGAATATGGGAACTTCCCTGGAGTCATTGGCTGTGTAGATGGATGGGATATTACCATCAGGTGTCGCTCTACAGAGGAGTACAGGAATCTGAAAATCTGGTTCTCAATAACTAAGTGTGTGTACTCCCAGTGTGCAGTTCTCCAACATTGTTGTTTGGTGTATGGAAGAGTCGTTTCCAATGTCTCAGAAACACATTGTGCTTTCAACCAAGAAGATGCTTCATTGTCATAATTGCAACAGCAGTGCTTCACAATTAGCTTAAACAGCATGACTGCCCAGATCCTCACAATGACCTCAAACAGCATGACTGCCCCGATCAATGACCTCAGACAGCATGACTGCCCAGATCAATGACCTCAGACAGCATGACTGCCCAGATCAATGACCTCAAACAGCATGACTGCCCAGATCAATGACCTCAGACAGCATGACTGCCCAGATCAATGACCTCAGACAGCATGACTGCCCAGATCAATGACCTCAGACAGCATGACTGCCCAGATCAATGACCTCAAACCGCATGACTGCCCAGATCAATGACCTCAAACAGCATGACTGCCCAGATCAATGACCTCAGACAGCATGACTGCCCAGATCCTCACATTGAAGATGAGGATGGCCCAGATGTTCCCATGGTTGAGGCAGACAATAACAGAAATGGACTAGCCTGCAGAGATACTTTTGCTATGCAGCACTTCTCACAACAAATATAGCTCAAGTGATTGAAGCAAACAACAGCCACGGATTGGTAACAAAAAGGTTTTTCATTCACAAATGGAAATATCAGGACCCTGAACTGGTGCTGGTTTGAGAAGAACATTAGTACTGCTGCTGCTTCATGTTCCTCTCCTCCTCCTTCATGACCACCTCATCATGAAGAACATTAGTACTGCTGCTGCTTCATATTCCTCCTCCTCCTCCTCCTCCTCCTCCTCCTCCTCCTCCTCCTCCTCCTCCTCCTCCTCCTCCTCCTCCTCCTCCTTCTCCTCCTCCCCCTCCTCCTCCTCCTCCTCCTCCTCCTCCTCCTTCATAGCCACCTCAACAGAAAGGATTCACATCTTCATTTCATGCTCTTCTTTTAAATAGATTAGTTTGCGCTCATGAAATTCCATGGGCACTCTGTCCTCCGGCCCGGGATATTGACAAGCTATGGTGATCATCTGCCTCTAGAAAATGATTACATTGCTGCATTAGAGAACATTATTATTATAAGAGTTATAATAATAATAATAATATGCCATTTAGCAGACGCTTTTATCCAAAGCGACTTACAGTCATGCGTGCATACATTTTTTTGTGTATGGGTGGTCCCGGGGTTCGAACCCACTACCTTGGCGTTACAAGCGCCGTGCTCTACCAGCGGAGAGCTACAGAGGACCACTGAGTTGAGTTCATTACATATATTGTATCAGATCCGTCGCCAGACCTCAGTCTTAAGGGGGGCATATGAAATGCATGGGAGGGCAGGGGACAATTATTATTAGCCTACAGTATGTATATTTAATAATAAATTCCCTCAAGTGGGGGGGGGGGGCACAAGCATGTTTGGGGGCGGGCCTGGCCCCCTATGGCCCGCCCATAGCGACGGGTGTGTATTGTACACTGCTCAAAACAATTAAGGGAACACTAAAATAACACATCCTAGATCTGAATGAATGAAATAATCCTATTAAATACTTTTGTCTTTACATAGTTGAATGTGCTGACAACAAAATCACACAAAAATTATCAATGGAAATCAAATGTATCAACCCATGGAGGTCTGGATTTGGAGTCACCCTCAAAATTAAAGTGGAAAACCACACTACAGGCTGATCCAACTTTGATGTAATGTCCTTAAAACAAGTCAAAATGAGGCTCAGTAGTGTGTGTGGCCTCCACGTGCCTGTATGACCTCCCTACAACGCCTGGGCATGCTTCTGATGAGGTGGCGGATGGTCTCCTGATGGATCTCCTCCCAGACCTGGACTAAAGCATCCGCCAACTCCTGGACAGTCTGTGGTGCAACGTGGCGTTGGTGGATGGAGCGAGAGATGATGTCCCAGATGTGCTCAATTGGATTCAGGTCTGGGGAACGGGCGGGCCAGTCCATAGCATCAATGCCTTCCTCTTGCAGGAACTGCTGACACACTCCAGCCACATGAGGTCTAGCATTGTCTTGCATTAGGAGGAACCCAGGGCCAACCGCACCAGCATATGGTCTCACAAGGGGTCTGAGGATCTCATCTCGGTACCTAATGGCAGTCAGGCTATCTCTGGCGAGCACATGGAGGGCTGTGCGGCCCCCCAAAGAAATGCCACCCCACACCATGACTGACCCACCGCCAAACCGGTCATGCTGGAGGATGTTGGAGGCAGCAGAACGTTCTCCACGGCGTCTCCAGACTCTGTCACGTCTGTCACGTGCTCAGTGTGAACCTGCTTTCATCTGTGAAGAGCACAGGGCGCCAGTGGCGAATTTGCCAATCTTGGTGTTCTCTGGCAAATGCCAAATGTCCTGCACGGTGTTGGGCTGTAAGCACAACCCCCACCTGTGGACGTCGGGCCCTCATACCACCCTCATGGAGTCTGTTTCTGACCGTTTGAGCAGACACATGCACATTTGTGGCCTGCTGGAGGTCATTTTGCAGGGCTCTGGCAGTGCTCCTCCTGCTCCTCCTTGCACAAAGGCGGAGGTAGCGGTCCTGCTGCTGGGTTGTTGCCCTCCTACGGCCTCCTCCACGTCTCCTGATGTACTGGCCTGTCTCCTGGTAGCGCCTCCATGCTCTGGACACTACGCTGACAGACACAGCAAACCTTCTTGCCACAGCTCGCATTGATGTGCCATCCTGGATGAGCTGCACTACCTGAGCCACTTGTGTGGGTTGTAGACTCCGTCTCATGCTACCACTAGAGTGAAAGCACCGCCAGCATTCAAAAGTGACCAAAACATCAGCCAGGAAGCATAGAAACTGAGAAGTGGTCTGTGGTCACCACCTGCAGAACCACTCCTTTATTGGGGGTGTCTTGCTAATTGCCTATAATTTCCACCTGTTGTCTATTCCATTTGCACAACAGCATGTGACATTTATTGTCAACCAGTGTTGCTTCCTAAGTGGACAGTTTGATTTCACAGAAGTGTGATTGACTTGGAGTTACATTGTGTTGTTTAAGTGTTCCCTTTATTTTTTTGAGCAGTATATTATGGGAGTGCAAGAGATGACTGACAGCATTACTTATTCCCTGCAGTCCGGAGACAGCACATGTTGAATGAATGTGTCCTACCGATTGAGGATTGGAACGGTCCCCCATCTGAACTGTCCAAATGGTCAACATCGGGGATACCTGCCAGGGGTTGCTGGCTATCGATGATCCCGGTCAACAAGTCCCCCAGCTCATCTGTCTCTGGTCTACCTGGGGGTCCTCCACCAGTCTTGAAACGCTCCGTACGAGCAACAGCATTTGTCTTCTTTAAGTAAATTTTTCCACAGGACCTTAGAAAGACAAGACAATATAGAAATTATATTAGTAATTATGTATGATATTGTTTGTGTTACATTTCTGTCACACAAATACATTTAGGCCCCACTGTGTTGTTACACAAGAAAACTAATATTTCAAAGATTTGTAAAAGTGGGCCAACAATAAATACAGTATAAATACATATTTCTTCACAAAAGTAGTGCACTGGGCCTTTAATAGTCCTGTATTAGCGGAACGATATAGCCGTCTGCAGCGCAGGCAAAAAGTCTTCAATTTTTTGGTTACGTCTTGGTTGCCATGGCGTCTCGGATTGGTTGGCGAGTGCAATTATTGGTTACTTATTGGTTGCAGACGGCGATATGATTGGTTGTCACAACCAGAAATGTCCTCGACTGACTGTTGTCAGCAATAGCGTGCAACTGCAGCCTGCATTTCGGGGCATTCCTGCATGTGGAGGAACGCCCCCCTCTAGCTTCCCATTGGTTCCTGCATGAACGTCCCCCCTCGGCCTCCCGGAGTCCTCCCTGCTAGCTGGTGGGAGCAACACCGGTAGACAGTGTACTTCGCCCCGGCCTGCCAGGGTTGCCATATTCGTAGTTTTCCTCCCAAATTGGGCTACTTTGAAAAACGATGTCGCGGGTGAAAATGTATTGGTCGCATGTGGCAGGTTTTTGGGATACTTCTAAGTTGCACCGCAGCAATATGTATTTCACTGTGACCTGCTGCTGCTGACTATCAGGCAGTAAGCAGGCTGGGACTGAGTGACTGGTGGGGGGGTACATTGAGAGTTGGTGGGGGGGTACATTGAGAGTTGGGGGGGGGGGTACATTGAGAGTTGGGGGGGGGGGTACATTGAGAGTTGGGGGGGGGGTACATTGAGAGTTGGGGGGGGGGTACATTGAGAGTTGGGGGGGGGGGTACATTGAGAGTTGTGGTTGTGCTGTAGCAGAGGCAACTGAGTCACCAAGACAAGAGCAGCACGCACGTTGTGACAACTTCTTACCAGTTGTTTAGATTGGTCATTATGGAAACACCCCCTTTTCCATAAAACATATTAACGCGCTAGAACTGATATAACGGCGACAAAGCATTGGAAAGTGACTTTATGCGACTACAGCTCTTTAGATACATTTGCACATTCTAATATCAAGCGAAGGGTTTTTCTCAGTTCTTGGGTCTCCAGCGCTGCCCGAGTGGACATTTGAAATGGAAGTTACGCAAACCCCTCGCATGCTTCTGTTATGGGAAAAAGTTGACAATAAAAATGACATTAAATGTGGAGAATGGTGGGCCACATTTGCATCTGTTTGGCCATCAAGTAGGCTATTAATTTCTATAACATTTTAGGCTACTGTAGCCTACCATTTGATACAGTACAATAAATATGCTGAAATTATATCACTGGAGTCATTGCAAATCTATTTGTGCCACTTGAGCTGGAGCTGGCAAATGGATTGGATAAATAGCCTATAACTCCGTGTGTTGTTGTGTCCTTGTGTTATTATGCAATTGTGATCATGGCCACAGCTCTATCGTAATGTGTCGTTATCCACATTTAACATCAGTTTCACTGTGGACTTTTCCCTGAAATGTGACGTAGGCCTATCAGGGGCTATAGTATACCTGCATCTAGCTCAGCAAACTATGGCAAAGTTGAATTGCAGTTATAAACCCAGTCGTTAAAAATGACGTCGATATTCCTTCTTAAATCGCCTGATAACGTTATGGAAAAAGGTATTTGGCAGGTGGCAGGGTTGCCAGCTCTAGATAAAATTTCTAGAACAATGACCCCTGAAAACCCGCCTACAAGGTCTGAAAACTAGCCCAAATTGTTTTTTTTTTCGCAACAAGTGAGGAGTTGCAACATTTATTCATGATGGCCTGCCATAACCTTCGTTAACATAACTGCGGGAAAACGGTGCCTGACAGGCGGGGGCGAAGGACAATGTCTACATTTACAGAAATGTTTGGTGATCAACTAGTAATGCCTTGGAGAGCGACCGGCTGGTGACCACTGACAGACGCAACTCACTCAGCTACTCCTATGCCACATGCACTACCCAAACATTCAGGTGATTTGAAACTATCTACAGCAAAACATTTTTTTAAAGAAGCTAATGATTCTCTGTGGCTAAGTCATGGTCCCTGGTGAAGTATTTTGAATTATTTTATATAAACTGGAGTAATTATATAATTTTGGCGAAACATCCATTAACTTTAGGGCAATCCAACATCCAAACAGTGCACCGGCCAACTTTCCTTTCCAATTTGCAGGAGGTTGAAACCAGAGCTCTGTATATAATGACGAGATGCTCATGTCTCCGCACTAACAATGGTAGCCTTTGTCCCAAAGGCGACAAGCTCAGGTCTGCATATTATTCCCATAGAAACGCATTGGGTTTATACTGGACAGAATTTGGCGAGTGAGCCCTCTCGCTTCGCCTCTTCTGAAACTATATCACCGAAGAAAGCATCAGAGTGAGCTAAACAGCGCCCCTCTGTCTCAGTATGTGTAGACCATGTATCTGATGCTGTCTGGCCAGAAATAGTATGACATGCCATACTCTTTTGGTCCAGACAGCATCAGATACATGGTCTACACATACTGACAGAGGGGCGCTGTTTAGCTCCCTCGGATGCGTCTTTCTGTTGGGCGCGTCTCAGTCAAATAAATGATCAATATTTTATTTGGATGGGCAAGGGGGTACGGTAGGGCAGGCCAGGCCCCCTAAGGCCTGCCCATAATGCCAGCCATGTCTGCTAGCATGCTAGTTAGCTAGCTAGCACACGGTGTCGCTCCCGTCTGCTGTGCACCGGACTAGCTAAACTAGCACATAGTGTCACTTCACTCCCGCCTGCCGAACACCTGCCCTCGCCGTCGTTAACAGAACTGCGGGAAAACAGTACCCAACAGGCAGGGACAAAGGACACTGTCTACAGGTGTACAGCAAGCTAACTACCGTTGTCGCCTCGCCCCTTCTTCTGTGGGGTTTATCGGCGGCTGGCGTCCAACATTATTGTGGAGTTAACGCCACCTCCTGTACTGGAGCGCCCCCGCCTCCCGCCTGTCCTATCTTAAAAATGGACCAATAGAAATATAAAGACGGGTTCCTGCAGATGCTGGAATGCCCACATACAGGAACGGCCCGAATTGCGGGCCGCAGTTGCGCCCTTCTCGTTATCAGGGGGCCGCCAAGCGCCACAAAAGCATGCTCAAGTGCGGCAGGTAGCTTAGTGAGTCAGAGCGTTGTGCCAGTAACCGAAAGGTCGCTGGTTCTAATCCCGAGCCGACTAGGTGAAAAATATGTCGATGTGCCCTTAAGCAAGGCACTTAACCCTAATTGCTCCTGTAAATCGCTCTGGATAATCTCTAAATTCCAAGCATCTGCCTCTAACTCTAGGAAGCTCTTTGCCACCTTCTCCTCCCTGCTGAATCCCCCCCCCCCCCCCCTCCCCCTCCTCCCTCTCTGTGGATGACTTCATCAACCATTTTGAAAAGAAGGTTGACGACATCCGATCCTCGTTTGTTAAGTCAAATGACACTGCTGGTCCTGCTCACACTGCCCTACCCTATGCTTTGACTTCTTTCTCCCCTCTCTCTCCAGATAAAATCTTGCGACTTGTGACGGCCGGCCGCCCAACAACCTGCCCGCTTGACCCTATCCCCCCCTGTCTTCTGCAGACCATCTCCGGTGACCTTCTCCCTTACCTCACCTCGCTCATCAACTCATCCTTGACCGCTGGCTATGTCGCTTCCGTCTTCAAGAGAGCGAGAGTTGCACCCCTTCTCAAAAAACCAACACTCGATCCCTCCGATGTCAACAAGGCGGCAGGTAGCTTAGTGGGTAAGAGCGTTGTGCCAGTAACCGAAAGGTCGCTGGTTCTAATCCCCGAGCCAACTTGGTGAAAAATCTGTCGATGTGCCCTTAAACAACCCTAATTGCTCCTGTAAGTCGCTCTGGATAAGAGCGTCTGCTAAATGACTAAAATAATAAATAAATAAAATAACAACTACAGACCAGTATCCCTTCTTTCTTTTCTCTCCAAAACTCTTGAGCGTGCCGTCTTTAGCCAACTCTCTTGCTGTCTCTCTCAGAATGACCTTCTTGATCCAAACCAGTCAGGTTTCAAGACTGGTCATTCAACTGAGACTGCTCTTCTCTGTGTCACGGAGGCTCTCCGCACTGCTAAAGCTAACTCTCTCTCCTCTGCTCTTATCCTTCTAGACCTGTCTGCTGCCTTTGATACTGTGAACCATCAGATCCTCCTCTCCACCCTCTCCGAGCTGGGCATCTCCGGCGTGGCTCACTCTTGGATTGCGTCCTACCTGACCGGTTGCTCCTACCAAGTGGCGTGGCGAGAATCTGTCTCCGCACCACGTGCTCTCACCACTGGTGTCCCCCAGGGCTCAGTTCTAGGCCCTCTCCTATTCTCGGTATACACCAAGTCACTTGGCTCTGTCATATCCTCACATGGCCTCTCCTATCATTGCGACGCTGACGACACACAACTAATCTTCTCCTTTCCCCTTTCTGATAACCAGGTGGCGAATCGCATCTCTGCATGTCTGGCAGACATATCAGTGTGGATGACGGATCACCACCTCAAGCTGAACCTCGGCAAGACGGAGCTGCTCTTCCTCCTGGGGAAGGACTGCCCGTTCCATGATCTCGCCATCACGGTTGACAACTCCGTTGTGTCCTCCTGCCAGAGTGCGAAGAGCCTTGGCGTGACCCTGGACAACACCCTGTCGTTCTCCGCTAACATCAAGGCGGTGACCCGATCCTGTAGGTTCATGCTCTACAACATTCGGAGAGTACGACCCTGCCTTACACAGGAAGCGGCACAGGTCCTAATCCAGGCACTTGTCATCTCCCGTCTGGATTACTGCAACTCGCTGTTGGCTGGGCTCCCTGCCTGTGCCATTAAACCCCTACAACTCATCCAGAATGCCGCAGCCCGTCTGGTGTTCAACCTTCCCAAGTTCTCTCACGTCACCCCGCTCCTCCGCACACTCCACTGGCTTCCAGTTGAAGCCTGCATCTGCTACAAGACCATGGTGCTTGCCTACGGAGCTGTGAGGGGAACGGCACCTCCGTACCTTCAGGCTCTGATCAGTCCCTACACCCAAACGAGGGCATTGCGTTCATCCACCTCTGGCCTGCTGGCCCCCACCTCTGTGGAAGCACAGTTCCCGCTCAGCCCAGTCAAAACTGTTCGCTGCTCTGGCACCCCAATGGTGGAACAAGCTCCCTCACGACGCCAGGACAGCGGAGTCACTCACCACCTTCCGGAGACATTTGAAACCCCACCTCTTTAAGGAATACCTGGGATAGGATAAAGTAATCCTTCTACCCCCCTTACCCCACCCCCCCCCCCCCCAAAAAAAGAAGAGAAAAACATATTGTAAATGTGGTTATCCCACTGGCTATAAGGTGAATGCACCAATTTGTAAGTAGCTCTGGATAAGAGCGTCTGCTAAATGATATAAATGTAAATAAGAGCGTCTGCTAAAATGAAAAAAAAAAAGGGGCAGTCGATATCTGTGCAGAATAATTAAGGAATTTATGAACGCCCCTAAACTTGGTTGTTATGACAGTTGTAAGTAAACATCGGCTAAAATACTGAATGAAATTGTTGCCATAACACAGTTACAGTCACCAACCCTCCTGATAACATGAAAACACTAACCGGCTCTGCTAGGGTGAGTAAAATGTTCAGAGTGAGTTTTTTTTTTTAAACACACAAAAAAACATGTATTATGTTTATTTGTCAGGGACCATGCCACTGCACCAGATTGAGCTAGATAGCTAATTTTCATCTGAGTCCCTAGGCAGAAAACAATCAACATCAATACATCAATACAATCCTACAGTATAACACACTATTAACATATAGATATAAAAATACTAATAATCAAAATATACAATAGACAATATAATGCTAATATTACGTCAGAGTTTAACTGTCCCTCGGTCCTACGGTATCCAACATATTAAGAGTCAGAATGTCTTAATGTTCAGACTGGTTTACCTTCAGCCACCTTTTCAGGTTTGCCTTGAAGCTAACAGAGGTACTGCCCTCTCTCACACTGGTTGGCAGGTTGTTCCAGAATCTGGATGCTCTGACTGAAAAAGTTGTGCTCTCTTTTTTTGTGTCTGCAAGTACAGTAGCTAGCAAGCTAGCCAACTTTAACCTGTTAGCTCGGGTGCTTGGCTGCCATTGTGAGGTCAGAACGCTCCGAGATGAATTTACAAACGCCCAGAGCGCACCCTGGCACTCCAGAGGGAATGAACAAACGCCCAGAGCGCACCCTGGCACTCCAGAGGGAATGAACAAACGCCCAGAGCGCACCCTGGCACTCCAGAGGGAATGAACAAACGCCCAGAGCGCACCCTGGCACTCCAGAGGGAATGAACAAACGCCCAGAGCGCACCCTGGCACTCCAGAGGGAATGAACAAACGCACCATATGATTGGTGGCAAAGATGATCCATTATATTGACAAGATAGCCGAGTGACCACTAATAATGGAAATACATGTCCTCAATGAGCGAAGGCAAGTGAGATCAGGTGGGACCATTCTAGCCAATGAGAGGGCAGATATGCATGTGAACAACAGGCACAACTAAGTCGTTTTTCTCAAAGTTGCCGGAATGCCGCGTGTATCCACTTATATCAATACATTTGTAACAGGCTAAACATTACGAAACTTATATTCGATAAAATAAGCATCACACTCATTCGACACACTCATAGACCTCCATACAAAAAAAGGCTTATCTCATGTGGACAGATTTTGGGCAGAGTAAATCCTCTCGCTTCTCCTCTTCCTCTCTGCTGGCGGCCATGAGACATCGCTGTACGTGGAATCAGTGGAGGAGTCCGCCATAAAAACCACAGAAGAAGAGGAAGGAAAAAGAAAAAGAAAAATACATCAGTGGATGAGACCGTTGAGGAGTAAGGACGTTACAACGTGGCTGAACGTCTCTTTTGCTGTAGCAAGACGCGTTTCTCACGCCTATATATTTTTCTCTCTCGACGACTGCCACTATTTAAGTGGATATAATATTGTATTTTAATGGTGTGAAGATGGCCATACGCCCGGGGACAGAGGACGCAACGTTAATCTCACCAACGCTTCTCCAAGATTTCGGCGTTAATCAGTATCTGAACGCCGGGGACGTGAACATGGATATCGCCGATGGAGCAGAGGAGCTTTCCTTGGAGGAGATCTTATCGCTGTACAGCCAGCCGATCAATGAAGAGCAGGGATGGGCTGTTTGTTACCAATGTTGCAGAACTTTGGCTCAGAACCACCGGAGGAGAAATTCCAAGACCTCTGGCGCTTCAGTTGGGGATTTTGCGAGAAGGATTGACGGACCTGGGGATGTACGGATTCTGAGAGATGGAACAGTTAAATTGCACCACCAAGACAGCACAGGTAAACGACACAATGTCTGTCAAAATCGGAATACAATTTGGACCTACTAGGCTTTTTGAAGCCTGTCTAGGTTCCCCTATTTGCATGGTTACCTGAAGTGAACATAGCTAAGTGGTCAGGATACAAAAATGTAGAGACGCCATGCTTCTCAGAGATTGGATTGGACTCACATATTTACTGTGGCAGAGGCCTAAACCAATTACCTTATCAATTTACTGAGATTTCACATGGAGTTTGAATATACAGTATTTAGGCCTACATATTTGTTTCGTTTAGCCAAATTGGCTTAGTAATGCCTATTAATGAAGTATGAATGAAATGATTTGTTAATGATAATAAATACTTTTTGATTGCAATATGCCTAGTAATCAAATCATAATCATATGTTTGTAAACAAGGCCTTTGACCAGGATCCATCACTCAGACAGACCTCATGCTCAAGGGGTATTTGGCCAGAGGTAGGCTGCATCCCAATATTCTCTCCTTTCTCCCGAAGAGTGCACTTGTTCACTTCCCCGACTTTGATTTGAAAGGAAATGACTGGTATATGGAAACTCCGTCTAGTCTAGCCAATACATACACAATGCTTTTACATTTGTGGGGAGTAGTGAACGAGTGCACACATCGGGAGGAAGGAGAGGTTATTGGGATGCAACCGGAGAGGTATAGTGGCTGCTTGCCTGTGTGGTTTTCCAGTCTGTGGCATAAAGCCGTAGACTGCCTAGTGTAGTCGGTCTAGCATGTGGTTTAATGTCTGAGTAGGTAACGCAGCGGCCTTGATTTCCTTTTCACGCCGTTCTGTTGGGCACTTAATACCTAACCACCTCCCCCCTCTGCCAAAGACACAACCTCCACTCCTCTCTCTCACTGTCGCTACACAGATCCAGAGCCCATCTAGATGGTGAGAAATAATGTGACACGGGCTGGGTTTTGTGTTCTGGTTTGGTTTGTCTAACCTGCCTAACGACACATCCAGAGCGTAGTCTCTGTTAATGTGCGACACACCTCTCTGACGTCAGAAACTGTCAAAAACAACCCTCCTGTTTGACTGGATCAGAGCCTGAGTGGTCGGTTCCTGCTGCGTTATAGGGTTAGGTATTTTGGGAAGGAAGGTCTGCCTGTCCTGCCTCTGATTATGCCGGAATGAAAAACATGTGAGGTCTATTCGGAAGATGCCTAGCGCTCGCTAGTTCAGGAGGTTACTACCAGAGCAGAGGGTTAGCTAGTTCAGGAGGTTACTACCAGAGCAGAGTGTTAGCTAGCTCAGGAGGTTACTACCAGAGCAGAGTGTTAGCTAGTTCAGGAGGTTACTACCAGAGCAGAGGGTTAGCTAGTTCAGGAGGTTACTACCAGAGCAGAGTGTTAGCTAGTTCAGGAGGTTACTACCAGAGGGTTAGCTAGTTCAGGAGGTTACTACCAGAGCAGAGTGTTAGCTAGTTCAGGAGGTTACTACCAGAGCAGAGTGTTAGCTAGTTCAGGAGGTTACTACCAGAGCAGAGGGTTAGCTAGTTCAGGAGGTTACTACCAGAGCAGAGGGTTAGCTAGTTCAGGAGGTTACTACCAGAGCAGAGGGTTAGCTAGTTCAGGAGGTTACTACCAGAGCAGAGTGTTAGCTAGTTCAGGAGGTTACTACCAGAGGGTTAGCTAGTTCAGGAGGTTACTACCAGAGCAGAGTGTTAGCTAGTTCAGGAGGTTACTACCAGAGCAGAGTGTTAGCTAGTTCAGGAGGTTACTACCAGAGCAGAGTGTTAGCTAGTTCAGGAGGTTACTACCAGAGCAGAGTGTTAGCTAGTTCAGGAGTTACTACCAGAGGGTTAGCTAGTTCAGGAGGTTACTACCAAGGTGTTAGCTAGTTCAGGAGGTTACTACCAGAGCAGAGTGTTAGCTAGTTCAGGAGGTTACTACCAGAGCAGAGTGTTAGCTAGTTCAGGAGGTTACTACCAGAGGGTTAGCTAGTTCAGGAGGTTACTACCAGAGGGTTAGCTAGTTCAGGAGGTTACTACCAGAGCAGAGTGTTAGCTAGTTCAGGAGGTTACTACCAGAGCAGAGTGTTAGCTAGTTCAGGAGGTTACTACCAGAGCAGAGTGTTAGCTAGTTCAGGAGGTTACTACCAGAGCAGAGTGGTTAGCTAGTTCAGGAGGTTACTACCAGAGCAGAGTGTTAGCTAGTTCAGGAGGTTACTACCAGAGCAGAGTGTTAGCTAGTTCAGGAGGTTACTACCAAGCAGGTGTTAGCTAGTTCAGTAGGTTACTACCAGCAGGTGTTAGCTAGTTCAGGAGGTTACTACCAGAGCAGAGTGTTAGCTAGTCAGGAGGTTACTACCAGAGGCAGAGGTTAGCTAGTTCAGGAGGGTTACTACCCAGAGCAGAGTTGTTTAGCTAGTTCAGGAGGTTACTACAGAGCAGATGTAGCTAGTCAGGAGGTTACTACCAGAGGGTTAGCTAGTTCAGGAGGTTACTACCAGAGCAGAGGGTTAGCTAGTTCAGGAGGTTACTACCCAGACTCAGAGTGTTAGCTAGCTCAGGAGGTTACTACCAGAGCAGAGTGTTAGCTAGTTCAGGAGGTTACTACCAGAGCAGAGTGTTAGCTAGTTCAGGAGGTTACTACCAGAGCAGAGTGTTAGCTAGCTCAGGAGGTTACTACCAGAGCAGAGTGTTAGCTAGCTCAGGAGGTTACTACCAGAGCAGAGTGTTAGCTAGTTTCAGGAGGTTACTACCAGAGCAAGTGTTAGCTAGTTCAGGAGGTTACTACCAGAGCAGAGGGTTAGCTAGTTCAGGAGGTTACTACCAGAGCAGAGGTTAGCTAGTTTCAGGCGGTTACTACCAGAGCAGAGTGTTAGCTAGTTCAGGAGGTTACTACCAGAGCAGAGTGTTAGCTAGTTCAGGAGGTTACTACCAGAGCAGAGTGTTAGCTAGTTCAGGAGGGTTACTACCAGAGCAGAGTGTTAGCTAGTTCAGGAGGTTACTACCAGAGCAGAGTGTTAGCTAGTTCAGGAGGTTACTACCAGAGCAGAGTGTTAGCTAGTTCAGGAGGTTACTACCAGAGCAGAGTGTTAGCTAGTTCAGGAGGTTACTACCAGAGCAGAGTGTTAGCTAATTCAGGAGGTTACTACCAGAGCAGAGTGTTAGCTAGCTCAGGAGGTTACTACCAGAGCAGAGTGTTAGCTAGTTCAGGAGGTTACTACCAGAGCAGAGTGTTAGCTAGTTCAGGAGGTTACTACCAGAGCAGAGTGTTAGGTACTGGGCGTTAGACCTGTCTGACCAATGACATACTGACTGACTGTCGCAGCAAGGGCTTTCAGACCGCAAGGGCTTTCAGACCGCAAGGGCTTTCAGACCGCAAGGGCTTTCAGACCGCAAGGGCTTTCAGACCGCAAGGGCTTTCAGACCGCAAGGGCTTTCAGACCGCAAGGGCTTTCAGACAGCAAGGGCTTTCAGACAGAATAAGGCAGTGTTTGCATTCGGAATCAGGCCAGCGGGAATTGGACAAATCAGCCTTGAAGTTTATTCCGGTGTTTCAGTGTGTCTGGCTCTAGTGACGTAATGAACTCATAGCTGCACTGGAGATCATTCTGGAGAATGAAAATAGCTCTCACTCCACTACCAACCAAGCCGCTCCAGTTGGAGACGTTATTTCATTAAGAAATCATTGAGGATCTGATGAACACACAGCCTCAAGGCCTGGTTCCTTTTCCATGGGTAGTTTTAGGATTATCCATGTAGAGCTGTTTTAGTTAACGCGACAGCAGTATGTTACTAGGGTTAGTGTAGTGTTATCCAAATCACATTTTATTTGGTAATGCGCCGAATACAACCGGTGTAGACCTTAATGTGTGAAATGCTTAATTACAAGCCCTTAACCAACAGTGTAGTTCAATAAATACTTAATAAAAGATTTACTAAATAAACTAAAGTAAAACAATTAAAAATAAATAAAAAGTAACAAAATAACAATTTAAATTTTTAGTCATTTAGCAGACACTCTTATCCAGAGTGACTTACAGGAGCAATTAGGGTTAAGTGCCTTGCTCAAGGGCACAGCGACAGATTTTTCACCTAGTCGGCTCGGGGATTAGAACCAGCGACCTTTCGTTTACTAAAACAACCCACTAAGCTACCTGCCGCCCTAATAATGAGGCTATATACAGGGGGTACCGGTACAGAGTCAATGTGCGGGGGTACAGGTTAGTCGAGGTAATTTGTACATGTAGGTAGGGGTAAAGTGACTGCATAGATAATAAACAGGGAGTAGCAGCAGTGTTAAATCAAGGGGGGGGGGGGGGGGGGGGGGGGATGTCAATGTAAACCGTCAGGATGGCCATTTGATTAATTGTTCAGCATCTTATGGCTTGGGGGTGGACGCTGTTAAGGAGCCTTTTGGATCTAGACTTGGCACTCCGGTACCGCTTGCCGTGCGGTAGCAGAGAGAACAGTCTATGACTTGGGTGACTGGAGTCTTTGACCATTTTTTTTGGGCCTTCCTCTGACACCGCCTGGTATACAGGTCCTGGATGGCAGGAAGATTTGTCCCAGTGATGTACTGGGCCATACGCACTACCCTCTGTAGCGCCTTACGGTCAGTGCAGAGCAGTTGCCATACCAGGCGGTGATGCAACCGGTCAGGATGCTCTCGATGGTGCAGCTGTAGAACTTTTTGAGGATCTGGTGACCCATGCCAAATCTTTTCAGTCTCCTGAGGGGGAAAAGGTGTTGTCGTGCCCTCTTCACGACTGTCTTGGTGTGTTTGGACCACGATAGTTCGTTTGTTATGTGGACACCAAGGAACTTGAAACTCTCGACCCGCTCCACTACAGCCCCGTCGATGAGAATGGGGGCGTGTTCGGCCATCCTTTTCCTGTAGTCCAAGATCAGCTCCTTTGTCTTGGTCACGTTGAGGGAGAGGTTGTTGTCCTGGCACCACACTGCCAGGTCACTGACCTCCTCCCTATAGGCTGTCTCATTGTTGTCGGTGATCAGGCCTACCACTGTTGTGTCGTCAGCAAACCTAATGATGGTGTTGGAGTCATGTTTGGTCACGCAGTCGTGGGTGAACAGGGAGTACAGGAGGTGACTAAGCACGCACCCTGAGGGGATCAGCACGCACCCCTGAGGATCAGCGTGGCAGATGTGTTGTTGCCTACTCTTACCACCTGGGGGCGGCCTGTCAGGAAGTCCAGGATCCAGTTGCAGAGGGCGGTTTTTAGTCCCAGGGTCCTTAGCTTAGTGATTAGCTTTGTGGGCGCTATGGTGTTGAACGCTGAACTTTAGTCAATGAACAGCATTCTCACGTAGGTGTTCCTTTTGTCCAGGTGGGAAAGGGCAGTGTGGAGTACGATTTGAGATTGCGTCTTCTGTTGATTTGTTGGGACGGTATTGGAATTGAAGTGGGTCTAGGGTTTCCGGGATGATGGTGTTGATGTGAACCATGACCAGCCTTTCAAAGCACTTCATGGCTACCGACGTGAGTGCTACGGGGCGGTAATCATTTAGGCAGGTTACCTTCACTTCCTTGGGCAACAGGGAGTATGGTGGTCTGCTTGAATCATGTACAGTGAGGGAAAAAAGTATTTGATCCCCTGCTGATTTTGTACGTTTGCCCACTGACAAAGACATGATCAGTCTATAATTTAAATGGTAGGTTTATTTGAACAGTGGGAGACAGACTAGCAAAAAAAAAATCCAGAAAAACCCATGTAAAAAATGTTATACATTTATTTGCATTTTAATGAGGGAAAAAAGTATTTGACCCCTCTGCAAAACATGACTTAGTACTTGGTGGGAAAACCCTTGTTGGCAATCACAGAGGTCAGACGTTTCTTGTAGTTGGCCACCAGGTTTGCACACATCTCAGGAGGGATTTTGTCCCACTCGTCTTTGCAGATCTTCTCCAAGTCATTAAGGTTTCGAGGCTGACGTTTGGCAACTCAAACCTTCAGCTCCCTCCACATATTTTCTATGGGATTAAGGTCTGGAGACAGGCTAGGCCACTCTAGGACCTTAATGTGCTTCTTCTTGAGCCACTCCTTTGTTGCCTTGGCCGTGTGTTTTGGGTCATTGTCATGCTGGAATACCCACGACCCATTTTCAATGCCCTGGCTGAGGGAAGGAGGTTCTCACCCAAGATTTGACGGTACATGGCCCCGTCCATCGTCCCTTTGATGCAGTGAAGTTGTCCTGTCCCCTTAGCAGAAAAACACCCCCAAAGCATAATGTTTCCACCTCCATGTTTGACGGTGGGGATGGTGTTCTTGGGGTCATAGGCAGCATTCCTCCTCCTACAAACACGGCGAGTTGAGTTGATGCCAAAGAGCTCGATTTTGGTCTCATCTGACCACAACACTTTCACCCAGTTCTCCTCTGAATCATTCAGATGTTCATTGGCAAACTTCAGACGGCCCTGTATATGTGCTTTCTTGAACAGGGGGACCTTGCGGGCGCTGCAGGATTTCAGTCCTTCACGGCGTAGTGTGTTACCAATTGTTTTCTTGGTGACTATGGTCCCAGCTGCCTTGAGATCATTGACAAGATCCTCCCGTGTAGTTCTAGGCTGATTGCTCACCGTTCTCATGATCATTGCAACTCCACGAGGTGAGATCTTGCATGGAGCCCCATGCCGAGGGAGATTGACAGGTCTTTTGTGTTTCTTCCATTTGCGAATAATCGCACCAACTGTTGTCACCTTCTCACCAAGCTGCTTGGCGATGGTCTTGTAGCCCATTCCAGCCTTGTGTAGGTCTACAATCTTGTCCCTGACATCCTTGGAGAGCTCTTTGGTCTTGGCCATGGTGGAGAGTTTGGAATCTGATTGATTGCTTCTGTGGACAGGTGTCTTTTATACAGGTAACAAGCTGAGATTAGGAGCACTCCCTTTAAGAGTGTGCTCCTAATCTCAGCTCGTTACCTGTATAAAAGACACCTGGGAGCCAGAAATCTTTCTGATTGAGAGGGGGTCAAATACTTATTTCCCTCATTAAAATGCAAATCAATTTATAACATTTTTGACATGCGTTTTTCTGGATTTTTTTGTTGTTATTCTGTCTCTCACTGTTCAAATAAACCTACCAGTAAAATTATAGACTGATCATTTTTTGTCAGTGGGCAAATGTACAAAATCAGCAGGGGATCAAATACTTTTTTCCCCTCACTGTAGGTATTACAGACTCGGTCAGGGAGAGGTTGAAATTGTCACTGAAGACACTTGCCAGTTGGTCCGCACATGCTTTGAGTACACGTCCTGGTAACCCGTCTGTCCCTGCGGCTTTGTGAATGTTGACATGTTTAAAGGTCTTGCTCACATTGGCCACCGAGAGCGTGATCACACAGTCGTCCGGAACAGCTGGTGCTCTCATGCATGCTTCAGTGTTGCTTGCCTCGAAGCGAGCATAAAAGGCATTTAGCTCGTCTGGTAGGCTTGCGTCACTGGGCAGCTCGCGGCTGGGTTTCCCTTTGTAGTCTGTAATAGTTTTCAAACCCTGCCACATCCGACGAGCATCAGAGCCGGTGTAGTAGGATTCAATCTTAGTCCTGTATTGACGCTTTGCCTGTTTGATGGTTCGTCTGAGGGCATAGCGGGACTTCTTATAAGCGTCCGGATTAGTGTCCCGCTCCTTGAAAGCGGCAGCTCTAGCCTTGTTGCCTGTAATCCATGGCTTCTGGTTGGGATATGTACGTACGGTCACTGTGGGGACGACTTTGTCAATGCACTTATTGATGATGCCGGTGACTGATGTGGTATACTCCTCAACGCCATTGGATGAATCCCGGAACATATTCCAGTCTGTGCTAGCAAAACAGTCCTGTAGCTTAGCATCCGCGTCATCTGACCACTTCCGTATTGAGCGAGTCACTGGTACTTCCTGCTTTAGTTTTTGCTTATAAGCAGGAATCAGGAGGATAGAATTATGGTCAGATTTGCCAAATGGAGGGCGAGGGAGAGCTTTGTATCTGTCTGTGCCCTTGAGCAAGGCACTTAACCCTAATTGCTCCTGTAAGTCGCTCTGGATGAGAGCGTCTGCTAAATAAATAAAAATGTTACAGTGTAGTTTTATCCATGTAGAGCTGTTTTAGTTAATGCTACAGCAGTGTGTTACTAGGGTCCTAGTCTGAGCTACTGAGAGCTGGATGGATTGCACAGCTGGCCTTAGAAAGGGTGTTTGGTGTGTGGGAGGGAGGGAGGGAGGAGGCATATTATTATGCCCATTGGTCTGACATTAAAGTTCTCTACCTGCCTGCCTGTCTCCTCTCCTGTCTCTGTGGGTA
This sequence comes from Coregonus sp. 'balchen', assembly GCA_902810595.1. Taxonomy (NCBI): domain Eukaryota; kingdom Metazoa; phylum Chordata; class Actinopteri; order Salmoniformes; family Salmonidae; genus Coregonus; species Coregonus sp. 'balchen'. Next base: position 1,962,239 of record LR778260.1, read on the forward strand.
GTTGGCACCTGTCTACTGTCTCTGTGGGTAGTTGGCACCTCTGGCTCCTCTACTGTCTCTGTGGGTAGTTGGCACCTCTGGCTCCTCTACTGTCTCTGTGGGTAGTTGGTACCTCTGGCTCCTCTACTGTCTCTGTGGGTAGTTGGTACCTCTGGCTCCTCTACTGTCTCTGTGGGTAGTTGGTACCTCTGGCTCCTCTACTGTCTCTGTGGGTAGTTGGTACCTCTGGCTCCTCTACTGTCTCTGTGGGTAGTTGGTACCTCTGGCTCCTCTGCTGTCTCTGTGGGTAGTTGGTACTTCTGTCTACTGTCTCTGTGGGTAGTTGGTACTTCTGTCTCCTGTCTCTGTGGGTAGTTGGTACCTCTGTCTCCTGTCTCTGTGGGTAGTTGGTACCTCTGTCTCCTGTCTCTGTGGGTAGTTGGTACTTCTGTCTCCTGTCTCTGTGGGTAGTTGGTACCTCTGTCTCCTGTCTCTGTGGGTAGTTGGTACTTCTGTCTCTGTGGGTAGTTGGTACTTCTGTCTCCTGTCTCTGTGGGTTGTTGGTACTTCTGTCTCTGTGGGTAGTTGGTACTTCTGTCTCCTGTCTCTGTGGGTAGTTGGTACCGCTCTCCTCTACTGTCTCTGTGGGTAGTTGGTACCTCTGTCTCCTGTCTCTGTGGGTAGTTGGCACCGTTGGCCCCAAAGTGGTTCACTTCTCTGTAAGGGGAATTACTCCTGACAGGAGTACATTATTAAAATGATTATTAGCGCCATCAAGATGATTTCTCTGAGTTGGATAGGGCAGTCTGGATAGGGCAGTCTGTAGAGGGCAGTCTGGATAGGGCAGTCTGGAGAGGGCAGTCTGGAGAGGGCAGTCTGGAGAGGGCAGTCTGGAGAGGGCAGTCTGGATAGGGCAGTCTGGATAGGGCAGTCTGTTGGACTCTCTTCATCCTCTCATTGTGTTAAAGGGGATACTTCGGGTGATGAGGCCCTTTATCTACTTCCCCAGAGTCAGTTGAGCTTGTGGATACCATTTTTATCCAGTATGAAGGAAGTTAGATTTAGTTTCGCGAGCCAATGCTAACTGGCGTTAGCACAAGGACTGGAAGTCTATGGTATCTGCTAGCAATCCCTTAGGATCCCTTTAACACTACAACGGCTGGGCGTGGAAGGACCTCCTCCTTCAAGACGATGTCATTCTGACTGCAACATTCTAACAGTGGAACTAATACATTTCATATATGCTATCGCAAAAATAATCATTTGGTTGTGTTTATGAAGGCCTTGGTAACATTAGAATGCTATTTATTTTATTTCAAGTAAGACATTTAGCATTTTCATTAGTTTGTTATTGAAGGCCAGGGAGGGGTAACTGGCGTCCCCCTTTTTGTAGGAACGCGGACCAATTTCAAAAATAAATTTGTATAAATGAGTTATATTTTAAGAACTCTATCGGGGTCTCAACTTCCCGTTGAGAATAGAATAGACAAGGTGACATTTAGAAATGTGGTTGTATATCAGCCGTCATTCAATTAGCCATGTCAGCTAACATTTATTTGTATTGGTAAGTTAGTCTCGTGGCCGGCTATCTAAACTTGTAGTAAGCATGGTCCAATTACCGACTGGGGTGGGTCCATTGATCATCAGTTATCATAATAAAAAACTGCAAACATTTCCTCCACCCTATGGCAAAATGTGTAGAATTGCAGGAAATTAACTTTAAAACGGTTTTCTCTGCGCTGTCACGAGGGGGGCCACTAAAATGTTTTGCTCTCAAGGTGGAGGGCAGGGGGGATGGATGTGGGTACGCAGACCCACGAGCCACTGCGGCCCCTTATGATGAGTTGGTTTTTTGTGTGGCTCCCACCCCCATAATCATATAGCTGTAGGCTATATGGAAAGTGTTCAATCAATTTGATTTGTGGAGTGACTTTATTACAACTTTGAAACAGAAAGCAGCCTATTACCCCAACCACCAAGACGATTACCCCAACCACCAAGACGATTACCCCAACCACCAAGACGATTACCCCAACCACCAAGACGATTACCCCAACCACCAAGACGATTACCCCAACCACCAAGACGATTACCCCAACCACCAAGACGATTACCCCAACCACCAAGACGCATGGTCAAGATGTGGCCAGAAAGCATATGTGTTAACACAGTAGCAGCTTATTACCCCAACCACCAGTAGCAGCTTATTACCCCAACCACCAGTAGCAGCTTATTACCCCAACCACCAGTAGCAGCTTATTACCCCAACCACCAGTAGCAGCTTATTACCCCAACCACCAGTAGCAGCTTATTACCCCAACCACCAGTAGCAGCTTATTACCCCAACCACCAGTAGCAGCTTCTTACCCCAACCACCAGTAGCAGCTTATTACCCCAACCACCAGTAGCAGCTTATTACCCCAACCACCAGTAGCAGCTTATTACCCCAACCACCAGTAGCAGCTTATTACCCCAACCACCAGTAGCAGCTTATTACCCCAACCACCAGTAGCAGCTTATTACCCCAACCACCAGTAGCAGCTTATTACCCCAACCACCAGTAAGCAGCTTATTACCCCAACCACCAGTAACAGCTTATTACCCCAACCACCAAGACGCGGCCAAAGGATGAAATCATCAGTAGCCTAAACATCATTATAAGCTCCAAGTGGCCTTGATAAATGGTGAAAATCGGCACTAAAACTATAATGAATGTGTTGATATGACAGCAGTTTGGAAACACCAAGACTTTTCCTAGAGCTGGCCGCCCGGCCAAACTGAGCAATCGGTGGAGAAGGGCCTTGGTCAGGGAGGTGATCAAGAACCCAATGGTCACTCTGACAGAGCTCTAGAGTTCCTCTGTGGAGATGGGAGAACCTTCCAGAAGGACAACCATCTCTGCAGCACTCCACCAATCAGGCCATTATGGTAGAGTGGCCAGAAGGAAGCCACTCCTCAGTAAAAGGCACATGACAGCCCTCTTGGAGTTTGCCAAAAGGCACCTGAAGGACTCTCCGACCATGAGAAACAAGATTCTCTGGTCTGATGAAACCAAGATTGAACTATTTGGCCTGAATGCCAAGCGTCATGTCTGGAGGAAACCTGGCACCATCCCTAAGTGGAAAAAGGTCAAGGGGTCTGAATACTTTCCGAATGCACTGTATATTTGTAGTGATACTGCAGTGCTGGTCCTATATACACTGCTCAAAAAAATAAAGGGAACACTTAAACAACACAATGTAACTCCAAGTCAATCACACTTCTGTGAAATCAAACTGTCCACTTAGGAAGCAACACTGATTGACAATACATTTTCCATGCTGTTGTGCAAATGGAGTAGACAACAGGTGGAAATTATAGGCAATTAGCAAGACACCCCCAATAAAGGAGTGGTTCTGCAGGTGGTGACCACAGACCACTTCTCAGTTCCTATGCTTACTGGCTGATGTTTTGGTGACTTGAATGCTGGCGGTGCTTTCACTCTAGTGGTAGAATGAGACGGAGTCTACAACCCACACAAGTGGCTCAGGTAGTGCAGCTCATCCAGGATGGCACATCAATGCGAGCTGTGGCAAGAAGGTTTGCTGTGTCTGTCAGCGTAGTGTCCAGAGTATGGAGGCGCTACCAGGAGACAGGCCAGTACATCAGGAGACGTGGAGGAGGCCGTAGGAGGGCAACAACCCAGCAGCAGGACCGCTACCTCTGCCTTTGTGCAAGGAGGAGCAGGAGGAGCACTGCCAGAGCCCTGCAAAATGACCTCCAGCAGGCTACAAATGTGCATGTGTCTGCTCAAACGGTCAGAAACAGACTCCATGAGGGTGGTATGAGGGCCCGACGTCCACAGGTGGGGGTTGTGCTTACAGCCCAACACCGTGCAGGACGTTTGGCATTTGCCACTGGCGCCCTGTGCTCTTCACAGATGAAAGCAGGTTCACACTGAGCACATGTGACGGACGTGACAGAGTCTGGAGACGCCGTGGAGAACGTTCTGCTGCCTGCAACATCCTCCAGCATGACCGGTTTGGCGGTGGGTCAGTCAGGGTGTGGGGTGGCATTTCTTTGGGGGGCCGCACAGCCCTCCATGTGCTCGCCAGAGGTAGCCTGACTGCCATTAGGTACCGAGATGAGATCCTCAGACCCCTTGTGAGACCATATGCTGGTGCGGTTGGCCCTGGGTTCCTCCTAATGCAAGACAATGCTAGACCTCATGTGGCTGGAGTGTGTCAGCAGTTCCTGCAAGAGGAAGGCATTGATGCTATGGACTGGCCCGCCCGTTCCCCAGACCTGAATCCAATTGAGCACATCTGGGACATCATGTCTCGCTCCATCCACCAACGCCACGTTGCACCACAGACTGTCCAGGAGTTGGCGGATGCTTTAGTCCAGGTCTGGGAGGAGATCCCTCAGGAGACCATCCGCCACCTCATCAGGAGCATGCCCAGGCGTTGTAGGGAGGTCATACAGGCACGTGGAGGCCACACACACTACTGAGCCTCATTTTGACTTGTTTTAAGGACATTACATCAAAGTTGGATCAGCCTGTAGTGTGGTTTTCCACTTTAATTTTGAGGGTGACTCCAAATCCAGACCTCCATGGGTTGATACATTTGATTTCCATTGATAATTTTTGTGTGATTTTGTTGTCAGCACATTCAACTATGTAAAGAAGAAAAAAGTATTTAATAAGATTATTTCATTCATTCAGATCTAGGATGTGTTATTTTAGTGTTCACTTTATTTTTTTGAGCAGTGTGTATGTAGGGATACTGCAGTGCTGGCCCTATATGTATGTAGTGATACTCCAGTGCTGGCCCTATATATATGTAGTGATACTGCAGTGCTGGCCCTATATTTATGTAGTGATACTCCAGTGCTGGCCCTATATTTATGTAGTGATACTGCAGTGCTGGCCCTATATTTATGTAGTGATACTGCAGTGCTGGCCCTATATTTATGTAGTGATACTCCAGTTCTGGCCCTATATTTATGTAGTGATACTCCAGTGCTGGCCCTATATGTATGTAGTGATACTCCAGTGCTGGCCCTATATTTATGTAGTGATACTCCAGTGCTGGCCCTATATTTATGTAGTGATACTCCAGTGCTGGCCCTATATGTATGTAGTGATACTGCAGTGCTGGCCCTATATTTATGTAGTGATACTCCAGTGCTGGCCCTATATTTATGTAGTGATACTCCAGTGCTGGCCCTATATTTATGTAGTGATACTCCAGTGCTGGCCCTATATATATGTAGTGATACTGCAGTGCTGGCCCTATATATATATATGTAGTGATACTGCAGTGCTGGCCCTATATATATGTAGTGATACTCCAGTGCTGGCCCTATATTTATGTAGTGATACTCCAGTGCTGGCCCTATATATATGTAGTGATACTGCAGTGCTGGCCCTATATATATATGTAGTGATACTGCAGTGCTGGCCCTATATATATGTAGTGATACTGCAGTGCTGGCCCTATATATATGTAGTGATACTGCAGTGCTGGCCCTATATTTATGTAGTGATACTGCAGTGCTGGCCCTATATGGATTTAGTGTTGCATATTTCACTAACTGTTTTCTTTTCTCTTTCTAGATAAATACAGACCTCCCAACACGTCCTTAGAGGTGAGTTACACACATACCATGCTTCCAGAACAACGGTGACTCTGGGATGCTGACCTAGGCAGAATCTTCCTCTGTCCAGTGGCTGTGTTCTGGTGCCCATCTTAATCTTTTCTTTTTATTGGCCAGTCTGAGATATGGCTTTTTCTTTGGGACTCTGCCTAGAAGGTCAGCATCCCGGAGTCGCCTCTTCACTGTTGACGTTGAGACTAGTGTTTTGCGGGTACTATTTAATGAAGCTGCCAGTTGAGGACCTGTGAGGCGTCTGTTTCTCAAACTAGACACTCTAATGTATTTGTCCTCTTGCTCAGTTGTGGACCGGGGCCTCCCACTCCTCTTTCTATTCTGGTTAGAGCCAGTTTGCGCTGTTCTGTGAAGGGAGTAGTACACAGCGTTGTACGACATCTTCAGTTTCTTGGCAATTTCTAATATAATATATAATACATAATAATAAAATATATATATATATATATAATTTCTCGCATGGAATAGCCTTCATTTCTCAGAACAAGAATAGACTGACGAGTTTCAGAAGAAAGTTCTTTGTTTCTGGCCATTTTGAGCCTGTAATCGAACCCACAATTGCAGATGCTCCAGATACTCAACTAGTCTCAAGAAGGCCAGTTTTATTGTTTCTTTAAATCAGCACAACAGTTTTCAGCTGTGCTAACATAATTGCAAAAGGGTTTTCTAATGATCAATTAGCCTTTTAAAATTATAAACTTGGATTAGCAAACACAACGTGCCATTGGAACACAGGACTGATGGTTGCTGATAATGGGCCTCTGTACGCCTATGTAGATATTCCATTAAAGATCAGCCGTTTCCAGCTACAATGGCCATTTACAACATTAACAATGTCTACACTGTATTTCTGATCAATTTGATGTTATTTTAATGGAGAAATTGCTTTTTTTCGAAAACAAGGACATTTCTAAGTGACCCCAAACTTTTGAAAGTTTGTGTGTATGTGTGTGTGTGTGTGTGTGTATATATATATATATATATACACACACACACACACACACACACACACACACACACACACACACACACACACAGTGCCTTGCAAAAGTATTCATCCCCCTTGGTGTTTTTCCTATTTTGTAGCATTACAACTCCTGAGTGGCGCAGTGGTCTAAGGCACTGCATCACAGTGCTAACTGTGCCACTAGAGATCCTGGTTCGAATCCAGGCTCTGTCGCAGCCGGCCGCGACCGGGAGACTCATGGGCGGCGCACAATTGGCCCAGCGTCGTCCAGGGTAGGGGAGGGAATGGCCGGCAGGGATGTAGCTCAGTTGATAGAGCATGGCGTTTGCAACGCCAGGGTTGTGGGTTTGATTCCCACGGGGGGCCAGTATAAAAAAAAAAAAAAAAAAAAAAAAAAAAAATTGTATTCACTAACTGTATGTCGCTCTGGATAAGAGCGTCTGCTAAATGACAAAAAATGTAAATGTAAAATGTAATTTTAATGGATTTTTTTGGGATTTCATGTAATGGACACACAAAATAGTCCAAATTAGTGAAGTGAAATTAATCAAATAACTTGTTTCAAAAAATTCTAAAAAATAAATAATGGAGATGTGGTGTGTGCATATGTATTCACCCCCTTTGCTATGAAGCCCCTAAATAAGATCTGGTGCAACTAATTCCCTTCAGAAGTCACATAATTAGTTAGATTGCACACAGGTGGACTTTAAGTGTCACATGATCTCAGTGTGTGTAGATAGATATATATATATATATATATATCTATCTCTATCTGTTCTGAAAGGCCCCAGAGTCTGCAACACCACTAAGCAAGGGGCACCACCAAGCAAGCGGCACCATGAAGACCAAGGAGCTCTCCAAACAGGTCAGGGACAAAGTTGTGGAGAAGTACAGATCAGGGTTGGGTTATAAAAAAATATACGAAACTTTGAACATCCCATGGAGCACCATTTAAAATGGAAAGAATATGGCACCACAACAAACCTGCCAAGAGAGGGCCGCCCACCAAAACTCACGGACCATACAAGGAGGGCATTAAATCAGAGAGGCAACAAAGAGACCAAAGATAACCCTGAAGGAGCTGAAAAGCTCCACAGCGGAGATTGGAGTATCTGTCCATAGGACCACTTTAAGCCGTACACTCCACAGGGCTGGGCTTTACGGAAGAGTGGCCAGAAAAAAGCCATCGCTTAAAGAAAAAAAATAAGTAAACACGTTTGGTGTTCGCCAAAAGCCATGTGGTAGACTCCCCAAACATATGGAAGAAGGTACTCTGGTCAGCTGAGACTAAAATGTAGCTTTTTGGCCATCAAGGAAAACGCTATGTCTGGTGCAAACCCAACACCTCTCATCACCCCGAGAACACCATCCCCACAGTGAAGCATGGTGGTGGCAGCATCATGCTGTGGGGATGTTTTTCATCGGCAGGGACTGGGAAACTGGTCAGAATTGAAGGAATGATGGATGGCGCTAAATACAGGGAAATTCTTGAGGGAAACCTGTTTCAGTCTTCCAGAGATTTGAGACTGGGAAGGAGGTTCACCTTCCAGCAGGACAATGACCCAGTCAGAAATCACCACAACATGGGCCCAAAATTCCCCTTAAATGCTGACATGAACTAACTCATATCTTCCTCTTTATGACATTTTATAACTATTTTTCAAATATTTCAGATTCTTAATGTTCACAATATCTCTGTGGGATTGACTGCTCTACCTTAATAATAACCCTATAGTGTTGCTTCTCTCTCTCTGATCTGATTCAGCTGGTCTTTTTCTCTCTCTGATGTGATTCAGTTGGTCTCTCTCTGTGATTTAGCTGGTCTCTCTCTCGCTTCTGTGATTTAGCTGGTCTCTCTCTCGCTTCTGTGATTTAGCTGGTCTCTCTCTGATGTGATTTAGCTGGTCTCTCTCTGATGTGATTTAGCTGGTCCTCTCTCTGATGTGATTTAGCTGGTCTCTCTCTGATGTGATTTAGCTGGTCTCTCTCTGATGTGATTTAGCTGGTCTCTCGCTGATGTGATTTAGCTGGTCTGTCTCTCTCTGATGTGATTAGCTGGTCTCTCTCTCTGTGATGTGATTTATCTGGTCTCTCTCTCTCTGATGTGATTTAGCTGGTCTCCTCTCTCTGATGTGATTTAGTCTGGTCTCTCTCTCTGATGTGATTTAGCTGGTCCTCTTCTCTGATGTGATTTAGCTGGTCTCTCTCTGATGTGATTTAGCTGGTCTCTCTCTGATGTGATTAGTGTCTCTCTATGATGTGAGCTCTCTCTGATGTGATTTAGCTGGTCTCTCTCTGATGTGATTTAGCTGGTCTCTCTCTCTCTGATGTGATTTAGCTGGTCTCTCTCTCTTGATGTGATTAGCTGGTCTCTCTCTCGGATGTATTTAGCTGGTCTCTCTCTGATGTGATTTAGCTGGTCTCTCTCTGATGTGATTCAGCTGGTCTCTCTCTGATGTGATTCAGCTGGTCTCTCTCTGATGTGATTTAGCTGGTCTCTCTCTCTCTGATGTGATTTAGCTGGTCTCTCTCTGATGTGATTTAGCTGGTCTCTCTCTGATGTGATTTAGCTGGTCTCTCTCTCTCTGATGTGATTTAGCTGGTCTCTCTCTCTCTGATGTGATTTAGCTGGTCTCTCTCTCTCTGACGTGATTTAGCTGGTCTCTCTCTGATGTGATTCAGCTGGTCTCTCTCTGATGTGATTTAGCTGGTCTCCTCTGATGGATTTAGCTGGTCTTCCGAGTGATAGCTGGTCCTTCTGATGTGATTTAGCTGGTCTCCCAACTTGAGAAGTATTTAGCGTGTCTCTGCTAATGTGATTTAAGCTGTGGTTCAACTCCTGATGGATTTAGCTGTCTCTCTCCTCCTGATGTGATAGCTGTCTCCTCTCCTGAAGATTTGTGGTCTCACTCTCATCTGTGGATTTAGTTTCTCTCTCTGATGTGGAATTTAGCTGGTCCTCATTGATGATGATTTAGTGGCTCTTCTGATGTAATTTAGCGGATTCTTGAGGATAAGCTGGTCATCTTCCTAGAGATGTGATTTAGCTGGTGCTTCTCTCTCTGATGTGAATAGCGGTCTACTCTCCCTGAGGATTTCTGGTCCTCATTCCTCCTGATGTGATACTGCTTCCTATGGATCTGTCTCTCTTGATGTATTTAGCTGTTTCTCTATTCGATTGTTAGCTGTTACTCTCTCTCTGATGGTGATTTAGCTGGTCTCCTATATACCCTGATGTGATTTAGCTGTCTCTCTCTGATTGATTAGCTGGTCTTCTCTCTCTGATGTGATTTAGCTTGGTCCTCTCTCTATGTGATTTAGCTGGTCTCTCTCTCTCTGATGTGATTTAGCTGGTCTCTCTCTCTCTTGTGATTTAGCTGGTCTCTCTCTCTGATGTGATTTAGCTGGTCTCTCTCTGATGTGATTTAGCTGGTCTCTCTCTGATGTGATTTAGCTGGTCTCTCTCTGATGTGATTTAGCTGGTCTCTCTCTGATGTGATTTAGCTGGTCTCTCTCTGATGTGATTTAGCTGGTCTCTCTCTGATGTGATTTAGCTGGTCTCTCTCTCTGATGTGATTTAGCTGGTCTCTCTCTCTCTGATGTGATTTAGCTGGTCTCTCTCTCTCTGATGTGATTTAGCTGGTCTCTCTCTGATGTGATTTAGCTGGTCTCTCTCTGATGTGATTTAGCTGGTCTCTCTCTCTGATGTGATTTAGCTGGTCTCTCTCTCTCTGATGTGATTTAGCTGGTCTCTCTCTGATGTGATTTAGCTGGTCTCTCTCCGCTGATGTGATTTAGCTGGTCGCTCTCCTCTAAACACTTTGCCCCACTGGCTCTAATCTGGCTCTCACTGGTGTGGATCACTGACCCACTTTCACAGTCAACTCATCTAATGTAATGATCGATGCAGCTTGGATAGAACAGAGGGAATTGGTCAACAACTAGTGCAGAGCGATTAACCAACATTTTATGTTATTTTTCGGATTTACACTAATTGACCGTCTGTTCAATTATTTGAATGCCATTATGTTCATATTTTTTTGGGTGAGCTCTGTGCAGTTTCTGTAGAGATGATTTTAGATGAAGTCTGAACTGTGCGACGTGGTAGGGAGTTGTTTCCAACAGGCCAATATTCCACATAATTTAGTGCAGAAAATGTGGTAATTAACTACATTGACCATAATCCTTTGCATGCCAGCTTAATCTAGTCCGTTCTGTGACAGAGGGGGATAGAAAGCAGATGATCTGAGTGGTTTATAGCTGGTATTCAGCAGTCAGAAAAGCAGATCTGAGTGGTTTATAGCTGGTATTCAGCAGTCAGAAAAGCATGACTTTACTTTGAAGAACTACTAAAATAGTGATTTTTTTTTTGTCAGGCCGCATAGGCAGAAGCTGTATAGAGATGACTTGGAATTAAATACATTACTTTAATAAAAATGTGTTTTATTTGATTAACGTTAAAACCTTTAAAAAACTAAATTCTTTACCCCACATACATATACTTTTCTGTGTTATAGCCTAACTAGACGACATGGCTATAAAGGCCTGGGGAAAGGAGAACTGTTGCTTTGGTGAATTTGCAAGAAAATGAAAAGATTGTGATATGCAAATTACCAATCATGTGCAGGGTTCTGCCTCTCTCTCTCCTCCACAGTCTCTCTCTCTCTCTCTCTCCGTCATGCTGGCCTGCATGCCCCTCTCAATTCAATTTTCCATGTAAGGGCTTTATTGTCATGGGAAACGTGTGTTAACATTAAGCCAAAGCAAGTGAAGTAGATAGTAAACAAAAGGGAAAATAAATCAACATAAATATGGGTTGTATTTACAATGGTGTTTGTTCTTCACTGGTTGCCCTTTTCTTGTGGCAACAGCTCACAAATCTTGCAGCTGTGATGGCACACTGTGGTTTTTCACCCAATAGATATGGGAGTTATCAAAATTGGGTTTGTTTTTGAATTCTTTGTGGATCTCTTTAATCAGAGGGAAATATGTGTCTCTAATATGGTCATACATTTGGCAGGAGGTTAGGAAGTGCAGCTCAGTTTCCACCTTAGTCTTCCCTCCCCCACGTAGTGGACAGTCTCCCCCTCCCCCACGTAGTGGACAGTCTCCCCCTCCCCCCCACGTAGTGGACAGTCCTCCCCCTCCCCCCCACGTAGTGGACAGTCTCCCCCTCCCCCCCCACGTAGTGGACAGTCTCCCCCTCCCCCCCACGTAGTGGACAGTCTCCCCCTCCCCCCCACGTAGTGGACAGTCTCCCCCCCCCCCCCACGTAGTGGACAGTCTCCCCCTCCCCCCCCCACGTAGTGGACCAGTCTCCCCCTCCCCCCCCACGTAGTGGACAGTCTCCCCCTCCCCCCCCCACGTAGTGGACAGTCTCCCCCTCCCACCCCCCCGTAGTGGACAGTCTCCCTACACCCCCCACGTAGTGGACAGTCTCCCCTCCCCCCCAACGTAGTGGACAGTCTCCCCCTCCCCCCCACGTAGTGCGACAGTCTCCCCCCGCCCCCCAACGTAGTGAGACAGGTCTCCCCCTCCCCCCCACGTAGTGGACAGTCTCCCCCTCCCCCCAACGTAGTGGACAGTCTCCCCCCACCCCCCAAGTAGTGGACCAGTCTCCCCCCCCCCCCCCCACGTAGTGGGACCCGTCTCCCATCCCCCACGTAGTGGACAGTTCTCCCCCCCTCCCCCACAACGTAGTGGACAGGTCTCCCCCTCCCCCACGTAGTGGACAGTCTCCCCCTCCCCCCACGTAGTGGACAGTCTCCCCCTCCCCCCACGTAGTGGACAGTCTCCCCCTCCCCCACGTAGTGGACAGTCTCCCCCTCCCCCACGTAGTGGACAGTCTCCCCCTCCCCCACGTAGTGGACAGTCTCCCCCTCCCCCCACGTAGTGGACAGTCTCCCCCTCCCCCCACGTAGTGGACAGTCTCCCCTCCCCCACGTAGTGGACAGTCTCCCCCTCCCCCCACGTAGTGGACAGTCTCCCCCTCCCCCACGTAGTGGACAGTCTCCCCCTCCCCCACGTAGTGGACAGTCTCCCCCTCCCCCACGTAGTGGACAGTCTCCCCCTCCCCCACGTAGTGGACAGTCCCCTCCCCCACTAGGGCTCCCCACGTAGTGGACAGTCTCCCCCTCCCCCACGTAGTGGACAGTCTCCCCCTCCCCCACGTGGTGGACAGTCTCCCCCTCCCCCACGTGGTGGACAGTCTTCCCCTCCCCCACGTAGTGGACAGACAGAGGTTTAACCTAGTCAGTCTAGTTTAGAGATTAAGGTGATATTATTAAAGTGGGATTAGGGGAGTGTCTTTGGTGTCCCATTGGTCAAAAGTAGTGCCCTGTATAGGGAATAGAGGGCCATTGGTCAGCATCCTGTTGGGTGTTCCCCTCGCTGACAGTCAGCTCTGATTGGTGCGTCATGTCAGTCAGTCTGTTTGTCCAGATTTGGGGGCTCTCTCCTGGAGCGACCTAACAGGAGATTAGACTGTATTGATCCTGTGTGTTGTAATTAGGACCATATAGACTGAGGGGAGCCATGGGGTTAGTCAATAACTACAGGTCCCTATTGGCACCATGTCAGATTTAGCAGAAATGTATGCAGGCACATTTTTATCACAGCTGCGCCTCTCATACAGTGCCTTGCTAAAGTATTCATCCCCCTTGGCGTTTTTCCTATTTTGTTGCATTACAACCTGTAATTTAAATTGATTTTTATTTGGATTTCATGTAATGGACATACACAAAATTGTCCAAATTGGTGAAGTTAAATGTTTCAAAAAATTATAAAAAAAAGAAATAACGGAAAAGTGGTGCGTGCATATGTATTCACCCCCTTTGCTATGAAACCCCTAAATAAGATCTGGTGCAACCAATTACCTTCAGAAGTCACATAATTAGTTAGATTGCACACAGGTGGACTTTATTTAAGTGTCACATGATCTCAGTATATATACACCTGTTCTGAAAGGCCCCAGAGTCTGCAACACCACCAAGCAAGGGGCACCACCAAGCAAGCGGCACCATGAAGACCAAGGAGCTCTCCAAACAGGTCAGGGACAAAGTTGTGGAGAAGTACAGATCAGGGTAGGGTTATAAAAAAATATCAGAAACTTTGAACATCCCACGGAACACCATTAAATCCATTATTAAAAAATTGAAAGAATATGGCACCACAACAAACCTGCCAAGAGAGGGCCGCCCACCAAAACTCACGGACCAGGCAAGGAGGGCATTAATCAGAGAGGCAACAAAGAGACCAAAGATAACCCTGAAGGAGCTGCAAAGCTCCACAGCGGAGATTGGAGTATCTGTCCATAGGACCACCTTAAATAATAATAAAATAATAATATGCCATTTAGCAGACGCTTTTATCCAAAGCGACTTACAGTCATGCGTGCATACATTTTTTTTTGTGTATGGGTGGTCCCGGGGATCGAACCCACTACCTTGGCGTTACAAGCGCCGTGCTCTACCAGCTGAGCTACAGAGGACCACAGATTAAGCTGTACACTCCACAGAGCTGGGCTTTACGGAAGAGTGGCCAGAAAAAAGCCATTGCTTAAAGAAAAAAAATAAGCAAACACGTTTGGTGTTCGCCAAAAGGCTCATGGGAGACTCCCATTAACATATGGAAGAAGGTATTCTGGTCAGATGAGAATTTTTTTTGGCCATTAAGGAAAACTCTATGTCTGGCGCAAACCCAACACCTCTCATCACCCCGAGAACACCATCCCCACAGTGAAGCATGGTGGTGGCAGCATCATGCTGTGGGGATGTTTTTCATCGGCAGGGACTGGGAAACTGGTCAGAATTGAAGGAATGATGGATAGCGCTAAATACAGGGAAATTCTTGAGGGAAACCAGTTTGTCTTACAGAGATTTGAGACTGGGATGGAGGTTCATCCAACTTGAAGGAGCTGGAGCAGTTTTGCCTTGAAGAATGGGCAAAAATCCCAGTGGCTAGATGTGCCAAGCTTATAGAGACATACCCCAAGAGACTTGCAGCTGTAATTGCTGCAAAAGGCGGCTCTACAAAGTATTGAATTTGGGTGGGGTGAATAGTTATGCAAGCTCAAGTTTTCTGTTTTTTTGTCTAATTTCTTGTTTGTTTCACAATAAAAAATATTTTGCATCTTCAAAGTGGTAGGCATGTTATGTAAATTAAATGATACAAACCCCCCAAAAAATCCAGTTTTAATTTTAGGTTGTAAGGCAACAAAATAGGAAAAATGCCAAGGGGGGTGAATATTTTCTAAGTAAGATAACCTTTAACATTAAACCTGTCTTCTCTTGAGATTAGTCATATTTAGTTTTACTGCAAGATTTGAATTGACACAATGTTTGTTCTTCAAATTATGTATTTTATTGGCTCTGTTTATTGGCTCTGTGTCTGGACTCTAAGGGTAAGGAAACCAAGGTCATTCAGGTGAACTATCCCAGTATGGCCTGTGGGTGTGATTGTCAGGGGAGGGGGCAAGATGTTTGAGTCACAGAGTTGGTAGAGTTTCAGACCTGTCAATTAATCACTGTGGGTGGGACTTTGTGGTTAGGCGATAGATTATTAATCTAGTCAGAACAACTAGTCTACTCGTTCAATTGTAATTTGTGGCTAAAACCTATGGAAAAAATTAGTTTTCTGTCAAGTAAACATAGATTACCTGTTGAAAAACAATATAGAATTGCAGGGAAATGGTCTTTAAAATACAAAAGACTTTCAGGGGGTGGACCCCCAAACCAGATTGTTCACCCCCACTTTTATACAAATAAATATACAATGATTGAAGAATGAAGCAGGTGTTAAACATGGGAAAGACAGTCTTGTCTTACCCAGAAACCAGCAGTTGACTACGCCATTGTCGACACTTTAATCAAATCAATAGGCCTATATCAATATATTTTAACAATACCATATTATATACATCTGGCCCTTCATTGGACACTGTGTTAACAAACCTCCAAACGAGCTTCAATGCCATACAACACTCCTTCAGTAGCCTCCAACTGCTCTTAAACGCTAGTAAAACTAAATGTATGCTCTTCAATCGAACGCTGCTTGCGCCCGCCCGACTAGAATCACTACTCTCGGCGGGTCTGACTTAGAATATGTGGACAACTACAAATACCTAGGTGTCTGGTTAGACCGTAAACTCTCCTTCCAGACTCACATTAAGCATCTCCAATCCAAAGTTAAATCTAGAATCGGCTTCCTATTTCGCAACAAAGCCTCCTTCACTCATGCTGCTGAACATGCCCTCGTAAAACTGACTATCCTACCGATCCTTGACTTCGGCGATGTCATTTACAAAATAGCCTCCAACACTCTACTCAGCAAATTGGATGTAGTCTATCACAGTGCCATCCGTTTTGTCACCAAAGCCCCATACACTACCCACCACTGTGACCTGTACGCTCTTGTTGGCTGGTCCTCACTACATGTTCGTCGTCAAACCCACTGGCTCCAGGCCATCTATAAATCACTGCTAGGCAAATCCCTGCCTTATTTTGGCTCATTGGTCACCATAGCAGCACCCACCAGTAGTATGCGCTCCAGCAGGTATATCTCACTGGTCATCCCCAAAGCCAACACCTCCTTTGGCCGCCATTCCTTCCAGTTCTCTGCTGCCAATGACTGGAACGAACTGCAAAAATCTCTGAAGCTGGAGACACTTATCTCCCTCACTAACTTTAAGCATCAGTTGTCAGAGCACCTTACCGATCACTGCACCTGTACACAGCCCATCTGAAATTAGCCCACCCAACTACCTCATCCCTATATTGTTATTTATTTTGCTCATTTGTACCCCAGTATCTCTATCTGCACATCATCTCTTGCACATCATTCCAGTGTTAATACTAAATTGTAATAATTTTGCACTATAGCCTATTTTATTGCCTTACCTCCATAACTTGCTATATTTGCACACACTGTATATAGATTTTCTATTGTGTTATTGACTGTACGTTTTGTTTTACCCCATATGTAACTCTGTGTTGTTTTTATCGCACTGCTTTGCTTTATCTTGGCCAGGTCGCAGTTGTAAATGAGAACTTGTTCTCAACTGGCTTACCTGGTTAAATAAAGGTTAAATAAAAATATATTAAGTATCATTAGCTTTTATAACCTTCAATCTGCAGTAGGAGCCTACCAGTATGCAAATTAGGGAGCCAAATAATGTCTCTCACCGACGCGATTCAGTTCCCGACGTTC
Source organism: Coregonus sp. 'balchen' (assembly GCA_902810595.1). Taxonomy (NCBI): domain Eukaryota; kingdom Metazoa; phylum Chordata; class Actinopteri; order Salmoniformes; family Salmonidae; genus Coregonus; species Coregonus sp. 'balchen'. Next base: position 1,979,043 of record LR778260.1, read on the forward strand.
ACCTAAATGATCTGTCCAAAAAGAGCAGTTTGTTTGTGAATAACCCATCACTAGGCTACACTGACGAGTCACTTTAGCGATCACTGGCTCGACAGGGAAATACAAACAAGATCTTTGGGTTACTTTCCCGATGCGATACCATGGACTTGGGACTGTGAAGAGACCTCTGCTGGCATGTCTTGTGGGTGTCTGAGCTGTGTGTAAGTTGTTTTAAACAGACAGCTCAGTGCATTCAACATGTCAATGCCTCTCACAAATACAAGTAGTGAAGTCAATCTCTCCTCTACTTTGAGCCAGGAGAGATTGACATGCATATTATTGTTTGCTCTCTGTGTACATCCAAGGGCCAGCCGTGCTGCCCTGTTCTGAGCCAATTGCAATTTTCCTAAATCCCTCTTTGTGGGAACAGTAGTCCAGGTGCGACAAAACTAGGGCCTGTAGGACCTGCCTTGTTGATAGTGCTGTTAAGAAGGTAGAGTAGCGTTTTATTATGGACAGACTTCTCCCCATCTTAGCTACTGTTGTATCAATATGTTTTGACCATGACAGTTTACAATCCAGGGTTACTCCAAGCAGTTTAGTCACCTCAACTTGCTCAATTTCCACATTATTTATTACAAGATTTAGTTGAGGTTTAGTGAATGTTTTGTCCTAAATATTTAGGAGTAACTTATTCCTTGCCACCCATTCCGAAACTAAATGCAACTCTTTGTTAAGTGTTGCAGTCATTTCAGTCGCTATGGGAGCTGACGTGTATAGTTATGAGTCATCCGCATACATAGACACTCTGGCTTTACTCAAAGCCAGTGGCATGTCATTAGTAAAGATTGAAAAAGTAAGGGGCCTAGACAGCTGCCCTGGGGAATTCCTGATTCTACCTGGATTTTGTTGGAGAGGCTTCCATTAAAGAACACCCTCTGTGTTCTGTTAGACAGGTAACTCTTTATCCACAATATAGCAGGGGGTGTAAAGCCATAACACGTGTTTTTCCAGCAGCAGACTATGATCGATAATGGCAAAAGCCACACTGAAGTCTAACAAAACAGCCCCCACAATCTTTTCATCATCAATTTCTCTCAGCCAATCATCAGTCATTTGTGTAAGTGCTGTGCTTGTTGAATGTCCTTCTCTATAAGCGTGCTGAAAGTCTGTCAGTGTGTTTACTGTAGAATAGCATTGGATCTGGTCAAACACCATTTTTACCAACATTTTACTAAGGGTTGGTAACAGGCTGATTGGTCGGCTATTTGAGCCAGTAAAGGGGGCTTTACTATTCTTAGGTAGCGGAATGACTTTTGCTTCCCTCCAGGCCTGAGGGCACACACTTTCTAGTAGGCTTAAATTGAAGATATGGGAAATAGGAGTGGCAATATCGTCCGCTATTATCCTCAGTAATTTTCCATACAAGTTGTCAGACCCCGGTGGCTTGTCATTGTTGATAGACACCAATACTTTTTTCACCTCTTCCACACTCACATTTACAGAATTCAAAATTACAATTCTTGTCTTTCATAATTTGGTCAGATATACTTGGATGTGTGGTGTCAGCGTTTGTTGCTGGCATGTCATGCCTAAATTTGCTAATCTTGCCAATGTAAAAAATCATTAAAGTAGTTGGCTATTTTGAGCACTTTTTCTGGGATGCTTGCTTGTTTTCATTGCTTTACTGGGAAGCTTAGCAGCAGTAGACATGCTCATGTTATTAATGTTAGTGCAGGGTGGACTTCCTACTAGGGCACACCGGCTCAGTCCTAACAGAGTAAATCTGGTTCATAGGCACATGATTACTGCATACAAATGATTTGGATGGATCCCATCCTCCTTACAAAATGTGTTTTTGTTTCCAAAAGGTATTGAAATTGTCAACAAAAGTTACACCCATTGAGCTGCAATAATCACGTAGCCAGTTGTGAAGAAAGAGAATCCTGCTAAAGCGTTCAATGCCACGATTCAGAGAGGGCACAGGGCCAGATATGATGGGTCTTTTGTTAGTGTCTAGCAGAGAGTCAATCAGCTCTTTTGAAATCCAGTTTCAACTGTTCAGAGCTGCCCTTTATAATAGCATTAAAACCCACATGGACTACGATAGAATCGATGTCCATGTCCTGACATAATACACTCGGGAGCAGTTTAGTAATGTCATTTACTCGAGCTCCAGGATAGGACATTGTTTTTGCACCAGGAACAGTCACATTTCTTACCATGGAACTGCCCAAAATCACGGCTGGCGAGAAGGACGAGGAAATCCGCCCACTCCCACGCTTCACAGGATGGTGCAGGCCTCCGACAGATGGAGAAGCCCCCTCAATCCAGAGCAGGGACGGAAGGTTGCCGATGTCGACTTCGAAATCTTAGGGGAAGGAGTAGGAGTAGGCACAGCGGCTGCAGACACAGGCACCCCCAGCGACGAAGGAGCAGGAAGATCAGGCTCCAGGACGGCGAAGCTATTCGTTGTTTGTATCCGCTCCGGGCCTCTCGTTGGGAGTGTAGATGCTTTGAGGGAGGTCGCTGTCTTCGGCTTCCACGGCTCGTGACATGCGACCATCGTTGATTGCCTTTCTCCTCTTGCTGTGCTCCTTCGACGCTGCTATCAGATGGGGGAGGAGAGGCAGGAGATGGCTCCCCTGGCAAATGAACTCCGGAAAACACCGGCCAGTAGGATAAATACAAGACGGAGATGCATCCAACATGCGCGAACGCAGTCCAGCCACCGGCGTTCCACTCTGCGTTTTCCCCAGACACTTAAATAGGCTGGCGACCTGCGTGATCAAGGAAGCCACCTCAAGCCTATAATCCTCGGCAAGCAAACAATTGCCGCATTGGAACTGAGTGATCCAGTTTGTCCTGAAACAAAGCGTAGTAGATACATGGAACCGTTAATTTACCTCCAGACAACGAGGGCTTTGGTAATTTGAGAACCGGTTTTAAAATATTTTTGTGTCAATAAATATTAGTCCTCTAGACTTGACTTATATTGAAAATGGAATACAGAAATATCTCATTTACGTAAGTATTCACACCCCTTTGCAATGACACTCCAAATTGAGCTCAGGTGCATCCACATTTCCTTTGATCATCCTTGGTGTCACTACAACTTGATTGGAGTCCACCTGTGGCCAATTCAATTGTTTGAACATTATTTAGAGAGAAACACACCTGTCTAATATAAGGTCCCACAGAGTACAGGTCATGTCAGAGCAGAAACTCTACCATGAAGTCCAAGGAACTGTCCGTATATCGCAGAGATAGAATTGTGTTGAAAGTTTCCAAGAGCACAGTGGTCTCAATCACTGGGAAATTGACAAAATATAGAACTACCCAGACCCTGGCTAGAGCTGGCCGTCCGACCAAACGGAGCAAGTGGCCTGCCAGAAGGACAACCGTCTCTACTGTTTGGACATGACTAAGAAGGAAACACACAGTTGCCAGTGCATGTCAGAGCAGAAACTATACCATGAAGTCCAAGGAACTGTCCGTAGAGCTCCCAGATATATAATTGTGATGAGGCATATATCTGGGGAAGGGTATAAAACTATTTCTAGAGTGTTGAACGTTTCCAAGAGCACAGTGGTCTCCATCATTGGGAAATTGAAAAAAGACTCTACCTAGAGCTGGTCATCCGACCAAACAGAGCAACTGGCAAGAAGGACCAAGAACCCAATGACCACTCTGACAGAACTACAGAGTTCCTCTGTGGAGATGGGAGAACCTTCCAGAAGGACAACCATCTCTGCAGCACTCCACCAATCAGGCCTTTATGGTAGAGTGACCAGACGGAAGCCACTCCTCAGTAAAAGGCACATGACAGCCCGCTTGGAGTTTGCCAAAAGGCACCTAAAGGACTCTCAGACCAGGAGAAACAAGATTCTCTGGTCTGACGAAACCAAGATTGAACACTTTGGCCTGAATGCCAAGCGTCACGTCTGGAGGAAACCTGGCACCATCCCTACGGTGAAGCATGGTGGTGGTGGTGGTGGCATCATGCTGTGGGGATGTTTTTGGAAAAAGTCAAGTGGTCTAAATGCTTTCTGAATAGTGTGATTTAATAAATACATGTATAACACACACAGGAATCTGACATTGCTCATCTTAATCTATATTTAATTCCTTTATGTTACGTTTTTAGATGTGTGTTTATTGTTAGATATTACTGCACCACTGGAACCCAAGCGTTTCGCTACACCAGCAATAACATCTGCTAAATATGTGTATGCCACCAATAACATGTGATTTGATATAGGAGAAGGCTATGCAGACTTTTCTGACCAGTGAATTGGAACTTCTAAATGAAAAAGTAGCCGTCTGACAGCGAGTCTGTTACCGTCTGTTACCGTCTGTTTAGCCTGTTAATCATGTGCCTCCACCAGCCCACCCCTGCCCTGAGAGACATGGATTAGGTTACGTAATACTAAATCACTTCAGATATTTATTTTAGCCATGGAGTGGATTACAACCCGACATAGAGATCTGATAGCATGGGCGGCAGGTAGCTTAGTGGGTAAGAGCGTTGTGCCAGTAACCGAAAGGTCGCTGGTTCTAATCCCAGAGCCGACTAGGTGAAAAATCTGTCGATGTGCCCTTGAGCAAGGCACTTAACCCTAATTGCTCCTGTAAGTCGCTCTGGATAAGAGCGTCTGCTAAATGACTAAAAATGTAAAAAATGTAAAAAATAGCATGACCAGGAGACGGCTCACATGACCAAAAACAGGATCCGTCTTTTTGAGGTGAATCAAAGCCTATACACTGAGGCCAATCACATATACACATTTCAAATTCAATCAATCAAATGGATTTTATAAAGCCCTTTTTAAATCCGCAGTTGTCACAAGTGCTTTACAAATACCCAGCCTAAACCCCAAGGAGCAAGCAATGCAGGGATACATCACGATTAAAAGTGTTCAGATTTCATTTTAGTAGTAGTAGTAGTAGTAGTAGAAGTAGTAGTAGTAGTAGTAGTAGTAGTAGTAGTAGTAGTAGTAGTAGTAGTAGTAGTAGTAGTAGTAGTAGTAGTAGTAGTAGTAGTAGTAGTAGTAGTAGTAGTAGTAGTAGTAGTAGTAGTAGTAGTAGTAGTAGTAGTAGTAGTAGTAGTAGTAGTAGTAGTAGTCTACTACTACTACTACTTCTGGCAAGTCTCATTGACAATGACATGTCAGTTAGGTCACGATAAAAGCGTATTTATTTCATAAGAGAAATGACCGCTGCCACACAGCCCAATCAACACCCCTCCCTCCCGCCATCCTCCAGACAGACTGGTGCTCTACCCAGCTAGCTCCAGAGTCCTCCCAGCTAGCTCCAGAGTCCTCCCAGAGGGCTCCCGAGTGGCGCAGCGGCCTAAGGCACTGCATCTCAGTGCCGGCGGTGATTGGGAGTCCCATAGGGCGGCGCAGCGTCGTCCGGGTTTGGCCGCTGCAGGCCATCATTGTAAATAACAATTTGTTCTTAACTGACTTGCCTAGTTAAATAAAGGTTAAATTAATAGATGAGACACCGCCCAGGCAGCTACTGGACTGTAGCCAGCCTCTCCCTACAGCCTCCTCCCTACAGGACCTCCCTACAGCCTCTCCCTACAGGACCTCCCTTCCACAACACCACCACCTCAGAACCAGAGATCATGACTCACACCACAGGCTCATACTGTACTCCCTGTATCAGTGGAGGCTGGTGTAGCTTTAAATGGGAGGACAGGCTCATTGTAATGACTGGAATGGAATGAGTCCACCCACTAGCCTCCACTGGGTTGTCCACTGACTAACCTGTTCACCTTTTGACCTTTAACACTGATCTGGAAGGACTGGGGGTTAACCTTTTTGTTTGGAAGATAAGTGTTAGACCTACCCATGCTGTATTGTCCTGTGAGGCTAAATATAGAGATGCCCTCGTCTGTCCCGGCGCTCGCCAGCTGTCTGTCTGTCTGTCTGTGGACATAGCAGCACACCTGATAGTAGATGCCCTTTTGTGATGTAATGATCAAAGCCAATGCTTCCATGTTCAGTGCTGCATGACTGCAATCGGCCTTTAAAAGATATTTCCGTCTCTATGGTATCGGCATCCCCCACTCGCCCACAATCAGTTTCAGGTCCAAAATTGTATTAGCTGTAATTGGATACCGCCGTTGTCTGAAGTTGGTACAGGTTATGCCAGGTTCAGTTGAGGGGAGGACGGCTCAAAATAATGTCTGGAATGGAGTCAATGGAGTGGTGAAACCACATGGAAAACCACTTCTTTGACGTGTTTGATGCCATTTCATTGACTCCATTCCAGCCTTTATTATGACCGTACACCCCTCAGCAACCTCCACTGGCCAGGTTCCTGGGCCCCTCAGCTACCTCCACTGGCCAGGTTCCTGGGCCCCTCAGCTACCTCCACTGGCCAGGTTCCTGGGCCCCTCAGCTACCTCCACTGGCCAGGTTCCTGGGCCCCTCAGCTCCCTCCACTGGCCAGGTTCCTGGGCCCGGAGGCACAAAGCATATTATGACCGCTACCCCTCAGCAACCTCCACTGGCCAGGTTCCTGGGCCCGGAGGCACAAAGCATATTATGACCGTACACCCCTCAGCACCCTCCACTGGCCAGGTTCCTGGGCCCCTGGCCAGGTTCCTGGCCCTCCCCACTGGCCAGGTTCCTGGGCCCTCAGCACCATCCACTGGCCAGGTTCCTGGGCCCCTCAGCACCCTCCACTGGCCAGGTTCCTGGGCCCCTCAGCACCCTCCACTGGCCAGGTTCCTGGGCCCTCGAGCACCCTCCACTGGCCAGGTTCCTGGGCCCCTCAGCACCCTCCTACTGGCCAGGTTCCTGGGCCCCTCAGCACCCTCCACTGGCCAGGTTCCTGGGCCCTCAGCACCCTCCACTGGCCAGGTTCCTGGGCCCCTCAGCACCCTCCACTGGCCAGGTTCCTGGGCCCTCAGCACCCTCCACTGGCCAGTTTCCTGGGCCCGAGCACCCTCCCTGGCCAGGTTCCTGGGCCCGAGGCACCCTCCCTGGCCAGGTTCCTGGGCCCCTCAGCACCCTCCACTGGCCAGGTTCCTGGGCCCCTCAGCACCCTCCACTGGCCAGGTTCCTGGGCCCCTCAGCACCCTCCACTGGCCAGGTTCCTGGGCCCCTCAGCACCCTCCACTGGCCAGGTTCCTGGGCCCGGATGCACCCTCCACTGGCCAGGTTCCTGGGCCCCTCAGCACCCTCCTCTGGCCAGGTTCCTGGGCCCCTCAGCACCCTCCACTGGCCAGGTTCCTGGGCCCCTCAGCACCCTCCACTGGCCAGGTTCCTGGGCCCCTCAGCACCCTCCACTGGCCAGGTTCCTGGGCCCCTCAGCACCCTCCACTGGCCAGGTTCCTGGGCCCCGAGGCACCCTCCTACTGGCCAGGTTCCTGGGCCCGGAGGCACCCTCCTCTGGCCAGGTTCCTGGGCCCGGAGGCACCCTCCTCTGGCCAGGTTCCTGGGCCCGGAGGCACCCTCCGCTGGCCAGGTTCCTGGGCCCGGAGGCACCCTCCGCTGGCCAGGTTCCTGGGCCCGGAGGCACCCTCCGCTGGCCAGGTTCCTGGGCCCCGGCAGGCACCCTCCGCTGGCCAGGTTCCTGGGCCCCTCAGCACCCTCCACTGGCCAGGTTCCTGGGCCCGGAGGCACAAAGCATCTCAGTGTAGCAGTGCTGATCCTTTTAAATCATAATGAATAAGGAGGGGGACGCTGCTACTCTCTGGGAATACAGGCCCTGATCCAGGTTCAGCACTCTGTTTTGGTCTGTTTCTTGGCCCCTCCCTCTCGCCTGGTTGGTGAGATCATGTCTGTAAAGGAGATCCCTGGCCTTTTCACAGAGGGTCATATTTCTGCTGATTGAGTTGTTTTCACAGGATCATGACAGGTTCTCGTTCAGCACTGTGTGTATGTTCATTAATATCTAGAAGAGTCATAGATAGATATAGATAGATATAGATATAGATATAGATATATATATATATATATATCTCTATCTCTCTCTCTCTGGCCCTGCAACCAACAAAGTTCCACATTTGGGATGATTGAGTTGTTTTTGCAGGGCATGGAGAGTCAAGTACCTCACTAGGAGGAACACCACAGTGAAACTCTGTATGTTCTTAGTCTATTATCAGTTTGTATGAGGTAAGGACAGTCAGGGGTTGAGGTCCAGTCGGATGTAACAGGAGTAGATGGGTCATGTCTGGTTGACTGAAAGAACGAACCATTCACAGACTGAATCACCACTGACAGATTTTACTATTTTGGTTCAGAAACTATTTTGTCATGGTTTCACTTGGGCATGAGGTCATGGAACAGTTTAATTTGTCTGTCTGGTTATTGAGGAGTTGGTCATCATCCTGATCTGGTCCAGGATGGTCAATCTGATAAACTGACGAGATGTATTTGTCTGGACTGGTCTTCATATTGTGTCATTGGGGAATCATAACACTAGCAGGAGTTAGTTGGTTAGTGTCTACTGGTTCAGTATGTGATTGGGCGGCAGGTAGCTTAGTGGTTAAGAGCGTTGTGCCAGTAACCGAAAGGTCGCTGGTTCTAATCCCCGAGCCGACTAGGTGAAAAATCTGTCGGTGCCCTTGAGCGAGGCACTTAACCCTAATTGCTCCTGTAAGTCGCTCTGGATAAGAACGTCTGCTAAATGACTAATTATTATTGAATAACGGCCTGTTGTTGTTTGTCCTGCAGGTGATTGAGTCTCTGGGCATCATGATCTACAAGGCGTTGGACTACGGTCTGAAGGAGACTGAGGAGCGAGAGCTCAGTCCGCCTCTGGAGCAACTCATAGACATGATGACCAACATGACGGAGATGGAGAGGGACAGTGACCCCTGCCCTGATGAAGGTTACGAGGCCACCGAGGAGGAAGATGAGGAAGAGCCTAACACCGTCTGTAATGTTAAAGGATTCAGAGACATCATCATGGTATGTCCTGTAGTTACCTGTGACATGTTATAAGTGGGTCCAGACCTCTCTCCAACCTTCCCTCCTGCTCTTCTCATAAGGAGCATCAGTTTAGGATGGCTGTGGGCTACACTAGTTCATTTAGCAGACAAGATTAGCTTAGAATTCCATGCCATTATTTTATTTTTTATAGTATGTATGATACATTTGAACAAAGCTGAATAAAATAGAAAGGATATTTTCTCCAAACTATTTGAGGGAGGGTGCACATGCGGCTATTCTGTGTTGAGCAGTTAACAAAGAATCAGATCCTCCTATTATGCTTAGTTTAGTTATTAATGTAACTTTAGTTGTTCTACAAACGTTGGGCTCTACGTTTTGATTTTAGTACATTCTAAGGCTGCATGATGAGACTCCAATGATGATTTGAAAAAAGTATAATTATCGAATTACGAGGCGCATATTGAAGACGTTGGAAGAACTGTCCATATTTACTTTTCGTCAGCCAACAAGATGAGTCGGCCTAACGAACAGCAAAATCACTAGCCCATGTCAATCTACTATCCCCCATAGTACAGAAGTTGACCTGTTCTATTCTGTGGGAGAAATAAATATTCCAAACATAGTCTGGGACAGTTGTGGGATGTGATAGATCCCAAATTAATACAACCACTAGCATCAAAATACCTTCTAAAAGCAATGAGGCTGATGCAACAGATGAGAACGTTTATCTTAAAATGTTGATAAACTATTAGGCTATTTCTTCACATAAGCGCAGCAATCAAAAAGTGACCGCAAATGCAATTATGCATGTAATGCTTTTTATTATAAAGGTGCAATTTTATCCTGAAAATGATCTTCCCCAAACATGAAACTCACGCGCTGTCTACAGTGGGGAAAAAAAGTATTTAGTCAGCCACCAATTGTGCATGTTCTCCCACTTAAAAAGATGAGAGAGGCCTGTAATTTTCATCATAGGTACATGTCAACTATGACAGACAAATTGAGATTTTTTTTCTCCAGAAAATCACATTGTAGGATTTTTAATGAATTGATTTGCAAATTAAGGTGGAAAATAAGTATTTGGTCAATAACAAACAAGCAAGATTTCTGGCTCTCACAGACCTGTAACTTCTTCTTTAAGAGGCTCCTCTGTCCTCCACTCGTTACCTGTATTAATGGCACCTGTTTGAACTTGTTATCAGTATAAAAGACACCTGTCCACAACCTCAAACAGTCACACTCCAAACTCCACTATGGCCAGGACCAAAGAGCTGTCAAAGGACACCAGAAACAAAATTGTAGACCTGCACCAGGCTGGGAAGACTGAATCTGCAATAGGTAAGCGGCTTGGTTTGAAGAAATCAACTGTGGGAGCAATTATTAGGAAATGGAAGACATACAAGGCCACAGATAATCTCCCTCGATCTGGGGCTCCACGCAAGATCTCACCCCGTGGGGTCAAAATGATCACAAGAACGGTGAGCAAAAATCCCAGAACCACACGGGGGGACCTAGTGAATGACCTGCAGAGAGCTGGGACCAAAGTAACAAAGCCTACCATCAGTAACACACTACGCCGCCAGGGACTCAAATCCTGCAGTGCCAGACGTGTCCCCCTGCTTAAGCCAGTACATGTCCAGGCCCGTCTGAAGTTTGCTAGAGTGCATTTGGATGATCCAGAAGAGGATTGGGAGAATGTCATATGGTCAGATGAAACCAAAATATAACTTTTTGGTAAAAACTCAACTTGTCGTGTTTGGAGGACAAAGAATGCTGAGTTGCATCCAAAGAACACCATACCTACTGTGAAGCATGGGGGTGGAAACATCATGCTTTGGGGCTGTTTTCTGCAAAGGGACCAGGACGACTGATCCGTGTAAAGGAAAGAATGAATGGGGCCATGTATCATGAGATTTTGAGTGAAAACCTCCTTCCATCAGCAAGGGCATTGAAGATGAAACGTGGCTGGGTCTTTCAGCATGACAATGACCCCAAACACCGCCCGGGCAACGAAGGAGTGGCTTCGTAAGAAGCATTTCAAGGTCCTGGAGTGGCCTAGCCAGTCTCCAGATCTCAACCCCATAGAAAATCTTTGGAGGGAGTTGAAAGTCTGTGTTGCCCAGCAACAGCCCCAAAACATCACTGCTCTAGAGGAGATCTGCATGGAGGAATGGGCCAAAATACCAGCAACAGTGTGTGAAAACCTTGTGAAGACTTACAGAAAACGTTTGACCTGTGTCATTGCCAACAAAGGGTATATAACAAAGTATTGAGAAACTTTTGTTATTGACCAAATACTTATTTTCCACCATAATTAGCAAATAAATTCATTAAATCCTACAATGTGATTTTCTGGATTTTGTTTTCTCATTTTGTCTGTCATAGTTGACGTGTACCTATGATGAAAATTACAGGCCTCTCATCTTTTTAAGTGGGAGAACTTGCACAATTGTTGGCTGACTAAATACTTTTTCCCCCACTGTACGTATGCCAGTTAGTCTCTACACCCCTTGTAAAGCGGATTAATGTGCTTCATTTTAAGACGTTATTTGGCCACTTTAGTTGTGATACAAACCTTATTAAAACGTATAGGGCTACATGAGGTGTGGACTATGATTAGAAAAAGTAGAGAAAGAAAGGCATGCGCTGTTTCTTTACTATTTCTTTATTTTTATTGAATATTAAAACAATCTACCTGCAGTGAAGCCGCTCAACATCTACATTCAGTCATCTAACAGACTCTCATCCTGAGCGACCCACAGAAGCAGCCAGGGTCAACACTCTGCCCAAGGGCACGTCGACGGGTCTCCCACCACGTGAAAACGGGGACCAGAAGCAGCGACCTATCGGCCACTGGACCAAGCTCCCAATTGCCAGGCCACCAACCATCCAAGAAAAGATCACCCCCCCCCAGTTCCCTTAGAGCTGCCCCTCAACCATCCGAGACGCCCCCCCCCCCCCCCCCCCCCCCCCCCCCCCCCCCATGTTCCACATGAACATTTAGTAGGTAGGCTACTAATGACCATCAGCAGCATCAGAGCTTGGAGAAGCCTAGTTACCGTGACTAAATGTTCATGTGGAATTTGACTGCCTTTATGACTTGTGTGGCGGTAATACGGTCACCGCAACAGCCTCGTCTGTATTCTGTCTCGTCTGAGGACTGCTGTAGTTTTACTGTCTGATACAGAGCTGAGGACTGCTGTGGTTTTACTGTCTGATACAGAGCTGAGGACTGCTGTAGTTTTACTGTCTGATACAGAGCTGAGGACTGCTGTGGTTTTACTGTCTGATACAGAGCTGAGGACTGCTGTAGTTTTACTGTCTGATACAGAGCTGAGGACTGCTGTAGTTTTACTGTCTGATACAGAGCTGAGGACTGCTGTAGTTTTACTGTCTGATACAGAGCTGAGGACTGCTGTGGTTTTACTGTCTGATACAGAGCTGAGGACTGCTGTAGTTTTACTGTCTGATACAGAGCTGAGGACTGCTGTAGTTTTTCTGTCTGATACAGAGCTGAGGACTGCTGTAGTTTTACTGTCTGATACAGAGCTGAGGACTGCTGTAGTTTTACTGTCTGATACAGAGCTGAGGACTGCTGTGGTTTTACTGTCTGATACAGAGCTGGAAATACCCCAATAGGATGCCATGTGGGACGCAGCCTGGTCTGAACAAGCCTGGTCTGCTGTCAGTTTACCTGGAATTCCCCCAGCGTCCCTCAGAGGAGGAAGAATGAAGATGAGACCTGTGTGTCCCAAACGGTACCCTATTCCCCGTGGGCCCCTGGTCTAAAGTAGTGCACTATAGAGGGAATAGGGTGCCATTCTCTGGTCTAAAGTAGTGCACTATATAGGGAATAGGGTGCCATTCTCTGGTCTAAAGTAGTGCACTATAGAGGGAATAGGGTGCCATTCTCTGTTCTAAAGTAGTGCACTATATAGGGAATAGGGTGCCATTCTCTGGTCTAAAGTAGTGCACTATGTAGGGAATAGGGTGCCATTCTCTGGTCTAAAGTAGTGCACTATATAGGGAATAGGGTGCCATTCTCTGGTCTAAAGTAGTGCACTATCTAGGGAATAGGGTTCCATTCTCTGGTCTAAAGTAGTGCACTACATAGTGAATAGGGTGCCATTCTCTGGTCTAAAGTAGTGCACTATATAGGGAATAGGGTGCCATTCTCTGGTCTAAAGTAGTGCACTATATAGGGAATAGGGTGCCATTCTCTGGTCTAAAGTAGTGCACTATATAGGGAATAGGGTGCCATTCTCTGGTCTAAAGTAGTGCACTATATAGGGAATAGGGTGTCATTCTCTGGTCTAAAGTAGTGCACTATATAGGGAATAGGGTGCCATTCTCTGGTCTAAAGTAGTGCACTATATAGGGAATAGGGTGCCATTTGGGACTCAGCCCCTCCCCTGGCCATGTCATCCTGTTTTGGGCGTTGTGACAGTCAGGGTGGAGTGGAGAATGTCACCCCTCTGGTTTTTACCCGATGTTATTTCTTTCTAGTTTAAATGTCACAGTCACATGCCTTTCTTCCAGACCTGTTGTTAATCACAGCAGCATACCATGAGGTTCACAGCTTTAAATGGAGCGTGTCTGTGTTGGTGGTTGCTTGTCATGCACTTATTCAAGGGCTGTGTCCCTAATGGGTCCATATTTAGTGCACCAGGGGCCGTAGGGTTCTATTTGGGACCCTAACAAGGTGTGTAGGACAGGAAACTAAAGGACGTGAATTCCATGTTAATGATGATGGAGAAAGAGCCGTCTTTCTGAATGCCTCTCCTCCTCATAGAACCATTATGTAATAACAAATCAATCACTCACACGGCCTAGTAGTGTTAGAATTAGTGTTACTACGGGTTACCGCTGGTATAGAAGCAATTTAATAAGTCAATTGTTAACATTGTATATGTAAGGTTTTTTTGTGTGCTAAATGATATTCTTGTACTGATTTTTAATGGTTTACTTACTTGCTAGAGCCCGTTGCTCCCCAGAGAACATCAGCCATCAACAACCTCTCTCCATCACACTGTTCCGGGCTGTCTTCTCAAGCTCCTTAGGATAATGATTTGTGTATACATGAAGTTGTTATCAGTGTGTGACTTTGACCCCCCCCCCCCCTCCTCTCCTCTCAGCTGTGTACGTCCCACCTGCCCAGGCCCTCTGATGCCCCTAACCACTACCAGGCGGTGTGTAGGGCGCTCTACGCAGAGACCAGGGAGCTGCGCACCTTCCTGGAGAAGATCAGGAGTGCCAAAGAGGTGAGAACGCCACTGACACGTTTATTCACCCTATCACCACACTGACTAGATGGTGTAGAAATCACCACACTGACTAGACGGGGTAGAAATCACCACACTGACCACAACCGCTCTGCTGTGACCACCAGTAGTGTAGAGGAGCTCTGCTGTGACCACCAGTAGTGTAGAGGAGCTCTGCTGTGACCACCAGTAGTGTAGAGAGGAGCTCTGCTGTGACCACCAGTAGTGTAGTGAGGAGCTGGTGGGGCTCTGCTGTGACCACCAGTAGTGTAGAGAGGAGCTGGTGGGGCTCTGCTGTGACCACCAGTAGTGTAGAGAGGAGCTGGTGGGGCTCTGCTGTGACCACCAGTAGTGTAGAGAGGAGCTGGTGGGGCTCTGCTGTGACCACCAGTAGTGTAGAGAGGAGCTGGTGGGGCTCTGCTGTGACCACCAGTAGGTGTAGTGAGAGCTGGTGGGGCTCTGCTTGACCACCAGTAGTGTAGAGAGGAGCTGGTGGGGCTCTGCTGTGACCCCACCAGTAGTGTAGAGAGGAGCTGGTGGGGCTCTGCTGTGACCACCAGTAGTGTAGAGAGGAGCTCTGCTGTGACCACCATGTAGTGTAGAGAGGAGCTCTGCTGTGACCACATAGTGTAGAGAGGAGCTCTGCTGTGACCACCAGTAGTGTAGAGAGGAGCTGGTGGGGCTCTGCTGTGACCACCAGTAGTGTAGAGAGGAGCTCTGCTGTGACCACCAGTAGTGTAGAGAGGAGCTCTGCTGTGACCACCAGTAGTGTAGAGAGGAGCTCTGCTGTGACCACCAGTAGTGTAGAGAGGAGCTGGTGGAGCTCTGCTGTGACCACCAGTAGTGTAGAGAGGAGCTGGTGGGGCTCTGCTGTGACCACCAGTAGTGTAGAGGAGCTCTGGGCTGTGACCACCAGTAGTGTAGTGAGGAGCTGGTGGGGCTCTTGCTGTGCCCACCAGTAGTTGTAGAGAGGAGCTCTGCTGTGACCACCAGTAGTGTAGAGAGGAGCTCTGCTGTGACCACCATAGTGTAGAGAGGAGCTGGTGGAGCTCTGCTGTGACCACCAGTAGTGTAGAGAGGAGCTGGTGGGGCTCTGCTGTGACCACCAGTAGTGTAGAGGAGCTCTGCTGTGACCACCAGTAGTGTAGTGAGGAGCTGGTGGGGCTCTGCTGTGACCACCAGTAGTGTAGAGAGGAGCTCTGCTGTGACCACCAGTAGTGTAGAGAGGAGCTGGTGGGGCTCTGCTGTGACCACCAGTAGTGTAGTGAGGAGCTGGTGGGGCTCTGCTGTGACCACCAGTAGTGTAGAGAGGAGCTGGCGGGGCTCTGCTGTGACCACCAGTAGTGTAGTGAGGAGCTGGTGGGGCTCTGCTGTGACCACCAGTAGTGTAGAGGAGCTGGTGGGGCTCTGCTGTGACCACCAGTAGTGTAGAGAGGAGCTGGTGGGGCTCTGCTGTGACCACCAGTAGTGTAAGAGGAGCTCTGCTGTGACCACAGTATGTAGAGAGGAGCTCTGCTGTGACCACCAGTAGTGTAGAGAGGAGCTGGTGGAGCTCTGCTGTGACCACCAGTAGTGTAGAGAGGAGCTGGTGGGGCTCTGCTGTGACCACCAGTAGTTAGAGGAGCTCTGCTGGACCACCAGTAGTGTAAGAGAGCTGGTGGGCTCTGCTGTGACCACCAGTAGTGTAGAGAGGAGCTGGCGGGGCTCTGCGTGACCACAGTAGTGTAGTGAGGAGCTGCGGGGCTCTGCTGTGACCACCAGTAGTGTAGAGAGGAGCTGGTGGGCTCTGCTGTGACCACCAGTAGTGTAGTGAGGAGCTGGTGGGGCTCTGCTGTGACCACCAGTAGTGTAGAGAGGAGCTGGTGGGGCTCTGCTGTGACCACCAGTAGTGTAGAGAGGAGCTGGTGGAGCTCTGCTGTGACCACCAGTAGTGTAGTGAGGAGCTGGTGGGGCTCTGCTGTGACCACCAGTAGTGTAGAGGAGCTGGTGGGGCTCTGCTGTGACCACCAGTAGTGGTAGAGGACTGGTGGGGCTGCTGTGACCACCAGTAGTGTAGAGAGGAGCTGGGTGGGCTCTGCTGTGACCACCAGTAGTTGTAGAGAGGAGCTGGTGGGGGCCTCTGCTGTGACCACCAGTAGTGTAGAGAGGAGCTGGTGGGCTCTGCTGTGACCACCATAGTGTAGAGAGGGAGCTGGTGAGCTCTGCTGTGACCACCAGTAGTGTAGAGAGGAGCTGGTGGGGCTCTGCTGTGACCACCAGTAGTGTAAGAGGAGCTCTGCTGTGACCACCAGTAGTGTAGTGGGGAGCTGGTGGGGCTCTGCTGTGACCACCGTAGTGTAGAGAGGAGCTTCGCTGTGACCACCAGTAGTGTAGAGAGGAGCTGGTGGGGCTCTGCTGTGACCACCAGTAGTGTAGAGAGGAGCTCTGCTGTGACCACCAGTAGTGTAGAGAGGAGCTGGTGGGGCTCTGCGTGACCACCAGTAGTGTAGAGAGGAGCTTGGTGGGCTCTGCTGTGACCACCAGTAGTGTAGAGAGGAGCTGGTGGGGCCTGCTGTGACCACCAGTAGTGTAGAGGAGCTGGTGGGGCTCTGCTGTGACCACCAGTAGTGTAGAGAGGAGCTGGTGGGGCTCTGCTGTGACCACCAGTAGTGTAGAGAGGAGCTCTGCTGTGACCACCAGTAGTGTAGTGAGGAGCTGGTGGGGCTCTGCTGTGACCACCAGTAGTGTAGAGAGGAGCTGGTGGGGCTCTGCTGTGACCACCAGTAGTGTAGAGAGGAGCTGGTGGGGCTCTGCTGTGACCACCAGTAGTGTAGAGAGGAGCTGGTGGGGCTCTGCTTGTGACCACCAGTAGTGTAGAGAGGAGCTGGTGGGGCCTCTGCTGTGACCACCAGTAGTGTAGAGAGGAGCTCTGCTGTGACCACCAGTAGTGTGAGAGGAGCTCTGCTGTGACCACCAGTAGAGGGAGCTCTGCTGTGACCACCAGTGTGAGAGGTAGCTCTGCTGTGACCACCAGTAGTGTAGAGGAGCTGGTGGGGCTCTGCTTGACCACCAGTAGTGTGAGAGGAGCTCTGCTGTGACCACCAGTAGTGTAGAGAGGATGCTGGTGGGGCTCTGCTGTGACCACCAGTAGTGTAGAGAGGAGCTGGTGGGGCTCTGCTGTGACCACCAGTAGTGTAGAGGAGCTCTGCTGTGACCACCAGTAGTGTAGAGAGGAGCTCTGCTGTGACCACCAGTAGTGTAGAGAGGAGCTGGTGGGGCTCTGCTGTGACCACCAGTAGTGTAGAGGAGCTGGTGGGGCTCTTCTGTGACCACCAGTAGTGTAGAGAGAGCTGGCGGGGCTCTGCTGTGACCACCAGTAAGTGTAGAGGGAGCTGGTGGGGTCTCTGCTGTGACCACCAGTAGTGTAGAGAGGAGCTCTGCTGTGACCACCAGTAGTGTAAGAGGAGCTCTGCTGTGACCACCAGAGTGTAGAGGAGCTGGTGGGGCTCTGCTGTGACCACCAGTAGTGTAGAGAGGAGCTGGTGGGGCTCTGCTGTGACCACCAGTAGTGTAGAGAGGAGCTGGTGGGGCTCTGCTGTGACCACCAGTAGTGTAGAGAGGAGCTGGTGGGGCTCTGCTGTGACCACCAGTAGTGTAGAGAGGAGCTGGTGGGGCTCTGCTGTGACCACCAGTAGTGTAGAGGAGCTGGTGGGGCTCTGCTGTGACCACCAGTAGTGTAGTGAGGAGCTGGTGGGGCTCTGCTGTGACCACTAGTAGTGTAGAGGAGCTGGTGGGGCTCTGCTGTGACCACCAGTAGTGTAGAGAGGAGCTGGTGGGGCTCTGCTGTGACCACCAGTAGTGTAGAGGAGCTCTGCTGTGACCACCAGTAGTGTAGAGAGGAGCTCTGCTGTGACCACCAGTAGTGTAGAGGAGCTGGCAGACATACATTTTAAAATGCATCCTTAGTTCCCCATTGATTTATCCCCACTGAGAGGTTCAATGTGGACTATCTGATTGAACATTACCTATATCTGACATCCTCATTACATGAAAACGTATCGATTTAGAAACGCACCGGAGAGACCCCGTATAATGGTCTTCTAGTGTTGACCCAGAGCTCTAATGCTTCTAGTGTTGACCCAGAGCTCTAATGCTTCTAGTGTTGACCCAGAGCTCTAATGCTTCTAGTGTTGACCCAGAGCTCTAATGCTTCTAGTGTTGACCCAGCGCTCTAATGCTTCTAGTGCTTAGCAACACCTCAAAATAACTCCCACAGTGTATTCAAATGATATCCTCCCCCCCCTCTCTCTCTCCATTCCTGTCTTCCCCCTGTACCTTGTAGAACCTGCTGCGGATGGAGGGAGACACTGGAGAGGAACCAGTCAGAGATCTCAACGAGCTACAGAACGCTGACTGGGTAAGAGTAACCTAACGTAGCAGGGCAAAAAAATAGTCCCCACATCCGATTTACAGGGGAATCGGAAGTTAGCTTGAAAATACCTTATCCCTGAAAACCAGAAAAATCTGCTTTCTGACGACAGCGAGGATGGTGGGAAAGACACGCCACAATTCCCTTTATTATCTCTTAACACGGGAATGATACTTGACACTGCATACTGTAAAAAAAACGATCCTTCTAAAACCCTCTCAATGTTGACGCTATTTTACGGGGTTGGGGTCAATTTCAATTCAGGAAGTACACTGAACCTTACATTTTAATTCCAATTCTCTTCAATTAGGAACATTTGGAATTGAAATTTGGTTTACTATCCGAATTGACTGGAATTAGAAATGAAATGGACCCCAACCATGTTATTATCTGGTGTCCCCCAGGCTAAGTTCTGGATGCAGGTGATGGGTGACCTGCGTAACGGGGTCAAGCTGAAGAAGGTCCACGAGAGACAGTACAACCCTCTATCTATAGAGTTCCAGCTCACACCCTACGAGATGCTGATGGATGACATCCGCTTCAAACGATACAAACTACGGAAAGTCATGGTGAGGGAGTTCTACGTGAGGAATATTATCTTAAGGGAACGATGGATGTTCATGTTTTAAGTCATGGTGAGGGAGGGTCTCGTCTGTTAGCCTGGTTCCACATCTCTGGGCTCTCGTGTTCATAAAACGTTGCAGAGTTCTGCTCTATGATCAGTTTAGCCTTTTAGATCATAATGAATAAGATTGTATGGAGAGGAGGAGCTGATCCTGATTTCATGTAACTGTTAGTCTACACCTGTTTACGAAGCATGTGACCGATTTGATACTAGATTAGCAGTCCTACTCCGAGATGCTTTTTGGATACGGGCCCTGATTTTATAAAATTTTTTCATACAGTGCTTTCGGAAATTATTCAGACCCCTTCCCTTTTTCCACATTTTGTTACGTTACAGCCTTATTCTAAACTGGATTAAATAAATAAAACATCCTCATCAATCTACACACAATACCCCATAATGACAAAATGAAAACAGGTTTTTAGAAATGTTTGCAAATGTATTACAAATAAAAAAACGATACCTTATTTACGTAAGTATTCAGACCCTTTGCTCTGACACTTGAAATTGATCTTAGGTTTCCAGTGATCATCCTTGAGATGTTTCTGCAAGTTGATTGGTCCACCTGTGGAAAATTCAATTGATTGGACATGATTTGGAAAGGCACACACCTGTCTATATAAGGTCCAACAGTTGACAGTGCATGTCAGAGCAAAAACCAAGCCATGAGGTCGAAGGAATTGTCCGTAGAGGTCCGAGACAGGATTGTGTAGAGGCACAGATCTGGGGAAGGGTCCCAAACAATGTCTGCAGCATTGAAGGTCCCCAAGAACACAGTGGCCTCCATCATTCTTAAATGGAAGAAGTTTGGAACCACCAAGACTCTTCCTAGAACTGGCCGCCTGGCCAAACTGAAGAATCGGAGGAGAAGGGCTTTGGTCAGGGAGGTGACCAAGAACCCGATGGTCACTCTGACAGAGCTCTAGAGTTCCTCTGTGGAGATGGGAGAACCTTCCAGAAGGACAACCATCTCTGCAGCACTCCACCAATCAGGCCTTTATGGTAGTGTGACCAGACGGAAGCCACTCCTCAGTAGAAAGGCACATGACAGCCCGCTTGGAGTTTGCCGAAAGGCACCTAAAGGACTCTCAGACCATGAGAAACAAGATTCTCTGGTCTGATGAAACCAAGATTGAACTCTTTGGCCTGAATGCTAAGCTTCACATCTGGAGGAAACCTGGCATCATCCCTACGGTGAAGCATGGTGGTGGCATCATCATGCTGTGGGGATGTTTTTCAGCGGCAGGGACTGGGAGACTAGTCAGGATCGGGAAAGATGAACGGAGCAAAGTACAGAGAGATCCTTGATGAAAACCTGCTCCAGAGCGCTCAGGACCTCAGACTGGGGGCGAAGGTTCACCTTCCAACAGGACAATGACCCTAAGCATACAGCCAAGACAACACAGGAGTGGCTTCGGGACAAGTCTCTGAATGTCCTTGAGTGGCCCAGCCAGAGCCCGGACTTGAACCTGATCGAACATCTCTGGAGAGACCTGAAAATAGCTGTGCACCAACGCTCCCCATCCAACCTGACAGAGCTTGAGAGGATCTGCAGAGAAGAATGGGAGAAACTCCAAGCTTGTAGTGTCATACCCAAGAAGACTCAAAGCACCTTTGGCAGTGATTACAGCCTCAACAAAGTACTGAGTAAAGGGTCTGAATACTTATGTAAATGAGTAAATATTTGTATTGTTAATAAATGTGCAAAACATTATAGAAACCTGTTTTGTGCTTTGTCATTATGGGGTATTGTGTGTAGATTGAGGGAAAATAACAATTGAATCCATTTTAGAATAAGGCTGTAACGTCACAAAATGTGGAAAAAGTAAAGGGGTCTGAATGCTTTCCTAATGCACTGTGTATATCTGAGATATCTCAGACTGCAGTGTAGAGCTCTGATGATTTTCTGAGATACAGCGCCCTCCATAGTTATTGGGACAGTGACACATTTGTGTATGTTTTGGCTCTGTGCTCCAGCACTTTGGAATAAAATCAATGATTAAGTTTAAAGTGCAGACTGTTAATTTGAGGGTATTTTCATCCATATCGGGTGAACCGTTTAGTAATTACAGCACTGTTTGTACATAGTCCCCCCATTTTAGTTGACCAAAAGTATTTGGACAAATTCACTTACAGTGCATTTGGAAAGTATTCAGACCACTTTACTTTTTCCACATTTTGTTACGTTACAGCCTTATTCCAAAATGTATTTAATCTGGGGGGGTTTTCTCATTAGTCTACACACAATACCCCATAATGGTTTTTAGACAATTTTGCAAAAAACTGAAATATACCGTTTACATAAGTATTCAGACCCTTTACTCAGTACTTTGTTGAAGCACCTTTCGCAGCGATTACAGCTTCGAGTCTTCTTGGGTATGACGCTACAAGCTTGGCAGACCTGTATTTGGGGAGTTTCTCCCATTCTTCTCTGCAGATCCTCTCAAGCTCTGTCAGGTTGGATGGGGAGCGTTGCTGCACAGCTATTTTCAGGTCTCTCCAGAGATGTTCGACCAGGTTCATGTCCGGGCTCTGGCTGGGCCACTCAAGGACATTCAGAGACTTGTCCCGAAGCCACTCCTGCGTTGTCTTGGCTGTGTGCTTAGGGTCGTTGTCCTGTTGGAAGGTGAACCT
Source organism: Coregonus sp. 'balchen' (assembly GCA_902810595.1). Lineage (NCBI taxonomy): Eukaryota > Metazoa > Chordata > Actinopteri > Salmoniformes > Salmonidae > Coregonus > Coregonus sp. 'balchen'. The sequence goes on from LR778260.1 coordinate 2,000,862, forward strand.
TCACCCCAGTCTGAGGTCCTGGGCGCTCTGGAGCAGGTTTTCAACAAGGATCTCTCTGTACTTTGCTCCGTTCATCTTTCCCTCGATCTTGACTATTCTCCCAGCCCCTGCAGCTAAAAAACATCCCCACAACATGATGCTGCCACCACCATGCTTCACCGTAGGGATGGTGCCAGGTTTCCTCCAGACATGACGCTTGGCATTCAGGCCAAAGAGTTCAATCTTGGTTTCATCAGACCAGAGAATCTTGTTTCTCATGATCAGAGTCCTTTAGGTGCCTTTTGGCAAACTCCAAGCGGGCTGTCATGTGCCTTTTACTGAGGAGTGGCTTCCATCTGGCCACTCTACCATAAAGGCCTGATTGGTGGAATGCTGCAGAGATGGTTGTCCTTCTGGAAGATTCTCTCATCTCCACAGAGGAACTCTGGAGCTCTGTCAGAGTGACCATCGGGTGCTTGGTCACCTCCCTGACCAAGGCCCTTCTCCCCAATTGTTCAGTTTGGCCGGGCGGCCAGCTCTAGGAAGAGTCTTGGTGGTTCCAAACTTCTTCCATTTAAGGATGATGGAGGCCACTGTGTTCTTGGGGACCTTCAATGCTGCAGAAATGTTATGGTACCTTTCCCCAGATCTGTGCCGCGACACAATCCTGTCTCGGAGCTCTACGGACAATTCCTTCAACCTCATGGCTTGGTTTTTGCTCTGATAATGCACTGTCAACTGTGGGGCCTTATATAAACAGGTGTGTGCCTTTCCAAATCATGTCCAATCAATTGAATTGACCACAGGTGGACTCCAATCAAGTTGTAGAAACATCTCAAGGATGATCAATGGAAACAGGATGCACCTGAGCTCAATTTCGAGTCTCATAGCAAAGGGTCTGAATACTTATGTAAAGAAGTTATTTCTGTTTTTTTATATTTACTTAATTTGTAAAACTTTCTAAAAACCTGTTTTCGCTTTGTCATTATGGGGTATTGTGTGTAGATTGATGAGGATTTTATCAAATTAATCCATTTTAGAATTAGGCTGTAACTTAACAAAATGTGGAAAAAGTCAAGGGGTCTGAAATATTCAGAATGCACTGTATGTGTCTTAAAGGAGTCAACTTTAATATTTGGTGCCAAATTCGTAGCACGCAATGACTACGTCAAGCTGACTCTACAAACTTGTTGGATGCGTTTGCTGTTTGTTTTGGTTGTGTTTCAGATTACATTCTGCCAATAGTAATGAATGGTAAATAATGTATTGTGTCATTTTGGAGTCACTTTCTTAAACTTTCTTCAATGTTTCTAAACACTTCTACATGAATCTGGATGCTACCATGGTTACGGATAGTCCTGAATGAATCGTGAATAATGATTAGTGAGGAAGTTAGACGCACAAATATCATATCCCCAAGACATGCTAACCTCTCACCATTACAATAACACGGGACGTTAGCATTTTATATCATATCCCCAAGACATGCTAACCTCTCACCATTACAATAACACGGGACGTTAGCATTTTTAGGGGGTAGTGTGTGTGTGTGTGTGTGTGTGTGCTCACTACCTCTGCTGTTCCCATGTGTTGTTACTCCAGCTGAATGGAGACATCCCTCCCAGGTTAAAGAGGAGTGCTCATGAGATCATCCTGGACTTCATACGCTCCAGACCACCTCTCAACCCTGTGAGTACTGACCTAGTCTCTGACCACCTCTCAACCCTGTGAGTACTGACCTAGTCTCTGACCACCTCTCAACCCTGTGAGTACTGACCTAGTCTCTGACCACCTGTCAACCCTGTGAGTACTGACCTAGTCTCTGACCACCTCTCAACCCTGTGAGTACTGACCTAGTCTCTGACCAGCTCTCAACCCTGTGAGTACTGACCTAGTCTCTGACCACCTGTCAACCCTGTGAGTACTGACCTAGTCTCTGACCACCTGTCAACCCTGTGAGTACTGACCTAGTCTCTGACCACCTGTCAACCCTGTGAGTACTGACCTAGTCTCTGACCAGCTCTCAACCCTGTGAGTACTGACCTAGTCTCTGACCACCTCAACCCTGTGAGTACTGACCTAGTCTCTGACCACCTGTCAACCCTGTGAGTACTGGACCTAGTCTCTGACCACCTGTCAACCCTGTGAGTACTGACCTAGTCTCTGACCACCTGTCAACCCTGTGAGTACTGACCTAGTCTCTGACCACCTCTCAACCCTGTGAGTACTGACCTAGTCTCTGACCACCTCAACCCTGTGAGTACTGACCTAGTCTCTGACCACCTCTCAACCCTGTGAGTACTGACCTAGTCTCTGACCACCTCTCAACCCTGTGAGTACTGACCTAGTCTCAGACCACCTCTCAACCCTGTGAGTACTGACCTAGTCTCTGACCACCTGTCAACCCTGTGAGTACTGACCTAGTCTCTGACCACCTGTCAACCCTGTGAGTACTGACCTAGTCTCAGACCAGCTCTCAACCCTGTGAGTACTGACCTAGTCTCTGACCACCTGTCAACCCTGTGAGTACTGACCTAGTCTCTGACCACCTGTCAACCCTGTGAGTACTGACCTAGTCTCTGACCACCTCTCAACCCTGTGAGTACTGACCTAGTCTCAGACCACCTCAACCCTGTGAGTACTGACCTAGTCTCAGAGCACCTCTCAACCCTGTGAGTACTGACCTAGTCTCTGACCACCTGTCAACCCTGTGAGTACTGACCTAGTCTCTGACCACCTGTCAACCCTGTGAGTACTGACCTAGTCTCTGACCACCTCTCAACCCTGTGAGTACTGACCTAGTCTCAGACCACCTCAACCCTGTGAGTACTGACCTAGTCTCTGACCAGCTCTCAACCCTGTGAGTACTGTTCATATTGTTGATAATATACATCATTGCCTATGATGCAGACCTATTTCACATTGTTAACATGCTGTGTTACGACAGACATGATGGTGATGAATTCTGACAGACTAACTGCTGTTACGACAGACATGATGGTGATGAATTCTGACAGACTAACTGCTGTTACGACAGCCATGATGGTGATGAATTCTGACAGACTAACTGCTGTTACGACAGACATGATGGTGATGAATTCTGACACTAACTGCTGTTACGACAGACATGATGGTGATGAATTCTGACAGACTAACTGCTGTGTTACGACAGAGATGATGAAGAGGATGAATTGAGATGGTGGCTTGTCTGTCAGCTCCCTGCTGTTACCTCTGAGAGCACAGCGATGCGCACTAGGCTGTCATATGCCTTATTGCATGCCTTCTTTCCCCAGGGAGATCCAGTTTGATTGAATTGAAGGACTGGACTGCTTCAGTATGGTTACATTGGGATGATTGCTGGACGCTAACCTGCGTTCGAGCATGTGGCATTGGATGGTTGACGCTCTTCCTGCTTCAAGTAGTTATTGGGAATTTGTTATACTGCTGTTCGACAGACTGATGGTATGATTGTTTACTGAGAATGGTGTTACGTACTCGTCTGATGATGATTGAATTTGGCTTGGGTGTTGCATAGCCCGCGTTCCCTCTGAGAGATCATGATGCCCTAGGTCTGTCTTAGGTGCCGTTTTTGGGATGCTGAACCCTCGTGCGATGATCCAGTTATCTCAATGAAGGGACTCCTATGGCATAAAGGTAGGAAGTGGCTGGTTCGATGAGTCCGACGCATGCTCAGCTGGTTGACTCCAGCCTGACTCCACATTCACCACGAACCTGAAGCCCCTGTCTGCGAGCACGCGAGGAGCTACGGCCTGTATCACCTGACATGATCCGACGCAAACCCCGGCCTGGGTGAGCACCCACACACACACCACCACACACACCCACACACCCAACACACACACAACACACACCCACACCAACACACCACCACACACACACCGCTCCCTCTGGGTGAGCAGCACACCAACCACACACACACCCACACACACACAGCAACACACACCACACACCCACAACAACACACCGCCTGGGGTGAGCAGCACACAGCACAACACACACACACACCACACCAGCACACAACACACACCACCACACCGCCTGGGTGGAGCAGCCACACACACACACACACACACACACACACACACCACCACACCGCTCTGGGTGAGCAGCACACCAACACCACACACCACACACACACCCACACCCACACACCACACACCACCGGCCTGGGTGAGCAGCGCAACACACAACCACCACACACACACACACAACCACAACAAACACACACACACACACACACCACACCGCCTGGGTGAGCAGCACAAACACACGGTGTTACACACACACACACACACACACACACGGTGTTACACATGTTGACCCTCGCTCCATTTCCTACCCACATATTATTATATTAGTGTCACATATTAGAATGTGGACTTTGTTACCAGGTTTAGTATCATAATACTCAATACCATCACGATACCATCACGATACCATCACGATACCAAAACGATACCATATTAGCCAAAGTCACAAAATGGCACTTGATCCAGACAGATAAACTCGGCCACTGCTCTGTTCCATTGTTGGGCATCCTTTGAGTTCAAGATCATTACATTTGACATCTTTTACGTCAACATTTTTCAGAGACGTCTATGTATGCATTAATGAATCAATTATACAATCAATTTGACTTTGTTTTTACCAAGCCAACTACATAACAACATAATGGTAATCATTTATTTGAATGGTAAATCTCTGTTGATAAACTGGGTAAATCAAAGACGTAGCCTAGGCGTATTCACAATACAGGTGAATGCATATTCAATAGGAGCTTGTTTTGGCTGATTTAATGGGTTACAGATGACAGCCTGTTTCCCTTCCATTGATGACGTATTTTATTGTACTGATCCACAACATTTGCGGAGAAGCTTATTTTATAAAAGGGTGCGCTGTCTCTTTAACCAGTAATGAGGTCATTCACATGGCAAGAGGAGAGCGGCCCGCAGTCCGTTCACATGGCAAGAGGAGAGCGGCCCGGAGTCCGTTCACATGGCAAGAGGAGAGCGGCCCGGAGTCCGTTCACATGGCAAGAGGAGAGCGGCCCGGAGTCCGTTCACATGGCAAGAGGAGAGCGGCCCGGAGTCCGTTCGCTGAGGCAATAGATCCTCTTTGGGAGAGACATGAGAAACCGATTTTAAGTGAATTAATAAGGTTCTGGTGGCAATCAGCTTTTGAAATCGGCGTATTCTGTGTTATGGTTTGCATATTATCACAAACTAAGTACTAGATTAGTGAATTGAGGTTAGCTTTAGCTGTCAGCTACAAAGGAAAGTTGGCCTACAAAGCTCTTCCATTGTTCTAGCTTGTATGGACATTTTTTTTGCGAACAGTAATTAGCAGTTTCAAAATTTCAACATGCCATGTCGCATTATTCAAGTGTGTTAACTTGTGTGCAGCATGAGTGGGGAGTTCACTTGATGCAGCCCAGATTCCCAGTGCAGCAGGCAGTGGGGAGTTAACATCAGCCACGGTGCGCTAGAAGGGGGACATGTATTCACACACATACAAACTCCAATCCAGTCAAGTCACATTTACTCCCTAGTATTCATTACATTACTCTGACAATATCACCCCATATCTGATGAATTTCATGTTCAATTTATCAAATCTACCAGGTTATCAGACCCAAACACAGACAGACATGCTTTAACATAATCCACTGGCAGCCGTCTGCACTGCCTTCAGACCCAGTCAGTGTTTCACAGAGCTGAGTGCGAGACTGGGAGAACTAGCGCCAAACGAGGACAGCCCATTAGTAGCAGACTGGGAGAACTAGCGCCAAACGAGGACAGCCCATTAGTAGCAGACTGGGAGAACTAGCGCCAAACGAGGACAGCCCATTAGTAGCAGACTGGGAGAACTAGCGCCAAACGAGGACAGCCCATTAGTAGCAGACTGGGAGAACTAGCGCCAAACGAGGACAGCCCATTAGTAGCAGACTGGGAGAACTAGCGCCAAACGAGGACAGCCCATTAGTAGCAGACTGGGAGAACTAGCGCCAAACGAGGACAGCCCATTAGTAGCAGACGGAAGACTTTGTGGCTACTCAACCACCCCTCAGTACTGTGACCTACAGTGGGGAGAACAAGTATTTGATACACTGCCGATTTTGCAGGTTTTCTTACTTGCAAAGCATGTAGAGGTCTGTAATTTTTATCATAGGTACACTTCAACTGTGAGAGACGGAATCTAAAACAAAAATCCAGAAAATCACATTGTATGATTTTTAAGTAATTAATTTGCATTTTATCGCATGACATAAGTATTTGATACATCAGAAAAGCAGAACTTAATATTTGGTACAGAAACCTTTGTTTGCAATTACAGATCATACATTTCCTGTAGGTCTTGACCAGGTTTGCACACACTGCAGCAGGGATTTTGGCCCACTCCTCCATACAGACCTTCTCCAGATCCTTCAGGTTTCAGGGGCTGTCGCTGGGCAATACGGACTTTCAGCTCCCTCCAAAGATTTTCTATTGGGTTCAGGTCTGGAGACTGGCTAGGCCACTCCAGGACCTTGAGATGCTTCTTACGGAGCCACTCCTTAGTTGCCCTGGCTGTGTGTTTCGGGTCGTTGTCATGCTGGAAGACCCAGCCACAACCCATCTTCAATGCTCTTACTGAGGGAAGGAGGTTGTTGGCCAAGATCTCGCGATACATGGCCCCATCCATCCTCCCCTCAATACGGTGCAGTCGTCCTGTCCCCTTTGCAGAAAAGCATCCCCAAAGAATGATGTTTCCACCTCCATGCTTCACGGTTGGGATGGTGTTCTTGGGGTTGTACTCATCCTTCTTCTTCCTCCAAACACGGCGAGTGGAGTTTAGATCAAAAAGCTCTATTTTTGTCTCATCAGACCACATGACCTTCTCCCATTCCTCCTCTGGATCATCCAGATGGTCATTGGCAAACTTCAGTTGGGCCTGGACATGCGCTGGCTCGAGCAGGGGGACCTTGCGTGCGCTGCAGGATTTTAATCCATGACGGCGTAGTGTGTTACTAATGGTTTTCTTTGAGACTGTGGTCCCAGCTCTCTTCAGGTCATTGACCAGGTCCTGCCGTGTAGTTCTGGGCTGATCCCTCACCTTCCTCATGATCATTGATGCCCCACGAGGTGAGATCTTGCTTGGAGCCCCAGACCGAGGGTGATTGACCGTCATCTTGAACTTCTTCAATTTTCTAATAATTGCGCCAACAGTTGTTGCCTTCTCACCAAGTTGCTTGCCTATTGTCCTGTAGCCCATCCCAGCCTTGTGCAGGTCTACAATTTTATCCCTGATGTCCTTACACAGCTCTCTGGTCTTGGCCATTGTGGAGAGGTTGGAGTCTGTTTGATTGAGTATGTGGACAGGTGTCTTTTATACAGGTAACAAGTTCAAACAGGTGCAGTTAATACAGGTAATGAGTGGAGAACAGGAGGACTTCTTAAAGAAAAACTAACAGGTCTGTGAGAGCCGGAATTCTTACTGGTTGGTAGGTGATCAAATACTTATGTCATGCAATAAAAGGCAAATTAATTACTTAAAAATCATACAATGTGATTTTCTGGATTTTTGTTTTAGATTCCGTCTCTCACAGTTGAAGTGTACCTATGATAAAAATTACAGACCTCTACATGCTTTGTAAGTAGGAAAACCTGCAAAATCGGCAGTGTATCAAATACTTGTTCTCCCCACTGTATAACTTGTCTGTGTAAGCAGTATATAAGAGAACAAACTGACTGCCCCGGCAGAGCTCTCGACCGACGTGTACTATGGTGCATTAAGTTGGCCCGGACCGGGGTTGGCCTGGACCGGGGTGGACCGGGACCTGGAGAGATGCCCTCCTGTAGGTTTTAACTCCAACCCTGTTCCTGGAGAGAGACCCTCCTGTAGGTTTTCATTCCAACCTGCTAATTATCAGAATCAGGTGTGCTCGATTGGGGTTGGAGCAGGGACCTGAGGGACGGTGGCTCTCCAGGAGCAGGGTTGGACAATCCTGGCCTAGACCATTCCCATTAAATTCCAAATGAGACACTTTAGTCATCAACTTTGTAAAGAAAACATCCATTTAATTATTCAAGTAATTGTCTTAGAGGCGATTATTTTTTTATCACTCACACCCGAAAGGTAACATTTTTGATTCATGCTGTGACGTGGGCGAGCTTGTCACATGCACATGCAGAAGGGAAACGACCAAGGGAAAACTCACGCGCTCTCGACCGGGACCTGCTTGTTCGTTATATCCAACTTATTTTCAAACACCTTTAAAAGACGGAAGTCAAACGTGGAAACTATGAATGCAACTTCCCCCGCACTCGTTCATTATCATAATTCTTCATATGCGCGACACTAAAAACCCCGCCATTAGCATGTTCCTGCATTATTTAGTAAACAACTACAATAATAATACTAATCAATGTTGGCAAGCTAAGACCGGTATGTATCACCAAGGTAGAAGGTGGGAGTATTCTCAAAGTCAACTTATGAGAGGAGACGGAAAAACAGTCCCCCACCCAGCAGGACTCCTCACCGGCTGGGAGGATGATATGAAACTGTGGCCGTCCATAACGTATGCCAAAATATGTGCATATATCATTGATTCTCTTGCTGTTGATGGTCAGGCTATGGGAAATCTTAAAAGCTCAGAAGTCTACAAGTATATTTACAGCGAGAAATTTGGGACCGTTCTGTCGAAATCCGTCGGAGACGAAGATGAGTGGATCTTCCGCAAAGCAGAGGCGGAGCCAAACCCACCAAACATGGCTACTAGCTACATTTTACATTTTAGTCATTTAGCAGACGCTCTTATCCAGAGCGATTTTACAGTTAGTGAGTGCATACATTTTTTATACTGGCCCCCCGTGGGAAATGAACCCACAACCCTGCCGTTGCAAGCGCCATGCTCTACCAACTGAGCTACAGGGGACCAATTAGCTAGCATGGAAGGAGAATTACTGATATTGTCGGTGAGATTAATAGCAAACTATTTTCCAAATTTTTTCTTGATTTACTAATGTTACTGTCCCACTACAACAACAAAAACACCTACAGTGAGGGGAAAAAGGTATTTGATCCCCTGCTGATTTTGTACGTTTGCCCACTGACAAAGACATGATCAATCTATAATTTTAATGGTAGGTTTATTTGAACAGTGAGAGACAGAATAACAACAAAAAAATCCAGAAAAACGCATGTCAAAAATGTTATGAATTGATTTGCATTTTAATGAGGGAAATAAGTATTTGACCCCTCTGCAAAACATGACTGAGTACTTGGTGGCAAAACCCTTGTTGGCAATCACAGAGGTCAGACGTTTCTTGTAGTTGGCCACCACTCCTCTTTGCAGATCTTCTCCAAGTCATTTAGGTTTCGAGGCTGACGTTTGGCAACTCAAACCTTCAGCTCCCTCCACAGATTTTCTATGGGATTAAGGTCTGGAGACTGGCTAGGCCACTCCAGGACCTTAATGTGCTTCTTCTTGAGCCACTCCTTTGTTGCCTTGACAGTGTATATTGGGTCATTGTCATGCTGGAATACCCATCCACGACCCATTTTCAATGCCCTGGCTGAGGGAAGGAGGTTCTCACCCAAGATTTGATGGTACATGGCCCCGTCCATCGTCCCTTTGATGCGGCGAAGTTGTCCTGTCCTTTTAGCAGAAACACCCTCAAAGCATAATGTTTCCACCTCCATGTTTGACAGTGGGGATGGTGTTCTTGAGGTCATAGGCAGCATTCCTCCTCCTCCAAACACGGCGAGTTGAGTTGATGCCAAATAGCTAGATTTTGGTCTCATCTGACCACAACACTTTCACCCAGTTCTCCTCTGAATCATTCAGATGTTCATTGGCAAACTTCAGACGGCCCTGTATATGTGCTTTCTTGAGCAGGGGGACCTTGCGGGCGCTGCAGGATTTCAGTCCTTCACGGCGTAGTGTGTTACCAATTGTTTTCTTGGTGATTATGGTCCCAGCTGCCTTGAGATCATTGACAAGATCCTCCCGTGTAGTTCTGGGCTGATTCCTCACCGTTCTCATGATCATTGCAACTCCATGAGGTGAGATCTTGCATGGAGCCCCAGGCCGAGAGAGATTGACAGTTATTTTGTGTTTCTTCCATTTGCGAATAATCGCACCAACTGTTGTCACCTTCTCACCAAGCTCCTTGGCGATGGTCTTGTAGCCCATTCCAGCCTTGTGTAGGTCTACAATCTTGTCCCTGACATCCTTGGAGAGCTCTTTGGTCTTGGCCATGGTGGAGAGTTTGGAATCTGATTGATTGATTGCTTCTGTGGACAGGTGTCTTTTATACAGGTAACAAGCTGAGATTTGGAGCACTCCCTTTAAGAGTGTGCTCCTAATCTCAGCTCGTTACCTGTATAAAAGACACCTGGGAGCCAGAAATCTTTCTGATTGAGAGGGGGTCAAATACTTATTTCCCTCATTAAAATGCAAATCAATTTATAACATTTTTGACATGCGTTTTTCTAGATTGTTTTGTTGTTATTCTGTCTCTGTTCAAATAAACCTACCATTAAAATTATAGACTGATAATTTCTTTGTCAGTGGGCAAACGTACAAAATCAGCAGGGGATCAAATACTTTTTTCCCCTCACTGTACATATATGTAATTTTGTCTGAAACTTTTAATTGAAATCCATTCATTCCTATGGAGGGCTGCTCCTACTGGGGAGTTCCAATATGGCCGACCGGTGGCTCCAAAACCTCTCCATGGCCAAAACAAAGCATCAGGAATCCAGGGTTTATATACATCATTGGTTAGCTACCACTATTTATTTCCCCCTTGCTCCTGCAAGTGTATCAAAGGTCGGATGCAAGATACACTTGTCACTAGTTTACTTCCCAAACTCATTTGAATCCACATAAATAGCCAAGGGCATGTAGAATAGAATAGCCTTGGTTTCAGGGGGGAACTTCTGGTGTGGCATTCAATAGTATACACTATAGAAATGGTCTTGACAGGAAGATGATTATATACATTATTCATATGTTGGTAAGAGCGTTGTGCCAGTAACCGAAAGGTCGCTGGTTCTAATCCCCGAGCCGACTAGGTGAAAAATCTGTCGATGTGCCCTTAAGCAAGGCACTTAACCCTAATTGCTCCTGTAAGTCGCTCTGGATAAGAGCGTCTGCTAAATGACTAAAATGTAAATGTAAATATGTTCTAATAATATATAATGCTAATATAATGTAGTCACCTGTAGCTCAGTTGGTAGAGCATGGCGTTTGCAACACCAGGGTTGTGGGTTCGTTTCCCACGGGGGATCAGTATGAAAATGTATGCGTCTGCTAAATGACTAAAATGTAAATGGTACGGTTGGGTTGGGTTATGGTTGGGTTATGGTTATTGTTATGGTTGGGTAGGGGTGGGGTATGGTATGGTTGGGTAGGGATTATGGTACGGTTGTGATATGGTTGGGTAAGGGTAGGGGTTTGGTTGGGTAGGGGTATGGTTTGGTTGGGTAGGGGTTGGTTTGGTTGGGTAGGGGTATGGTACGGTTGAGTAGGGTAGGGGTATGGTTGGGTAGGGCTTTGGTACGGTTGAGTAGGGTAGGGGTATGGTTGGGTAGGGCTTTGGTACGGTTGGTATGGTATGATATGGTACCATGCAGCCCATGCACATCTCTTACAGCAGGTAAAGCCTCTCTCTGACTGTCATGGTTTGTGCTCCTCCTGGGCCCATATTCCCAGTGTCTAATAATAATAATAATAATAAATAATAATAATGTCTTATAGGAGGACTGCTGATCTATGATCAGTTTGGCTCTTTTAGATTATATTGAATAAGTAGGGGACACCTGATCCCAGATCAGCCCTCCTACTCTGAGACTCTTTATGAATGCCATAATCCGACCAAAAGCCATAACACATACGTTTTTCCTGCAGCGGACTATGATCGATAATGTCAAAAGCCACACTGAAGTCTAATTTTTTCACCTCTTCCACACTCACTTTACGGAATTCAAAAATACAATGCTTGTCTTTTCATAATTTGGTCAGATATACTTGGATGTGTAGTGTCAGCGTTTGTTGCTGGCATTTCATGCCTAAATGTGCTAATCTTGCCAACGAAAAAATCATTAAAGTAGTTGGCAATATCAGTGGGTTTTGTGATGAATGAGAGCCATCTGATTCAATGAATGGTAGAGCTGAGTTTGCCCTTTTCCCCCAAAATGTCATTTAAGGTGCTCCAAAGGGTTTTCCTATCATTCTTTGTAATTTGTCTTTGTTTCATAGTGTCGTTTCTAGTACTTTTTATTCAGTTTAGTCACAATCGGTTGTGCAGCCAGACTTATTTGCCATTCCTTTTGCCTCATCCCTCTCAACCGTACACGTTTTCAATTCCTCATCAATCCACGGGGATTTAACTGTTTTTACAGTCATTGTCTTAATGGGTGCATGCTTATTAGTAACTGGGATAAGCAATTTCATAAATGTGTGAAGTGCAACGTCTGTTTGCTCCTCATTACACACCACGGACCAACAAATATTATTTACATCAACAACACATGAATCACTACAAAACCTCCTATACACAATATTAGGCCCATCCTTTGGAACTTTGGTTTTCCTAGATATAGCTACTATATTGTGATCACTAGATCCGATGGATCTGGATACTGCTTTCAAGCACATTTCTGCAGCATTAGTAAAGATGTGATCAATACATGTTGATGATTTCATTTCTGCAGCATTAGTAAAGATGTGATCAATACATGTTGATGATTTCATTTCTGCAGCATTAGTAAAGATGTGATCAATACATGTTGATGATTTCATTTCTGCAGCATTAGTAAAGATGTGATCAATACATGTTGATGATTTCATTCCTGTGATGAAGTTACAGTATGTAGGCTCCTCCCACGTAACACTTGAACCAGTGTTACTGCAGCTCTGTTCTGCAGCAGACATCCCATCATGCACTGGGATTACCTTTGGCACTTGACCCCTCACCACCTCTTCCTCTGTTATGGTGTCTGTCTGAAGCCCTCCTTTTGTGATCAAATGTTTTTATTATTTTTAATAACAAAACAGATACACATGGACAGAGAAACAAGTGACCTGACCTATCAAAACCCACAGGATTCCCCAAACCAAAGTTAGAGGTTTCATACGTTGATGAAAGAGAAAATGTTTTATTTCACTCGCTCCATGTGTCCTACTTGTACAGTGCCTTCGGAAAGTGTTCAGACCCCTTGACTTTTTCCAAATTTTGTTACGTTACAGCCTTATTCTAAAATGGATTGAAATTTTTATTTCCCTCATCAATCTACACACAATACCCCATAATGACAAAGCAAAAACAGTTTTTTTTTTTTTTTTTTTTTTTTTTTTTTTTTAATAAATGTAGGCAAATATATTAAAAATAAGCTTGGCAGAGTTTCTCCCTTTCTCCTCTGCAGATCCTCTCATGCTCTGTCAGGTTGGATGGGGAGTGTCGCTGCACAGCTATTTTCAGGTCTCTCCAGAGATGTTCGATTGGGTTCAAGTCCGGGCTCTGGCAGGGCAACTCGAGGACATTCAGAGACTTGTCCCGAAGCCACTCCTCCGTTGTCTTGGCTGTGTGCTTAGGGTCGTTGTCCTGTTGGAATGTGAACCTTCGTCCTGAGAGCTCTGGAGCAGGTTTTCATCAAGGATCTCTGTACTTTGCTCTGTTCATCTTTGCCTCGATCCTGACTAGTCTCCCAGTCCCTGCCGCTGAAAAACATCCCCACAGCATGATGCTGCCACCACCGTGCTTCACCGTAGGGATGGTGCCAGGTTTCCTCCAGACGTGACACTTGGCATTCAGGCCAAAGAGTTCAATCTTGGTTTCATCAGACCAGAGAATCTTTTCTCATGATCTGAGAGTCCTTTAGGTGCCTTTTGGCAAACTCCAAGTGGGCTGTCATGTGCCTTTTACTGAGGAGTGGCTTCGGTCTGGCCTCTCTACCATAAAGGCCTGATTGGTGGAGTGTTGCAGAGATGGTTGTCCTTCTGGAAGGTTCTCCCATCTCCACAGAGGAGCTCTGTCAGAGTGACCATTGGGTGCTTGGTCACCTCCCTGACCAAGGCCCTTCTCCCCTGATTGCTCAGTTTGACCGGGCGGCCAGCTCTAGGAAGAGTCTTGGTGTTTCCAAACTTCTTCCATTTAAGAATGATGGAGTCCACTGTATTCTTGGGGACCTTCAATGCTGCAGAAATGTTCTGTTACCCTTCCCCAGATCTGTGCCTCGACATAATATCCTGTCTCGGAGCTCTACGGACAATTCCTTCGACCTCATGGCTTGGTTTTTGCTTTGACATGCACTGTCTACTGTGGGACCTTATATAGACAGGTGTGTGCCTTTCCAAATCATGTCCAATCAATTGAATTTACCACATGTGAACTCCAGTCAAGTTGTAGAAACATCTCAAGGATGATCAATGGAAACCGGATGCACCTGAGCTCAATTTCGAGTCTCATTGCAAAGGGTCTGAATACTTATATAAATAGGGTATTTCTCTTTTTTAAATTTGAAAAAATGTATAAAAACCTGTTTTTGCTTTGTCGTTATGGGGCATTGTGTGTAGATTGAGGATTTTTTTATTTAATCAATTTTAGAATAAGGCTGTAACGTAACAAAATGTGGAAAAAGTCAAGGGGTCTGAATACTTTCGGAATGCACTGGTACCGGGGGGCCTTTCAGATGAGTCTTGTGAGGCCCGTGGGCGTCCTAGAGCAAAACAGCCAACATGTTCGTGAGAGTCTCATCTTTCCATAGAGGGGTTATCGGAGGATGCGGTGGATTGAGACGCATCCAATGCAAAAAAACATATCTCTAGTTTAAACTGACAGATTTTTGTTTTATGGGGATTTTTAAAATTATGCTATTTAGATTTCCGTGGGGGCACGGACATCAACCTTAGGGGGTCAAAGCTGTTGCAACTTTGATGAGAATGGGTGTGTTACTGTGTGTTGTCGTCTTGAAGCTGTATGATTATTCATTCAAGGAAGTGGATGCTTCACTTCATGCCTGGAAGATTCCGTGCTAGCCGACATGTTGAAGGTGAAGTTAAGATAAGAGTACAGAAAACCGAGGAGAGTCATGAAAGAATACATAGTAGCTGGTTCTCCTGTTCAACGTGTGGTCTCCTGGTTCTCCTGTTCAACGTGTGGTCTCCTGGTTCTCCTGTTCAACGTGTGGTCTCCTGTTCAACGTGTGGTCTCCTGGTTCTCCTGTTCAACGTGTGGTCTCCTGTTCAACGTGTGGTCTCCTGGTTCTCCTGTTCAACGTGTGGGTCTCCTGGTTCTCCTGTTCAACGTGTGGTCTCCTGTTCTCCTGTTCAACGTGTGGTCTCCTGGTTCTCCTGTTCAACGTGTGGTCTCCTGGTTCTCCTGTTCAACGTGTGGTCTCCTGGTTCTCCTGTTCAACGTGTGGTCTCCTGGTTCTCCTGTTCAACGTGTGGTCTCCTGGTTCTCCTGTTCAACGTGTGGTCTCCTGGTTCTCCTGTTCAACGTGTGGTCTCCTGGTTCTCCTGTTCAACGTGTGGTCTCCTGGTTCTCCTGTTCAACGTGTGGTCTCCTGTTCAACGTGTGGTCTCCTGTTCAACGTGTGGTCTCCTGGTTCTCCTGTTCAACGTGTGGTCTCCTGGTTCTCCTGTTCAACGTGTGGTCTCCTGGTTCTCCTGTTCAACGTGTGGTCTCCTGTTCAACGTGTGGTCTCCTGGTTCTCCTGTTCAACGTGTGGTCTCCTGGTTCTCCTGTTCAACGTGTGGTCTCCTGGTTCTCCTGTTCAACGTGTGGTCTCCTGGTTCTCCTGTTCAACGTGTGGTCTCCTGGTTCTCCTGTTCAACGTGTGGTCTCCTGGTTCTACAGAACAGCCCAATGTTCAGTATCTGCATCCCAAATGGCACCCTACTGCCTATAATAGTGCACTACTTTAGACTGCTCTGGTCAACAGTAGTGCACTATGTAGTGAGTAGGATGCCATTTGGGACAAAGCCAATGAATCCCTAGGAGCAGCGTTGTTCAGCCAGATCCCCATGTTGAAGCGTATTGTCTTCCTGTGACTAATGATGTCCTCTCTGACTCCTCCCACAGACCTGTCCACTCCAGATGCCCCCAGGAAGCATGCCGCCAGCACCCCGTCCCTGTCCCCGTCCCCGTCCCTGTCCTGTCCACCAGCTCACGGGATGGGAGGGACTCTGGGTCAGAGGAAGAGGCTGCTGAAAGCGCCCACGCTGGCTGAGCTGGAAAGCTCAGAGTCTGACGTACGTGTCTGTGTGTGGATAGAATGTGATTGTTTGTGGTATCCATACATCACCTACACGAAAGCTGCTTTTCTACAACGAGGAGTACAAGCTCTTGACTTGAACACAGAGACAAGTGCATCTAGTCCTGTATCTAGCCCTGTATCTAGTCCTGTATCTAGCCCTGTATCTAGCCCTGTATCTAGTCCTGTATCTAGTCCTGTATCCAGAGTGTATCTAGTCCTGTATCTAGTCCTGTATCTAGCCCTGTATCTAGCCCTGTATCTAGTCCTGTATCTAGTCCTGTATCTAGCCCTGTATCTAGCCCTGTATCTAGCCCTGTATCTAGCCCCGTATCCAGCCCCGTATCTAGCCCCATATCCAGTGGCAGTAATGAGTCGATGTTGTCGTCTGAAATAATCATGTTTTCTGAGGAGCAGGTTAGTCTGTAATGGTGTCTCTATACCTACAGCAGTCATGTATCATGATCTCCTCATTAACAGGATGAGCCCAGTCTCAGCTCCTCCATGTTGGACGCCTCGTCTCCTGAATCTGTCCTGGGGAAGAACAGTAAGATACCTTCACTCTCTTTTTGTTGATTTTGAAAGTTGTATTTATACAATTTTCACTATGAATTCATAAACCGTTCCATATTCCACGAAAACGTACACATTACTGAATGACAAAGTACATTTCTAGACGTTCCATAACACCAATCATGAACACTAGCTAGTACACTAGATCCCTCCACTCTTTGAAGGCTCCCCAGGTATAGGTAGCTTAGTGGTTAAGAGCGTTGTGCCAGTAACCGAAAGGTCGCTGGTTCTAATCCCCGAGCCAACTAGGTGAAAAATCTGTCGATGTGCCCTTGAGCAAGGCACTTAACCCTAATTGCTCCTGTAAGTCGCTCTGGATAAGAGCGTCTGCTAAATGACGTAAATGTAAATGTAATGTAAATGTATAGAAAAACTAATGTTGCATCCCAAATTGCACCCTATTCACTAGATGGTGCACTACTGTTTTTATCAAGCTATTTTTATTTGATATTTGAAAGATTATACAGACAACCCATTCAAACATGTAGAAGGCAAAACACACACTGATCCCCATCAACCCCCCCATGGTCCAATACAGCCCCACCCAAACACAGTGATCCCCTAGCACATCATAAAATAAATGGGATGCATGCCAGCAAAGACACAACACTATAAACAATACATTAGTTGCACTATAACGGTGACAAACTGTTAGGGCCTCCATCAGCGGAGCCTTGTCTGGCAGCGAAACTGGTCATTCAGCCTCATTTACTGGCTTTTAAAAAACATAGCTGATATGGCTGACTTGCTTAAACAAATGTGGTTTCTACTGACAATTGAGATGTACAAACTATGGCATAAGGGGATGACGAGCGGACAAGAGGCAATCCGAAATTTCGATTAAGACATTAATGAGCGAGCTAGGACGGATGTAGTCAATATAACTATTTGTTCAGCCCCTTTGAAATGTACAGCGACAGAATTCAGAACATGGGCCGTTCTTACAGTGTTCTCCCTGTACACCAAGTCAGAACCGTAGGATAAATAAAGGGGGCATATAAGCAGACAATGAAAGCTCTTACAATATTCAATGATTACATTTATCTAAAACAGGCTATAGGCTACATGTGCACCACCAAGTCAGAACAGTAGGCTAAGTTATGAGGGGAAAAGGGACCAAATTATTAGGGTGAGACACATGGGCTACTAACAGCTTACTACACAACATACACTTAGTATTACTTTCTTAGCTACAGTATACATATCTCCCTGGCATATTACATCATTTATGCAGCATCATATAATACATTTTTGGTCTCACCTTGTTGTGCTGTGCTCATTGTTGAATTTGCAATTTCCAACTTGTAATGTTTATGGCCGATGAGCACCGATACGTTTTATCTATAATTTCTCTTCATAATTTGTCTTCACAAGGCTTGAAAAGGATTTGCTAATATATTGGCGACTTGATTCATGATGATGATGATGACTGCTAGCTTGTTAGTTAAGATTTTGAAAGTATGATGTTGACATGATCAGTCCAATCAAAGCTACTGTAGATATAACGTGATTTGATGTCATTTTATCTGTGGCCAATGACCTTGAGCCTCCTTGAATGGGCACGTCTAATGTAACTCCATGGCAGCACCCAAGGGGCTTGCATTTTCTAGCTCTACCAGTAAATTTTGCGGTGACGTAGTGTCCCCATGAGTGACAGAACACTGAGCCAATCACGGTTCAACTAGAGAACATTACCAACCCCTACGCTCCGTATTTTCCGCTGGCTGCCCCACCACCACAGAAAGCACTGAGCTAGGCTGTCCCCACCACCACAGAAAGCACTGAGCTGGGCTGAAACACCGCCACAGAAAGCACTGAGCTAGGCTGAAACACCACCACAGAAAGCACTGAGCTAGGCTGAAACACCACCACAGAAAGCACTGAGCTAGGCTGAAACGCCACCACAGAAAGCACTGAGCTAGGCTGAAACACCGCCACAGAAAGCACTGAGCTAGGCTGAAACACCACCACAGAAAGCACTGAGCTAGGCTGAAACACCACCACAGAAAGCACTGAGCTAGGCTGAAACACCACCACAGAAAGCACTGAGCTAGGCTGTCCCACCACCACAGAAAGCACTGAGCTAGGCTGAAACACCACCACAGAAAGCACTGAGCTAGGCTGAAACACCGCCACAGAAAGCACTGAGCTAGGCTGAAACACCACCACAGAAAGCACTGAGCTGGCTGCCCCACCACCACAGAAAGCACTGAGCTAGGCTGAAACACCACCACAGAAAGCACTGAGCTAGGCTGAAACACCGCCACAGAAAGCACTGAGCTGGCTGCCCCACCACCACAGAAAGCACTGAGCTGGCTGCCCCACCACCACAGAAAGCACTGAGCTAGGCTGAAACACCACCACAGAAAGCACTGAGCTGGCTGCCCCACCACCACAGAAAGCACTGAGCTGGCTGCCCCACCACCACAGAAAGCACTGAGCTAGGCTGAAACACCGCCACAGAAAGCACTGAGCTGGCTGCCCCACCACCACAGAAAGCACTGAGCTGGCTGCCCCACCACCACAGAAAGCACTGAGCTAGGCTGAAACACCACCACAGAAAGCACTGAGCTAGGCTGAAACACCACCACAGAAAGCACTGAGCTAGGCTGAAACACCACCACAGAAAGCACTGAGCTAGGCTGAAACACCACCACAGAAAGCACTGAGCTAGGCTGAAACACCACCACAGAAAGCACTGAGCTAGGCTGAAACACCACCACAGAAAGCACTGAGCTAGGCTGAAACACCACCACAGAAAGCACTGAGCTAGGCTGTCCCACCACCACAGAAAGCACTGAGCTAGGCTGAAACACCACCACAGAAAGCACTGAGCTAGGCTGAAACACCGCCACAGAAAGCACTGAGCTAGGCTGAAACACCACCACAGAAAGCACTGAGCTGGGCTGAAACACCACCACAGAAAGCACTGAGCTGGCTGCCCCACCACCACAGAAAGCACTGAGCTAGGCTGAAACACCACCACAGAAAGCACTGAGCTAGGCTGAAACACCGCCACAGAAAGCACTGAGCTGGCTGCCCCACCACCACCACAGAAAGCACTGAGCTAGGCTGAAACACCACCACAGAAAGCACTGAGCTGGCTGCCCCACCACCACAGAAAGCACTGAGCTAGGCTGAAACACCGCCACAGAAAGCACTGAGCTAGGCTGAAACACCACCACAGAAAGCACTGAGCTGGGCTGAAACACCACCACAGAAAGCACTGAGCTGGCTGCCCCACCACCACAGAAAGCACTGAGCTAGGCTGAAACACCACCACAGAAAGCACTGAGCTAGGCTGAAACACCGCCACAGAAAGCACTGAGCTGGCTGCCCCACCACCACCACAGAAAGCACTGAGCTAGGCTGAAACACCACCACAGAAAGCACTGAGCTGGCTGCCCCACCACCACAGAAAGCACTGAGCTAGGCTGAAACACCGCCACAGAAAGCACTGAGCTAGGCTGAAACACCACCACAGAAAGCACTGAGCTGGGCTGAAACACCACCACAGAAAGCACTGAGCTGGCTGCCCCACCACCACAGAAAGCACTGAGCTAGGCTGAAACACCACCACAGAAAGCACTGAGCTAGGCTGAAACACCGCCACAGAAAGCACTGAGCTGGCTGCCCCACCACCACCACAGAAAGCACTGAGCTAGGCTGAAACACCACCACAGAAAGCACTGAGCTGGCTGCCCCACCACCACAGAAAGCACTGAGCTGGCTGCCCCACCACCACAGAAAGCACTGAGCTAGGCTGAAACACCGCCACAGAAAGCACTGAGCTGGCTGCCCCACCACCACAGAAAGCACTGAGCTAGGCTGAAACACCACCACAGAAAGCACTGAGCTAGGCTGAAACACCTGCATTTAGGAGCTGCTTTACTCACGAAAACAAAAAAAGAGAATGTTTGTATGCGGCTTTATTAACTCAATGATTATATATATATTTTTTTACATTGTTTGCAAACTGATATGTGACACGTATTAATGCCAAAATAACAGGCAAAACAAGCAAAATAAATGAATATATATATTTGTTTAGCTGTCCCACCTGCTCTGAATTGGGGGGGGGGGGGGAAATGTCCATGGGGGGGGAAATGTCCATGGGGGGGAAATGTCCATAGGGGGGAAAATGTCCATAGGGGGAGTAGGAGGGAGGGAAATGTCCATAGGGGGGGGGGGGGGGGGAGAATGTCCATAGGGGGAGTAGGAGGGAGGGAAATGTCCATGGGGGGGGGGGGGGGGGAGAATGTCCATAGGGGGAGTAGGAGGGAGGGAAATGTCCATAGGGGGAGTAGGAAGGGGGGGAGGGGGGGAGGGGGGGAAATGTCCATAGGGGGGGAAATGTCCATAGGGGGAGTAGGAGGGGGGGGAAATGTCCATAGGGTGAGTAGGAGGGGAGGGGGGGGGGGGGGGGGGGGGGGAAATGTCCATAGGGGGAGTAGGAGGGGAGGGGGGGGGGGGGGGGGGGGGGGGGGGGGGAATGTCCATAGGGGGAGTAGGGAGGGAGGGAAATGTCCATAGGGGGAGTAGGAGGGGGGGGAAATGTCCATAGGGGGAGTAGGAGGGAGGGGAGGGAAATGTCCATAGGGGGGAGTAGGGGGGGAATGTCCATAGGGTGAGTAGGAGGGGGGGGGGGGGGGAGGAAATGTCCATGGGGGGGAGTAGGAGGGAGGGGAGGGGGGGGAGGGGAATGTCCATAGGGGGAGTTAGGAGGGGGGGGAGGGGGGAATGTCCGTAGGGGGGGGGGAATGTCCATAGGGTTGAGTAGGGGGGAGGGGAGGGAAATGTCCGTAGGGGGGAGGGGAGGGAAATGTCCATAGGGGGAGTAGGGAGGGAGGAAATGTCCTAGGGGGAGTAGGAGGGGGGGGGGAAATGTCCATAGGGGGAGTAGGGGGAGGGAAATGTCCATAGGGGGAGAGGGGGGAGGGGAAATGTCCATAGGGGGAGTAGGGGGGAGGGAAATGTCCATAGGGGGAGTAGGAGGGGGGGAAATGTCATAGGGGGAGTAGGGGGGAGGGGAGGGAAATGTCCATAGGGGGAGTAGGAGGGGGGGAGGGAGGGAGGGGAGGGAAATGTCCATAGGGGGAGTAGGAGGGAGTGAAATGTCCATAGGGGGAGTAGGAGGGAGGGAGGGGGGGAGGGGAATGTCCATAGGGGGAGTAGGAGGGGGGGGGGGGGGAGGGGAATGTCCATAGGGGGAGTAGGAGGGGGGGAGGGGAATGTCCATAGGGGGAGTGGGAGGGGGGGAGGGGAATGTCCTAGGGGGAGTAGGAGGGAGGGGGGGGGAGGAAATGTCCATAGGGGGAGTAGGAGGGGGGGAATGTCCATAGGGGGGGAATGTCCATAGGGGGGGAAATGTCCATAGGGGGGGGAATGTCCATAGGGGGAGTAGGAGGGGGGGAAATGTCCATGGGGGGGGGGGATGTCCATAGGGGGGGGAATGTCCATAGGGGGAGTAGGAGGGGGGGAAATGTCCATAGGGGGGGAATGTCCATAGTAGCAGGAGTGATAGTGCACTACTTTAATCCTGTGGGTCCAACCTTCCATCCTGTGGGTCCAACCTTCCATCCTGTGGGTCCAACCTTCCATCCTGTGGGTCCAACCTTCCATCCTGTCTCACCGTGTCTCAACTGTTCTACTCTGTAATCTAACTGTTCCCTCTCTCTCTCTATTCCAGCACCCCCCAGGTTCCTGCCCATCACCGTGTCGTCGCCCCCCCAGCCTGACAGTCTCCCCTCCCCTCAGAGGAGACACTGCATTGAGGAGGAGACCCCCACCAGCGTACGACCCTTCACAGCCCCCAACAGACAGAGCTCCAAGTCTCTGGTACGTACACCACTGTGTGTGTCACTGCAGACAGTCAAGCCTCTCCACGGCATTGCAGCAGGGCTTTAGACACAGCCATTCAAATGCTGCTAGGTTATGCAACTCAATTACCTGGTTGACCTCATGTTTTCAAACGCATTGTATGACGCTACAAATGGGATAACAACATCGTCCCATCTCCCTGCCCTACTGGGAATGGCTTCTCGAGGTAAGGTGAAGGGCCTGGTACCCCCTGTGTCGTGGGGGGAGACTAGGAGCAATGGAGGGCGGATGGTCAGGCGGTGTCTGGGGGGGAAATTAAAACATGGGGGGCTGGGATGGTGGTCAGGCGGGGGGTCGGGAGGGGGCAGGGGCACGGGGCTTTGTAGGGAGGTCAGGGGTGGGTGTGGGAGGGGGGACTAGGGACAATGGAGGGTGGGCGTCATAGGCGGTGTGTGTGGAGGGGGACTGGAGCCATGGAGGGTGGTACTGGTCAGGGGGGGTTTTTGGGGGGGGGAAAAGGGGGGGTTGGGGGGGTCGGGAGGGGGACTAGGACCATGGGGCGGTACTGGTCAGGTCAGGCGGTGTGGGCGTGGAGGGGGAAAAGGAGCAATGGGGGCTGGGACTGGGCAGGTCGGGGGTTTGGGCGTGGGGGGAGACGGGGCCATGGAGGGCTGGTACTGGTCGGTCGGGGGTGTGGGGCTGGAGGGAGACTAGACAATGGAGGCTGGTATGGTCGGGCAGGCGGTGTGTCGTTGGGGGGAATGGAGCACTGGAGGGCTGGTACTTCGGTCAGGGGGGGTTTTTTGTCTGGAGGGAGACTAAGCACATGGGGGCTGGTACTTCAGGTCAGGCGGGGGGTCGTGGAGGGAGACTAGGGACACATGAGGGCTGGGATGGTCAGGTAGGCGGTGTGTCGGGGGGAGACTAGAGCAATGGAGGGGTGGATCTGGTCAGGAGGCGGTGTGTCGGGGGGGAGACTAGGAGCCATGGGGGCTGGGACTGGTCAGGTCAGGGGTGTGTCGGGAGGGAGATAGGAACACAGGGGGTGGTATGGGCAGGTCAGGGGTGTTTGGGGGGAGGGAACGGAGCACATGGGGGTGGGACTGGTCAGGCGGTGTGTCGTGGAGGGGGGACTGGGGACTGGAGGGGTGGGGGATTTTTCAGGGGGTGTTTGTGGGGGGGGCTAGGAAAAAACATGGGGGTGGTACTGGGCAGGTAGGCGGTGTGTCGTGGGGGAGACTGGGGCACATGGGGGGTGGTCTGGGTCAGGAAAAGGCGGGGTGTGTGGGGGGAGATAGGACACGGAGGGGGGTTTCGGTCGGTAAAAGGGGTGTGTCGGGAGGGGGACTAGGAACCTGGAGGGCGGTACGGTCAGGTCGGGGGGGGTGTGCGTGGGGGAGTAGGGGCACATGGGGGTGGTACTGGTCATTTAGCGGTGTGTCGTTGGGGGAGACTAGGGACACAGGAGGGTGGGACTGGTAGGCGCGGGGTTCTGGAGGGAGACTAGGACACGAGGGCTGGTACTGGCGGCGGTGTTGTGGGAGGGGGATGGGACCTTGAGGGCTGGTACTGGGCAGGTAGGGGGGGTTTTGTCGTGGAGGGAGTAGAGAAAAATGGGGGGCTGGTACTGGTCGGGCAGGGGGGTGGGGGTCGTGGGGGGAGATAGGAGACTGGAGGTGGTTTCTGGTCCGGTTTTGGGGCTTGCTGGGGGGCTAGGGCACTGGGGGCTGTACTGGGCAGTCGGCGGGGGTTTTGTGGAGGGGGACTTGGGGACATGGACTGGTATGGTCGGGCAGGGGCGGTTGTCTGGAGGGAGACAGGGACACATGGGGGGCTGTTTCTGGGCAGGCAGGCGGTGTTCGGGAGGGAGACTAGGGCACAAGGGTGGTACTGGGCAGGGGCCGGGCGGTGTGTGTGGAGGGAACTAGGGGCACATGGAGGGCTTATGGTCAGGGCAGGCGGGTGTCGTGGAGGGAGACTAGGAGCACTGGGGGGTGGGACTGTCAGGTCGCGGTGTTCTGGAGGGAGACTGGACCCTGGGGGGCGGTACTGGCAGGCGGGGGTGTGTCGTGGGGGGAGACTGGGGCACTGGAGGGTGGTATGGGCAGGCCGGGGTGTTGGAGGGGGGACTAGGCACATGGGGGTGTACTGGCAAGTAGGGGGGTGTTCGTGGAGGGGACTTGGGGCACTGGAGGGCTGGTACTGGGCGGTCAGGGGGTGTGTCGGGGGGGAACTAGGGAACATGGAGGGCTGGTACGGTCGGTCACTGTGTTGGAGGGGGAATAGGACACATGGGGGGCTGGACTGGTCGGTCAAACGGTGTGTCGTGGAGGGGGGACTGAGCACAGGGGGGTGGTATGGGGAGGGGTGGGTGGTCTGGGGGGGAGACTAGGGCACTGGGGGGCTGTCTGGCAGGGGGCCCCTTTTTTGTGGAGGGGACTGGGCCATGGGGGGCTGGTACTGGTCGGCGGTGGCTGGAGGGGGCTAGGACACTGGAGGGCTGTCGGTAGGCGGTTTGTCTGGGGGGACAGGAAAACCCCCCTGGGGGGGGCTGGTAGGTCAGGGGTGTGTCTTTTGGGGGCTAGGGCCTGGGGCCCGGGCTTCGGGCCCGCGGTGTGTCGGGAGGGAGACTAGGGGCACATGGAGGGCTGGGGTCTTTTAGTCAGGCGGTGTGTCGTGAGGAGATAGGGCACGGAGGGCTGGTTTGGGCATCGGGGGTGTCGTGGAGGGGGGAAATGGCAAGGGGGGCCACTGGTAGGCGGCGTGTTCGTGGAGGGGGACTAAGGGCACTGGGGGGCGGGGACGGTCAGGCTGGGGTGTCTGGGGGGGAGACAGGGCCATGGAGGGCGGGGGTCGGAGCGGTGTTCGGGAGGGGGAAAAAGCACATGGGGGCTGGTATGGGCAGGGCAGGGGTGTGTCGTGGGGGAGACTAAGGGAAAAGGAGGGGGTGGTTGGTCAGTCGGCGGGGTTTTCTGGAGGGAGACTAGGGGGCACTGGAGGGCTGGGCTGGGCATCAGGGGTGTTCTGGAGGGAGACTAGGGCCCTGGGGGGCTGGTATGGGCGGTCGGCGGTGTGTCGTGGAGGGAACTAGGAACTGGGGGGGCTGGGGACTGGTCGGGCAGGGGGGTGTGTCGTGGGGGGAGCCCAGACACATGGAGGGTGGTACTGGTCAGGGGGCGGGGTGCGTGGAGGGGACTAGAACAAAGAGGGCTGGTCTGGTCAGGGCGGTGTGTCGGGGGGGGGACTAGGACACATGGGGGGCGGTACTGGTCAAAGGGGGTGTGTGGGAGGGAGACTGGCACTGGGGGGCACTGGGGACGCTTTTTGTCGGGGGGGGGAATGAACACATGGAGGGCTGGTCTGGTCAGGTCGGCGGGGTTGTCGGGAGGGGACTAGGGCACATGGAGGGCTGGTACTGGTCAGGTCAGGCGGTGTGTCTGGAGGGGACTGGAACATGAGGGCTGGTAGGTCAGGTCAGGGTTGTGTCGGGAGGGGGGGCAGGGCCCGGAGGGTGGACGGTCGGTCAAGGCGGTTGTTGTGGAGGGAGACTAGGAAACCCCTGGAGGGGGTGGTACTGGGCAGGGCAGGGGTGTGTCGTGGGGGGAGACAGGGACAGGAGGGTGGTTGGTCAGGGCGGTGTTGTGGAGGGGGATAGGGGGCACATGGGGGGGGTGGGGCTGGAGGCAGCGGTGTGTGTGGAGGGGGACTAGGGCCATGGAGGGGTGGTACTGGTAAGGCGGGTGTGTTGGGGGACTAGGACACATGGGGGCTGGTACTGGGCCCCGGAGGCGGTGTGTGTGGGGGAGACTAGGGGGCAATGGAGGGCTGTTTTGGTCAGGTGGGGGGGGTTTTTCGGGGGGGGAGATAGGGACATGGAGGGTGTAATGGTGGTTTAGGGGTGTGTGTGGAGGGGGAATAGGGCAATGGAGGGTGGTAACGGTCGGAGGGGTGTTTTGGGGGGAAATAGGGCACATGGAGGGCGGTACTGGTCGGGGGGGGGTGGTGTGTGGAGGAGACTAGGGGCACTGGAGGGCTGGGGACGGGTAGCGGTGTGTCGTGGAGGGAGACGGGGGGCACATGGGGGTGGTCGGCAGGTGGGGGTGTGTCGTGGAGGGAGACTAGACCTGGAGGGGTGGTACTGGCGGTGGCGGTGTGTCTGGGGGGAGATAGGGCAATGGAGGGCTGGTACTGGTCGGTCAGGGGGGTGTCGTGGAGGGGGACTAGAGCACATGGAGGGTGGTATGGGGGAGGGGGCGTGTGTCGTGGGGGGACTAGACACATGGGGGGTGTAAGGTCTAGGCGGTGTGTCGGGAGGGGGTAGGGACAGGGGGTGGTATGGGCAGGTCAGCGGTTGGTGGAGGGGAACTGGGGCACATGGAGGCTGGGACTGGGCAGGTCGGCGGTGTGTCGTGGAGGGAGACTAGGGGCACATGGAGGGCTGGTACTGGTCAGGTCAGGCGGTGTGTCGTGGAGGGGGGAAAAAGGGGCACAGGGGGCTGGTACTGGCAGGCAGGGGGTGTGTCGGGAGGGGACTAGGGCAATGGGGGGTGGTATGGTCAGGGTTGTCGTGGAGGGGACTAGACACATGAGGCTGGTACTGGTCAGGCGGGTGGTGGAGGGGACAGGGCCCGGAGGCTGGGACTACTTTTAAATAAAAACAAAGGGGGGGAGGGGAGGTCAGGGGTTTTTCGTGGGGGGGACTAGGACACATGGAGGGGTGGTACTGGTCGGTAGGCGGGGTGTCGTGGAGGGGGACTAGAACACATGGGGGTGGTACGGGGGAGGTCAGGGGGTGTGCGTGGAGGGAGACTGGAGCCTGGGGGCGGTATGGGGTCAGGGGTTTTCGGGGGGGGGACTAGGGAAAAGGGGGGGGGTTTGTATTTGGCAGGTCAGGCGGTTTTTTCTGGAGGGGATAGGGCACCGGAGGGCGGTCGGTCAGGCGGTGTTTCTTTTTGGGGGAGAAGGGGGCCCATGGGAGGGGTTACTGGTAGGGCGGCGGGTGTCGTGGAGGGAGACTGGGCACAGGAGGGCTGGGACGGTAGGTCAAAGGGGTGTGCGGGAGGGAGACTAGGGGGCACATGGAGGGTGGGACTGGGCAGGTCAGGGGGGTTGTGTGGAGGGGACTAGGAAACCCTGGGGGGCTGGCTGGTCAGGTCGGGGTGTGGTGGAGGGAGACTGGGCACATGGAGGGCTGGTACGGCAGGGCAGGCGGTGGTCGTGGGGAGACTAGGGCACATGGAGGGGGTACTGGGCAGGCGGCGGGGTTTTGTGGGGAGATAGGGGGCACATGGAGGGCTGGTACTGGTCTGGCGGTGTTGTGGGGGGGAACAGGACCATGGGGGGGCTGGTATTGGTCAGGTCAGGGGGGGTGTCTGGGGGAGACTAGGAGCCATGGAGGCTGGTATGGTCAGGTCAGGGGGGTGTGGGAGGGGATAGGAAACCCCTGGAGGGCTGTAGGTAGGGAGGCGGTGTGTCTGGGGGGGACTAGGGGGCACATGGGGGGGCTGGGACGGGCGGTCAGGGGGTTTTGTCGGAGGGGCTGGGCCTGGGGCGGTACTGGAGGGCAGGCGGTGGTTCGTGGAGGGAGACTAGGAGCAATGGAGGGTGGTACTGGTCAGGTCAGGCGGGTGGTGGGGGGGAGACTAGGGGGGCACATGGAGGGCTGGGGCTGGTCAGGTAGGCGGTGTGTCTGGAGGGGACGGACACTGGGGGTGGTCTGGTCGGGCGGCGGGGGGTGTGGAGGGGGACTAAGACATGGGGGTGGACTGGGGTCAGGCGGTGTGTCGTGGAGGGGGACTAGGGCACTGGGGGTGGGATGGTTAGGCGGGGTTCTTTGGGGGGGACTGGGACACATGGAGGGCTGGACTGGGCAGGCAGGCGTGTTCGTGGAGGGAGTAGGGAAAAATGGGGGGCTGGTATGGGAGGTCGGGGTTTGGGGTCGTGGGGGGGAAATGGGGCCATGGGGGGCTGGTATGGTCAGGTCGGCGGTGTGTCGTGGGGGAAAAACTAGACACATGGGGGGTGGTATGGGCAGGTCGGCGTTTTGTCGTGGAGGGAGACTAGGGACACATGGAGGGCTGGTACTGGTCAGGTCAGGCGGTGTGTCGTGGAGGGGGACTAGGAGCCATGGAGGCTGGGATGTCAGGCGGGTGTGTGGGGGGGGGATAGGGAACACCTGGACTTATTTTTCCAGGTAAAAGGGGGTGTTGTGGAGGGATAGGACAAGGGGGGGCTGGGTACTGGTCCGGGGGTGTCGTGGGGGGAGACTAGGGCAAGGGGGGGCGGTACTGGTCAAGGCGGGGGTGTTTTGGGGGGAGATAGGGGCAATGGGGGCTGGTACTGGTGGTCAAGGGCGTGTGTCGGGAGGGAGACTAGGACACTGGAGGGCTGGTCGGTCGGCAGGGGTGGGCGTGGGGAGACTAGGGCACATGGAGGGGTGGACTGGGCGTCATGGGGGTGGTCGTGGGGGAGCAGGGCAATGGAGGGTGGGGAGGGGTCAGGCGGTGTTTCTGGAGGGGATAGGGGGCCGGGGGGCTGTACTGGGCAGGCGGGGTGTGCGTGGAGGGAGACTAGGGGGCACAGGAGGGCTGGTACTGGTCAGGGCGGGGTTTTGTCGTGGAGGGGAAAATAGGAAACCCTGGGGGGCTGGTAGGTCAGGCGGGGTGGCGTGGAGGGGGGATAGGGGGCACAGGAGGGGGTGGTCTGGGCAGGTCAGGCGGGGGGTCGGGGGGGAGACTAGGAAACAGGAGGGTGGTAAAAAGGGGCAGGGCAGGCGGTGTGTCGTGGAGGGAGACAGGGGGGCACATGGGGGCTGGTCGGTCAGGAGGGGTTTCGGGGAGGGGGACTAGACACATGGAGGGCTGGGATGGTTTGGCAGGGGGTGTGCGTGGAGGGAACTAGGACACATGGAGGGCTGGTTGGTCAGGTCGGGGTGTGCTTGGGGGAGAAGGGACCATGGAGGGTTATGTCAGGCGGGGTTCGTGGAGGGAGACAGGACCCAAAGGAGGGCTGGGAGGTCAGGCGGGTGTGTGGGAGGGAGACTAGGGACCATGGGGGGGCTGGGACTGGTCAGGTCGGGGTGGGTCGTGGGGGGAGATAGGGACAATGGGGGGCTGGTAGTCAGGTCAGGGGGGGTGTTCGGAGGGGGATAGGAGCACAGGGGGTGGTATGGTCAGGTGGCGGGGGTGTCGTGGGGGGAGACTAGGGACACAGGAGGGCGGTACTGGTAGGGCAGGCGGTGTGCGTGGAGGGGACTGGACCAAAGGGGGTGGTACTGGCAGGTCAGGGGTGTGTCGTGGAGGGAGACTAGGGGCACAGGGGTGGTCGGTCAGGGAGGCGGTGTGCGTGGAGGGGCTAGGACACAGGAGGGGGGTGGTACTGGGAGGGGCGGGTTGTGTCTGGAGGGAGACTAAGGAAAGGGGGCTGGTACTGGGGCAGGGGTTGGGCGTGAGGGGACAGGGAAAGGAGGGTGGTACTGGGAAGGCGGTGGTCGTGGAGGGGGACAGGCACATGGGGGGGGATGGTCGGTCAGGCGGTGTGGTGGAGGAGCTAGGGGAAAAGGGGGGCTGGTACTGGTCAGGTCAGGCCTGGGGCGTGGGGGAGACTGGAGCACTGGGGGGCTGGGACGGGGCAGGTCAAGGGGGTGTGTCGTGGAGGGGGACTAGGACACATGGGGGCTGGTATTTGGTGGCAGCGTGTTCGTGGAGGGGACTAGGACACATGGGGCTGGTACTGGTCGGCGGTTGGTCGGGAGGGGGCAGGAGCACATGGGGGGCTGAATGGTCGGAGCGGTGTGTCGTGGAGGGAGACTAGGAGCACATGGAGGGCTGGTACTGGTCAGGTCAGGCGGTGTGTCGTGGAGGGAGACTAGGGACACATGGAGGGCTGGAGGGACAGTACTGTAATTGAAACCACAGGATGAACAGCAGTCAAAGGGAGGTAGAGCAGAGTCCTGTTTATTATGGCACGTGGTAGCAAAACCTTCTGCAATGGGAAAATGAACGCGAGTGTTTCTTATTGGTCCAAGTCCAGCTAGTCCCTCCCCATTTTCTTCTGTTTGGTGCCTAATGAACACAACCCAGTCACATGGCACAGCAGTGACCTATCTGACCCTAACCGTCACCCTTAAAATACACTTTTAAATAGGTTATGTAATTGCTAATTACTTTCAGAACCAACTACCTACCTAATCATCTCTACCTTCAGAACCAACTACCTACCTTATCATCTCCACCTTCAGAACCAACTACCTACCTTATCATCTTTACCTTCAGAACCAACTACCTACCTTATCATCTCTACCTCCAGAACCAACTACCTACCTTATCACCTCTACCATCAGAACCAACTACCTAGCTTATCACCTCTACCTTCAGAACCAACTACCTACCTTATCCATCTCTACCTTCAAAACCAACCACCTACCTTATCATCTCTACCTTCAGAACCAACTACCTACCTTATCATCTCTACCTTCAGAACCAACTACCTACCTTATCACCTTTACCTTCAGAACCAACTACCTACCTTATCATCTCTACCTTCAGAACCAACTACCTACCTTATCACCTCTACCTTCAGAACCAACTACCTACCTTATCATCTCCACCTTCAGAACCAACTACCTACCTTATCTCTACCTTCAGAACCAGTGTAGCTGGATATTATGACTAGGGTATACTGTATACTACTATTTTTGAGCCTGGTGACAGACAGCGAGAGCCCCCTTCTCTGGTATGTAGTTAATTATGATCCTCACTAGCTGCTTTCTTTTTCACCCTCTCCCTCCATTCACCCTCTCCCTCCATTCACCCTCTCCCTCCATTCACCCTCTCCCTCCATTCACCCTCTCCCTCATTCTCCCTCCATTCACCCTCTCCCTCCATTCACCCTCCATTCTCCCACTAGATGTTGCAAAAGCACACGCTACTCTTGTTGACTAAACATATAGGCTAGTGGTGAGTAGACCGAATGTACTTTTTTCTTCGGCCTACGTAGTGAAGTTAGCTAACATCCCCTTTTCAACATTGTTTTTAAGAGTGTTTAATCACTATTGCTGCTAACAGACATGATGGGACATGATAGCAAAAACCAAGCCATGAGGTCGGAGGAATTGTCCGTAGAGCTCCGAGACAGGATTGTGTCGAGGCACAGATCTGGGGAAGGGTACCAAAACATTTGTGCAGCTTGAAGGTCCCGAAGAACACAGTGGCCTCCATTCTTAAATGGAAGACTCTTCCTAGAGCTGGCCGCCCGGACAAACTGAGGAATCAGGGGAGAAGGGCCTTGGCCAGGGAGGTGACCAAGAACCCAATGGTCACTCTGACAGAGCTCTAGAGTTCCTCTGTGGAGATGGGAGAACCTTCCAGAAGGACAACCATCTCTGCAGCACTCCACCAATCAGGCCTTTATGGTAGAGTGGCCAGAAGGAAGACACTCCTCAGTAAAAGGCACATGACAGCCCACTTGGAGTTGAAGTTGAAGCCCTCTCATTCACACCTTCTCCCGCCAGTCTCCCTCTCCCGCCAGTCTCCCTCTCCCGCCAGTCTCCCTCTCCCGCCAGTCTCCCGCCAGTCTCCCTCTCCCTCCAGTCTCCCTCTCTCTCTATTCACAGTAGATCAGAAGTGTAACTGTTTTAGAGTCTCTGATAATTTCTTCCTTTTCAGTGCTCTGTTTTGGTGTGGATGTTCCATAATGTGCTCTGTTTTGGTGTGGATGTTCCATAATGTGTTCTGTTTTGGTGTGGATGTTCCATAATGTGTTCTGTTTTGGTGTGGATGTTCCATAATGTGTTCTGTTTGGTGTGGGATGTTCCATAATGTGTTCTGTTTTGGTGTGGATGTTCCATAATGTG
Organism: Coregonus sp. 'balchen'; assembly: GCA_902810595.1. Lineage (NCBI taxonomy): Eukaryota > Metazoa > Chordata > Actinopteri > Salmoniformes > Salmonidae > Coregonus > Coregonus sp. 'balchen'. The sequence continues at coordinate 2,033,350 of LR778260.1, forward strand.
TTCTGTTTTGGTGTGGATGTTCCATAATGTGTTCTGTTTTGGTGTGGATGTTCCATAATGTGTTCTGTTTTGGTGTGGATGTTCCATAATGTGTTCTGTTTTGGTGTGGATGTTCCATAATGTGTTCTGTTTTGGTGTGGATGTTCCATAATGTGTTCTGTTTTGGTGTGGATGTTCTATAATGTGTTCTGTTTTGGTGTGGATGTTCCATAATGTGTTCTGTTTTGGTGTGGATGTTCCATAATGTGTTCTGTTTTGGTGTGGATGTTCCATAATGTGTTCTGAAGTAACTTTCATGTATTACTGTAGTTTCTGGAAGTAATCTGAAATGCAAACCGTATTACAATGTTATATAGCCTCTGTTTCCTCTGAAAAGACAAATGATTCATGTCTTTCCTTAAATATCCCTTTCCTTTTATAGAAATCTAATCTTATATAAAAGTTGTCCAGAAGAGCAGTTTGTACCAGACGGTATATGGAGGCAGATGTAATGATGAAGTCCGTGGTGTTCCTATGAGTTATCCTGAACTGGGCTGTTCTGTTTCCTATGAGTTATCCTGAACTGGGCTGTTCTGTTTCCTATGAGTTATCCTGAACTGGGCTGTTCTGTTTCCTTTGATATGTCAGGTGGAAATCCCCAGCGGCGGTGCTAAGGTGGTAGGTCTTAATGTCATGTATTAGATCACTCAAAATAACAATAGATGCCTTCCAGGTCGTCACCACATTGATGTATAATAGAAGATTATTGGACCCCAGACTGCAAAAAAAGATGACCTGGAACGCACCCAATTTACTTTATCAATGATCACCAAATACAACTTTTAGTCTTAAAACTAACACTGTTTGGGAACACATTTTAGACTTTGATACACCCTAACTAACTAACGTGACTCACGGGGTGATAAGATGGCGTCATCAGCTGATCATTCTGGGCATGCTCTGTGTGCTCCCTGGGAATAATATCATGGCGGTGGTTTCATAACGTAACGGGTGTGATGTGGTGGTTGGGGAATTGAGGAGCCGCATGCTCCAATAATGGTGTTGTTTCCATGGTAACCCACCACCATCATCATCATCATCATCATCATCATGTGCTGTTGTGCTTAGAAAGAACGGTGTTGTTGGGCTTTAGGTTCACTTATCGATGCTTTGTTAAAGTGATCATTTTCACTTTAATGTGATCGCCTGTCAATATAACGTTTCAACCCCTCTATGTTGTGCCTTTTCATTGCCATGGAGCTTTGTTAAAAGCCTGGTCCTACACCTGTTTTGCATGACAGGGAGTGGTACAAACTGGCTGGTACCCCAGGCTACTTGTTAAAGCTAAACAGCTGTGTGTCTCTGCATCGTGTCTCATGCTCTCTTATGGCTCTGTGTCTCTCTATGTAATCGTTTGTTCTGGTTGCTGTCTGTATGTGGCTTTCTATTCTGTCAGTTCCTCTATTCTAGTGGTCAGAATTTCATCATTATCGTCCCTCTTTTTTCCCTGTGTCCCTAATATGATGCCTCCAAGCGGGGCCGAGAAGCACGGGAAATGGGAAGTATTCCCGGAGCGGGGTAGCTTTTCGCTACTGAAAATTCTCGTCTCTAATTCTTTTATCTATATAAAAGGGGGGAAAGAAAGGGCGTCCTCCCGTCTAAAAGGCTTTCCTTTGTCTCTGTCTCTCTCTCTCTTCACCCTCTTTTATTCTCTTCCCCTCTCTCTTTTTGTCTCTCTATCTTCTTTTCTCTGGTCTTTTGTTGTTTTTTGTTGTCTGCTATCCCCTGGCTCTATCGGGTCTCATTTAAGGAGGGAGGAGTTCTACCCGTAGAGTGTAGGCTTAACAGTAGAAAGAAGGTTTATGGCACATCAGACAGGTTCTGGTCAAAGCTGAGCTGGAGAAGTTCCAACAGTACAAAGACATCTACGACGCGTTGAAGAAAGGAAAGGTGAGAGCTGAGACCTGGGCCTGTCTAGATACTGTACTAGCAGGGTTGAGATCTGGGCCTGTCTAGATACTGTACTAGCAGGGTTGAGATCTGGGCCTGTCTAGATACTGTACTAGCAGGGTTGAGACCGGGCCGTCTAAAATTTTGTACTAGCAGGGGGAGTCTGGGCCGTTTTAGATATGTACCAGCAGGGGGAGAATGGGCCCTGTTAGATCCCGTTTCTAGCAGGGGTTGAGATCGGGCCTGTCTTTGATACGGGACTAGCAGGGGGTTTAGATCTGGGCTGTCTAGGGTACGTACTGCAGGGGTTTAGACCTTTGGGGCCCGTTTAGATACTGTAAGCAGGGGGGTTTAGATTGGGCCCGTCTAGATATGTTAAAAGCAGGGTTTTAGATCTGGGCCGTCTAGATAAGTACTAGAAGGGGGGGAGACCTGGGGGTGTTAGATAATGTACCCAGCGGGTTTTAGACCCGGGGCCCGTTTTTAATAATGTATAGCAGGGTTTAGATTGGGTGCTAAGGGTTAATTTTTAGGAAAGGGGTTTGGGTTGGGTTTTTAGATAATTGTACTAGCAGGGTTGAGGGTTGGGCCGGGAGATACTGGACTAGCAGGGTTGGGGAACCTGGGCCTGTTTTGATACTGTTTAACGGGTTGAGAAATTTGGGGGTTTAAAATAATGTATTAGAAGGGGTTTAGAAATGGGCCTGTCTAGATTTTTTCTGTACCCAGCCGGGGTTTAAGGGGTCTGGGGGCCGGCCTTTAGATAGAGCGGGGTGATCCTGATTTACAGAATGCCAGGGGATCACCCAAAACCAATTTTTAAAAGGGGACAGGGGCGGGCCCCGGGGGCGGCAGGGGAGGGGGGCAACCCAAAAAGGGACCACCCCACAAAACCCAAACAAACACACACCCCAACCCGCCCAACACAACAGGCACACACCCCAAAAAAAACAGCACCCCACCCCAAAAAACCCAAAAAGGGAAAAACCCCAAACCAAAACAAGGGACCACCCCAAAAACCAAAAAAAGGGACACCCCCCCAAACCCAAAAAGGGACACACCCAACAGCACACACCCCCCAAAACCCAAAAAAGCACACACCCCCCAGGGAACACCCCAAACCAAAAAAGGGACACACAAAGCACACACCCCCCAAAAAAAAAAAGGGACACCCAACACAAAACCCCACCCCAAACCAAAAAGGGACACACCCCCCAAAACCCAAAAAACAAAAAACCCCCAAAAAAAAACAGAAAACCCCCCCAAAAAAAAAGCCCCAAAAAAAAAGGCCCCAAAAAAGCACCACCCCAAACCAAAAAAGCAAACAAACCAAAAAAGCACACACAGCACACACCCCCAAACCAAACAGCCCCACCCCAAAACCAAAAAAGCACACACCCCAAACCCCCCAAAAGCACACACCCCAAAAACCCAAAAAAAAGCACAAACCCAACAGCACCAAAACCCCAAAAACCAAAAAAAGCACAACCCAAAAAGCACACCCCCAAAAACCCAAAAAGGGACACACAACAGGGACAAAACCCCAAACCCAAAAAGCACACCCAAAAAGCACACACCCCAAACCCAAACAGCACACACCCCCCAAACCCAAACAGCACACAACCCCCAAAAGCCACACCCCCAAAACCCAAAAAGGGACCACCCAAAGCCCCAACCCCAAACCAAAAAAAGCAAAACCAACATCACACCCCCAAAAAAAAACAGCAAACACCCCAAACCAAAAAAGCACACAAAACCCCCAAAACCCAAAAGCACACCAAACCCCCAAAAAAACAGCACACACCCCCCCAAACCAAAAAGCACCCCACCAAAAAAGACACAAAAAGAACCCCACCCCAAAAACCCCAAAAAACACAACCCCCCCCAAACCAAAACAGCACACAAACCCCCAAACCCAAAAAGAAAAAACCCCAAACCAAAAAGAAACACCCCAAAAGCACAACCCCCAAAACCCCAAAAAGGAACACAAACCCACAAAACCCCAAACCAAACAGCACAACCAAAAAACCAAACCCCCAAAAAACCAAAAACCCCAAAAACCCAAAAATTTACAAAAACCCCAAAAAAACACACCACCCCCGACCAAAAAATCAACACCCCCCCCAAAAAAACACACCCCCAGAAACCCAAAAACACACACCCCAGACCAAAAACACAACCCCCAGACCAAACACCCAACCCAGACCAAACACACACCCCCCAGACCCAAAAAACACACCCCCCAGACCAAAAACACACCACCCCAAACCAAAACACAACCCCAACCCCAAACAGCACACACCCCAAAAACCCAAAAGGGCCCCCACCCCAAAACCCAAAAAGCACACACCCCCAAAACCCAAAAAAGCACACACCCCCAAACCAAAAAAGGGACACACCCCCAAACCAAAAGACACAACCCCAAAAGCAACACCCCAAACCCCAAAAAGGCACACAACCCAAAAGCAAAACCCCCAAAACCCAAAAACACACACCCCAAAAACACACACCCCCCAAAACCAAAAAAGCACACACAACACACCCCACCCCAAACCAAACAGCACAACAACAAACACCCCCCCAAACCAAACAGCAACACCCCCCCCAAAAAAAAGCAACACACACCCCAAACCAAACAGAACACACCCCAAAACCAAAAAAGAAAACACCCCCAAAACCCAAAAAGCACACCCCCCCAAAAAGACACACAGGGACACACCCCAAACCAAAAGGCACCAAAAACCCCCAAACCCAAAAAGCACACACCCCCAAAACCAAAACCCGGCAAACCCCCCCAAACCAAACAGCACACACCCAAAAAAGCAAAAACCCCAAACCAAAAAGCAAACCCAACAGCAACACCCCAAACCCAAAAAGCACACACAACAGCACAAACCCCAAAAACCCAAACCCACACCCAAAAAAAGGCACACCCCCCCCAAACCAAAAAAGCAAACCCCCCAAACCAAACAGCACCAACCCCAAAAAAAAAAAAGGGACACACCCAAAAACCCAAAAAAAACACCCCACCCCAAACCAAACCAAAACCCCCCAGACCAAAAAGCACACCCCCCAGACCCAAAAACCCACACACCCCAAACCAAAAAGGGAAAACCCCCCCAAAACCCCAAAAGCAAACACCCCCAAAACCCAAAAGGGACACAACCCCAAAACCAAACAGCACCCCCACCCCAAACCAAAAGCACACCAAAACCCCAAAACCAAAAAAGCACACACCCCCAAACCAAACAGCACCACACCACCCAAAAAAAAACAAAACACCCCAAAACAAAAACCACAAACCCCAAACCAAAACACCCAAAAAACCCCAAAAAAAAAAACAACCCCCCCAGACCCAAAAAACCCCCACCCCCAAACCCCCAAACACCCCCCCCCAAACCCCAAAAATCACACACCCCAAACCAAAAAAGACACACCCCAGACCCAAAACAAACCCCCAAAAACACACCCACAACCCAAAAACAACACCCCAAACCCAACACACACCCCAAACCAAACATCAACCCCAAACCCAACATCACACACCCCAAACCAAACATCACACACCCCAGACCAAACATCACACACCCCAAACCAAACATCACACCCCAAACCCAACATCACACCCCAAACCAAACATCACACACAACATCACACCCAACATCACACCCCAAACCAATTACCACTGAACTAAATCTAAAGTAGTCTGACTGCATCGTCTTGCAACAGCCCTGTAGCGCTTAATGTCTTTACTTGATCTCTGAAATAACCCTCTTCCTCCTCCTCCTCCTCCTCAGCCCTGTAGCGCTTAATGTCTTTACTTGATCTCTGAAATAACCGTCCTCTTCCTCCTCCTCCTCCTCCTCAGCCCTGTAGCGCTTAATGTCTTTACTTGATCTCTGAAATAACCGTCCTCCTCCTCTTCCTCTTCCTCTTCCTCCTCCTCCTCTCCTGTAGCTGTGTTTCTCCTGTCGGACTAAACGGTTCTCCTTCTTCACCTGGTCCTACACCTGCCAGTTCTGCAAAAGGTACATTTTATATTATAGTTGTATTTATATTACAGTTGTAGCTATTTATATTACAGTTTTATGTATTTTATAGTCAGGGGTTGGAACCAAATCATTTTCAAATCGTTTCGTTCTGAACAGTGTACATTTTTTTGTTCCGACTTGCAAAATAAAGTTCTGAACCAAAAATAGTAGCAATTTACATTGTTCCTTTCTGTTCTTTTTTAAGCCTCTGAAATCAATTATTAATGAACTTGACATGAAATGACTTCACCAATCCCAGCAGATGGAGCAGCTTGCTGTCCTGGTGCTACAGTTGTTTCAGCCTGTAGTTTACATGCGCGATGGACAGACCAGTGCAGGGCGCGAGATGCAACGGACAGTTTGTGGGTGGTGAGAGAGCGAAAGAGGGTGGAGGAGGCTTGAAGCGAAAGCGGGTGGAGGAGGCTTGAAGCGAAAGCGGGTGGAGGAGGCTTGAAGCGAAAGAGGGTGGAGGAGGCTTGAAGCGAAAGAGGGTGGAGGATGCTTGAAACGCTGGCAATATTGTTATTATGACATGCATTATCTGAATTATGCCCACAGAATTAAACCTACGGAGGAGCGGCTTCTATGGAGGACCTTAGAATGTCTGGATTTCAGAGAGTTGGTTTAAAGTTGGACCAGAGTTAGTTAGTTAGTTAGCTAGTTAGTTAGCTAGTTACATTTTCGTCATTTAGCAGACGCTCTTATCCAGAGCGACTTACAAATAGGTGCATTCACCTTATATCCAGTGGGATAACCACTTTACAATGTTATTATATATATATTTTTTATATATATATATATATTTTTTTTGGGGGGGGGGGGGGTAGAAGGATTACTTTATCCTATCCCAGGTATTCCTTAAAGAGGTGGGGTTTCAAATGTCTCCGGAAGGTGGTGAGTGACTCCGCTGTCCTGGCGTCGTGAGGGAGCTTGTTCCACCATTGGGGTGCCAGAGCAGCGAACAGTTTTGACTGGGCTGAGCGGGAACTATGCTTCCGCAGAGGTAGGGGGGCCAGCAGGCCAGAGGTGGATGAACGCAATGCCCTCGTTTGGGTGTAGGGACTGATCAGAGCCTGAAGGTACGGAGGTGCCGTTCCCCTCACAGCTCCGTAGGCAAGCACCATGGTCTTGTAGCAGATGCGAGCTTCAACTGGAAGCCAGTGGAGTGTGCGGAGGAGCGGGGTGACGTGAGAGAACTTGGGAAGGTTGAACACCAGACGGGCTGCGGCATTCTGGATGAGTTATAGGGGTTTAATGGCACAGGTAGGGAGCCCAGCCAACAGCGAGTTGCAGTAATCCAGACGGGAGATGACAAGTGCCTGGATTAGGACCTGTGCCGCTTCCTGTGTAAGGCAGGGTCGTACTCTCCGAATGTTGTAGAGCATGAACCTACAGGATCGGGTCACCGCCTTGATGTTAGCGGAGAACGACAGGGTGTTGTCCAGGGTCACGCCAAGGCTCTTCGCACTCTGGGAGGAGGACACAACGGAGTTGTAAACCGTGATGGCGAGATCATGGAACGGGCAGTCCTTCCCCGGGAGGAAGAGCAGCTCCGTCTTGCCGAGTTTCAGCTTGAGGTGGTGATCCGTCATCCATACTGATATGTCTGCCAGACATGCAGAGATGCGATTCGCCACCTGGTTATCAGAAGGGGGAAAGGAGAAGATTAGTTGTGTGTCGTCAGCGTCGCAATGATAGTTAGTTAGCTAGCTAGTTAGTTAGTTAGTTAGCTAGTTAGCTAGCAAGCAAGCTTGTGTGTGTAGAGCGGCTCCAGAATGAATAACAAGTCTTACCTTTTTGTAGTTAATGAATCCAATGTGAAACGTGATAACTATAGTATCCGCAACTAGCATTGAAACGTTAATACATTCTTCTCTAATTAAAAATCTCTCCCTAATTTCTGAATCACGCTTGTAACGTCAGTACAGTAGGTAGCCTGAACACACTGGTAAAGATGTTCAGCTGACAGACACTGGAATACGTTTCTAAGTGACAGAGGGAGGGCTTTGCATAGGAGCCTTGTGTTCTTTGTGGGATGCCAGGGGGAAAAAATGTCCGGAAGGTAAATTAACGTTATTAACTGGTTCCCGTGCTTTTAAAATAACGTTTCTGTTCCGGAGCAGTATAGATCACTTTCGTTCCTGGTTCTCTTTCTGTTCCTCTAAAAATTTCGTTATTTTACGGTTTTCGGTTCTGTTCCCTGAACCGGTTCCAACCCCTGATGTGAATTATTATAATTATCTTCTACTAAAGAAAATTTCACCCAAAAACGATCTTATAACAGATGTATTTCTGTATTTTGAAAGTTATATATCTTGACAACTTGATTGCTGACATGCAAAACCTTTTTGGACTATATCAACAATGGACTAATGAAACAAATACCAAAAGATAGTTTTTGGGTGGAATTTTCGTTCATAGACAGGCTCCGGAACCTCCCGCTTTGTGCTGGATGTGTCAGTCTATAGTTCATACATGCATAATCTACAGTGGTTTGCGGAAGTATTCACCCCCCTTGGCATTTTTCCTATTTTGTTGCCTTACAACCTGGAATTCAAATGGATTTTTGGGGGGTTTGATTTACATAACATGCCTACCACTTTGAAGATGTAAAATATTTTTTATTGTGAAACAAACAAGAAATAAGACAAAAAAAAAAACAGAACTTGAGCGTGCATAACTATTCACCCCACCCAAAGTCAATACTTTGTAGAGCCACCTTTTGCAGCAATTACAGCTGCAAATCTCTTGGGGGTATGTCTCTATAAGCTTGGCACATCTAGCCACTGGGATTTTTGGCCATTCTTCAAAGCAAAACTGCTCCAGCTCCTTCAAGTTGGATGGGTTCCGCTGGTGTACAGCAATCTTTAAGTCATACCACAGATTCTCAATTGGATTGAGGTCTGGGCTTTGACTAGGCCATTCCAAGACATTTAAATGTTTCCCCTTAAACCACCCGAGTGTTGCTTTAGCAGTATGCTTAGGGTCATTGTCCTGCTGGAAAGTGAACCTCCGTCCCAGTCTCAAGTCTCTGGAAGACTGTAACAGGCTTCCCTCAAGAATTTCCCTGTATTTAGCGCCATCCATCATTCCTTCAATTCTGACCAGTTTCCCAGTCCCTACTGATAAAAAACATCCCAGAGCATGATGCTGCCACCACCATGCTTCACTGTGGGGATGGTGTTCTTGGGGTGATGAGAGGTGTTGGGTTTGCACCAGACATAGCATTTTCCTTGATGGCCAAAAAGCTCAATTTTAGTCTCATCTGACCAGAGTACCTTCTTCCATATGTTTGGGGAGTCTCCCACATGCCTTTTGGCGAACACCAAACGTGTTTCTTTATTTTTTTCTTTAAGCAATGGCTTTTTTCTTGCCACTCTTCCATAAAGCCCAGCCCTGTGGAGTGTACGGCTTAAAGTGGTCCTATGGACAGATACTCCAATCTCCGCTGTGGAGCTTTTCAGCTCCTTCAGGGTTATCTTTGGTCTCTTTGTTGCCTCTCTGATTTAATGCCCTCCTTGCCTGGTCCGTGAGTTTTGGTGGGCGGCCCTCTCTTGGCAGGTTTGTTGTGGTGCCATATTCTTTCCATTTTTTAAATAATGGATTTAATGGTGCTCCGTGGGATGTTCAATGTTTAGGATATTTTGTATAACCATGTGACAGATCACGTGACACTTAGATTGCACACAGGTGGACTTTATTTAACTAATTATGTGACTTCTGAAGGTAATTGGTTGCTCCAGATCTCATTTAGGGGCTTCATAGCAAAGGGGGTGAATACATATGCACACACCACTTTTCCGTTATTTATTTTTTAGAATTTCTTGAAATAAGTAACATTTTTTCATTTCACTTCACCGATTTGGACTATTTTGTGTATGTCCATTACATGAAATCCAAATAAAAATCCATTTAAATTACAGGTTGTAATGCAACAAAATAGGAAAAACGCCAAGGGGGATGAATACTTTTGCAAGGCACTGTATGAGCAGAATTACTGTCTTACCTCACTTAGCTACGAAGTCCCTAGTTTGAAGCGACTGTTTTTCTGGAAGCTGTGCTGCGCCATTTTTCCTACATTTTCCTCCACGTGGGCCAGCCCCCTAGCAATTAGAATTCTAGCCAATGAGCTTCAGCCCCTCGCCATTTGAGTGACAGCTAGCAAGATGCGCACACACAGCAGAGACAGAGAACAATGACGTATCTGCACATATGTGACGTACTAAGCAATTTTCGTTGACCACTTTTGTCTCGTGAGCGCTACTTTCAGGACTACTGGCTAAAAAGAATACAAAATAATATTTTGAGCATTAATCAGAATGAATGTGACTTGTTGTGTGACTGAATATTTCTCTCTCTCTTCAGGCCTGTGTGCTCCCAGTGCTGTGAAAAGGTGAGCCAAAGTCCTCCTTGTCCATTGACCACACTAGCACTTTAATTGTTGACAGATTGCATGTTCAGATTGTCTATATCTGCCCCTCCTAACTCTGTCCTGTTGTTCCAGATGAGACTTCCCTTTAACTCTGTCCTGTTGTTCCAGATGAGACTTCCCTTTAACTCTGTCCTGTTGTTCCAGATGAGACTTCCCTTTAACTCTGTCCTGTTGTTCCAGATGAGACTTCCCTTTAACTCTGTCCTGTTGTTCCAGATGAGACTTCCCTTTAACTCTGTCCTGTTGTTCCAGATGAGACTTCCCTTTAACTCTGTCCTGTTGTTCCAGATGAGACTTCCCTTTAACTCTGTCCTGTTGTTCCAGATGAGACTTCCCTCCAAGCCGTATGCCAACCTGCCCATCTCCTCTCTGGGACCTCCTACCACCACCACCCTACCCAGGGAGGAGGAGGGAGGAGGGACATCAGCCTTGGACACCCCAGAGAAGCCCTCGTCCAGCCATCACCACAGTCTTAGTCTGCGCCGGTCCGTCTCCAGGTTACATTACCATCATTACCTGTCTTTGGGCTTAGGGATGTGACCAATAATGTTGAAACTGCTATTCTTTTTATCGTTTAAACAATAAGAAAAAAATAATTAAATGACATGTGAATTCAGTATGACCGCTAGGGGGCAGTGTAGTTCAATTTACCGCAGTCCTGGCTACCTACCAGACAGAGCTCACCTCACTGCTGTCCCCCACCCACTCAGCAGTGATGGTAGTTAATGCCGTTTTTAGGTTTTCTGCTGTGTGCCTCTCCTCCTTGTTCTCAGGACTTCATGTCCCACTGTCCATCACTGTGATGGCTCGTTGCAGTGATGTAGGACCGCGTGTCCGTAGACGTCCATCACTGTGATGGCTCGTTGCAGTGATGTAGGACCGCGTGTCCATATAACTCCATCACTGTGATGGCTCATTGCAGTGATGTAGGACCCCGTGTCTGTAGACGTCCATCACTGTGATGGCTCGTTGCAGTGATGTAGGACCGCGTGTCCATAGAACTCCATCACTGTGATGGCTCGTTGCAGTGATGTAGGACCGCGTGTCCGTAGACGTCCATCACTGTGATGGCTCGTTGCAGTGATGTAGGACCGCGTGTCTGTAGACGTCCATCACTGTGATGGCTCGTTGCAGTGATGTGGGACCCCGTGTTCATAGACGTCCATCACTGTGATGGCTCGTTGCAGTGATGTAGGACCGCGTGTCTGTAGACGTCATCACTGTGATGGCTCGTTGCAGTGATGTAGGACCGCGTGTCCGTAGACGTCCATCACTGTGATGGCTCGTTGCAGTGATGTAGGACCGCGTGTCCATAGAACTCAATCACTGTGATGGCTCGTTGCAGTGATGTAGGACCGCGTGTCCGTAGACGTCCATCACTGTGATGGCTCGTTGCAGTGATGTAGGACCGCGTGTCTGTAGACGTCCATCACTGTGATGGCTCGTTGCAGTGATGTGGGACCCCGTGTTCATAGACGTCCATCACTGTGATGGCTCGTTGCAGTGATGTAGGACCGCGTGTCCGTAGACGTCCATCACTGTGATGGCTCGTTGCAGTGATGTGGGACCCCGTGTTCATAGACGTCCAACAATTTGTTGTTGTTTGAGAGCTTGCGCTTTGTACTTGCAGAGCAATCATTGTACAATTTCTCCATCTGGACTGTCACGGTTTTTCAACATGGCATCTAGTAGTCTGGTTCTAGATATGCCGTCAGGGTATTGGAGCAGACATCCTCTACCGTTGACAATGGCTGCATATCAACTGCAATCATTTCTGTAATCAGCACTGTGATTTTCTCCCTCTGTCCCTGATCGCACGTCTTTAGTGTGACAAGCCTGTCTGTCTGTTATAGGGGGTCTGCGGTTCTGCCAGCGATGGGTTGGGTCTCACAGTGCCTCTTTCAGCATGTCTGTTATAGGGGGTCTGCGGTTCTGCCAGCGATGGGTTGGGTCTCACAGTGCCTCTTTCAGCATGTCTGTTATAGGGGGTCTGCGGTTCTGCCAGCGATGGGTTGGGTCTCACAGTGCCTCTTTCAGCATGTCTGTTATAGGGGGTCTGCGGTTCTGCCAGCGATGGGTTGGGTCTCACAGTGCCTCTTTCAGCATGTCTGTTATAGGGGGTCTGCGGTTCTGCCAGCGATGGGTTGGGTCTCACAGTGCCTCTTTCAGCATGTCTGTTATAGGGGGTCTGCGGTTCTGCCAGCGATGGGTTGGGTCTCACAGTGCCTCTTTCAGCATGTCTGTTATAGGGGGTCTGCGGTTCTGCCAGCGATGGGTTGGGTCTCACAGTGCCTCTTTCAGCATGTCTGTTATAGGGGGTCTGCGGTTCTGCCAGCGATGGGTTGGGTCTCACAGTGCCTCTTTCAGCATGTCTGTTATAGGGGGTCTGCGGTTCTGCCAGCGATGGGTTGGGTCTCACAGTGCCTCTTTCAGCACTGCACCTGGACTGCCACTGTAGCTCAATTCCACCTTGCAAAGTTTTCCACCTTCACTTTTTACTTCTCAAAGTATACATCCCTGTTACGTCCCTGTTACGTCCCTGTTACGTCCCTGTTACGTCCCTGTTACGTCCCTGTATCCCTGTTACGTCCCTGTTACGTCCCTGTATCCCTGTTACGTCCCTGTTACGTCCCTGTTACGTCCCTGTTACGTCCCTGTTACGTCCCTGTTACGTCCCTGTTACGTCCCTGTGACGTCCCTGTGACGTCCCTGTTACGTCCCTGTTACGTCCCTGTATCACTGTTACGTCCCTGTTACGTCCCTGTTACGTCCCTGTATCACTGTTACGTCCCTGTTACGTCCCTGTTACGTCCCTGTTACGTCCCTGTATCGTCCCTGTTACGTCCCTGTTACGTCCCTGTATCACTGTTACGTCCCTGTTACGTCCCTGTATCCCTGTTACGTCCCTGTTACGTCCCTGTATCACTGTTACGTCCCTGTTACGTCCCTGTATCCCTGTTACGTCCCTGTATCCCTGTTACGTCCCTGTATCCCTGTTACGTCCCTGTATCACTGTTATGTCCCTGTTACGTCCCTGTATCACTGTTACGTCCCTGTATCCCTGTTACGTCCCTGTATCCCTGTTACGTCCCTGTTACGTCCCTGTATCCCTGTTACGTCCCTGTATCCCTGTTACGTCCCTGTTACGTCCCTGTATCCCTGTTACGTCCCTGTATCACTGTTACGTCCCTGTTACGTCCCTGTATCCCTGTTACGTCCCTGTATCACTGTTACGTCCCTGTTACGTCCCTGTATCCCTGTTACGTCCCTGTATCCCTGTTACGTCCCTGTTACGTCCCTGTTACGTCCCTGTATCACTGTTACGTCCCTGTTACGTCCCTGTTACGTCACTGTTACGTCCCTGTTACGTCCCTGTATCCCTGTTACGTCCCTGTATCAATCTGCCATTTTCCCAACTGTTAACGACGATGACGTGCGGAACGCTTTATATCCGTGGCAAATCATTGTAAAGATTCAGATCTCCTCCTACTAATGTTACAGCATTGTTGCATTAGGTATTTGTTTAATTTGTATTTTCCCTTTATGATAGTGATCGGGGACCTGTTAGTGGTAGTTCTGTGATAACTGCACTATGATTAACATTTTGTGGGGAAAAACAAACACGTTTTTCTGTTAGGGATTTATTCTAAACGTTCACACCCCTAGTTACGTTCCATTACATCATTCCAGTGACCGACGGCAGTGAGAGGGTTGATTTCACTCCAGTGTCCCTGAGAGAACAGAGTTGACTGGCATCAAAATGGATGGTTGAATTGAATGATTTCAGTTTAAATCTTGTTGGTCAGAACAGAGCTAGGTGATTGGCTAGGGACCTGCTCTTGTTGGTCAGAACAGAGCTAGGTGATTGGCTAGGAACCTGCTCTTGTTGGTCAGAACAGAGCTAGGTGATTGGCTAGGGACCTGCTCTTGTTGGTCAGAACAGAGCTAGGTGATTGGCTAGGGACCTGCTCTTGTTGGTCAGAACAGAGCTAGGTGATTGGCTGCTCTGCTTAAATAAAGGAAGTAGTAAAACTGACGCTCTTGAAGTCTGTCAGGTTGTAAATGGGAATTAGTTCTCACCTGGTTAAAGAAAGATTAAAGCGAAACCCTCCCTTCTCTCCACCCCCAGGTTATCCAAACGCAAAAGTGAGGGGTCTCGTGACGAGCCAGACCTGGATCTTCCCATGGAGCTGACAGAGGACTGGTGTACCATGGAGCTGACAGAGGACTGGTGTACCATGGAGGTCTGCATCGACTGCAAGAAGTTCATCTCTGAGATCATCTCCAGCAGCAAGCGCTCTCTGGCCACCAAGCGAGCCCGTCTGAAGAGAAAGACCCAGTCCTTCTACATGTCTTCAGCTAACACAGACGACTACAGACCCTCTGAGAGGACCGTCAACGAGGTTTAGACTACAGACCCTCTGAGAGGACCATCAACGAGGCTTAGCGTTAGACAGATGTTCAGTCCATGAGTTGTGGAAGAGACAGCATGGGTTCTCTTCCCCAAACCCCTAGTCTCAGGAACGATTGGATTGGTGTATTGCTGCAGCTGTGGACGGACGACTAGCTAGCCGTTGACAGGAAAACTCACTCACAGTATAATAGTCCATGAATAAAGTATCTGCCACAGGATTGATGAGCTATTAGAATACTGAACCATGTCTTATTCTCTCACGTTATGTGATTAACCCTAATATACTGAACAACAATATAAAGCAACTGAGTTACAGTTCATATAAAGAAATCAGTCAATTGAAATAAACTCATTAGGCCCTAATCTATGGATTTCACATGACTGGGCAGGGTGCTGCCATGGGTGGGCCTGGGAGGGCATAGGCCCACCCACTGGGGAGCCAAGGCCAGCCAATCAGAATGAGTTTTTCCCCCACAAAAGGTCAGACAGAAATACTCCTCATGCGCTCACTAACAGGGATGTAAACACATTTGTGCACAACATTTGAGAGAAATCAGCTTTTTGTGCGTACGGAACATTTCTGGGATCTTTTATTTCACCTCATGGAACATGGGACCAACACTTTACATGTTGCGTTTATATTTTTGTTCAGTGTATTTTAGGGGACTTGGAAGGAGGGGGACCAATCAGACAGCTGCTGAGGTGGAGCCAAGCCAAGATAATATATATTTAACAATAGTAGTGTGGTCGGTCGGTGAGACCACTAGTGAGTGTTAATAACGTCCAGAGGTGAGCTGTTAATAAACTAACGTCCAGTTTCTGTCGGACTCAGGAAGAACAGACCCATAGTTTACGTCCCAAATGTCACCCTGTTCCCTACATAGTGCACTACCTGGTCTAACAGATAATGCTCTATAGATCCATCCGTCAGGTCTTAACAAGGCTAGTTTCCATAGTAACAGAATGCCTTTAGTGGACGTGCAATATGGTCGTCTCTGCCACTCCCCAGCCAATAGAATTAAACCAAATGTTTACACTACTACACATTTTGTTGCCAGCTTCTTTTTTTTTTTCATCTTTTTTTGTCTTCTAAAATTGGATTGGCTGGGAAACAGGGTGAGGTCAGAGGTCAAATGATCTGGTGCGTTTTAGCCACTATTATGTATTTGTATTATTTCTGTGCCCTGGTGCCAAACTAAACGCCCCCTCCTGTCTGAATGCTACGTCATTGGATGGACCTGTAGAATATTGTAAATAACTTGATGAGGAAGTGATATGGGGATTCTAGACGCAGAATATATATATATATTTTTACAGGTTTTCTTTGTCAGAATGGGGGGATATGATTGTGTAAATGCTTTATCCAAAATCATCCAAACATCCATGATCTATTAATATATTATGTTTTTCCATTAATATTATCTGAAAGATTTTTATTTCTTTAGTAATGTAATATTGACTTTATCTCTTGTCTTGATCAGACCAGATCAAATAGTCCTCCTCGACCCGTCAGGTCTGAATAGCACTTTAACTGGACCAATGTATTGTTGTTTTGAAGTTCCTTCTCTTTATTCATTTAATTTCTTAATCTTTTGTTTGTTCCGCGTCGAAGTTCCACAGTGCGGTGAGATGGGATCCTAGGGTTAATCCTGTGTGTGTGTTGGAGCTTGGGGATTGGTAGCAGGTGTCAGCAAAACACAGCTTTCTGAATGTACAGGGTATAATGTTTTTAAAATATCTTATTTCAAGTGCAATCTAAATCTGCATGCATAGAATTTTAATGCCCCCTTTAAATTATATTTTTTCACACACTATCCATGCATAGTCTGCCTATCCACAACACATGGACGTAATGTCATTCATACGCATACATACTAATCCTATTCATACAGACACACACCCAATATGCAATTTGTAATTGATTTATTTTCTGACCCCTTGTGCCAACTTCGGTAGAAAGATCAGAACTGGAACAAGTTTGACATTACCATCGTCAATATCAACCTCCCATAAAATATTAAATTGGACCAATATGGATACCAGTGAGGATGAAATGGTGTGCATGCTATAATGTATTTTTATTTTTTAAATGGCAATAAAATGATCTGTTTGAATTCTGTGTTGTAGGATTTCTGCTCTGCACGCGACATGGTTGACGTCCCTCCTTAATACATGACAGTATCGTGTATGTCAGGTGTCAGTTCAACAGTAAAAGAAAAGCATCCCAACTTGAGATGTACACAACTGAAAGGTCGTTTTAAAGTAGTGGATATCAGCCATGGATATTTTTATTATTTTTTAAATCTTTATTTTTATAGTGAAGTCGTACTGAGACTAGGGTTACAGATGAGTCCTGCATAAATACATCAAACATATATAAAAAAATAACAAAACCTTAAAAACTGACACATTTATCAACATAGAGCTCTCTGATCATTACTCTGAACTGACCCAGGGGGACCAGAACATCTCAATTCAGAGATCTCTGTTGTTCTACATAAAGGGCTCAAAAAAACTACAAACAGCCCAGACCTCACAGCCCAGCTCTGTGGAGACCGAAGGGGCCTCCAGTGTTATCCTTACCTCACAGCCCAGCTCTGTGGAGACTGAAGGGGCCTCCAGTGTTATCCAAGCCTGAGACCGGGTTTGGTCGTTTGTAAGTCTAAATTGAATTAAAGATGATAGATGCATAGGACGTTTCTGCATGAGCGCTTTGGAGATAAACACGAGAATGCTGCTCCCTCCTTACATACAAAGAGGCCCAACTCACTTTTTGATACAAAACACAATGGTTCTAGAACCATCACCAGTAATAAACCTAAGGGCCCAATGGAAAACAGTATCTAGCGGTTTAAACGTTGGTTTTAGACATTTCTTTTTTTTAATCCAGTCCAGAAACACTCCAAACAGCCTACCCGACGGCTCGGAGGATCCGCATGGTCCTAAAGCACACTCTCCCTGCAGTGAAAGTTGCGCCCCTGGGGTTAAGTGTCGATGCTATACAGTGCATTTGGAAAGTATTCAGAAATTGGATTAAATTAAAATGTTCCTCATCAATCTACACACAATACCCCATAATGACAAAGCACATTTAAAAAAAAAATGGATACCTTATTAACATAAATATTCAAACCCTTTGATATGAGACCCAAAATTGAGCTCCGGTGCATCCTGTTTCCACTGATCATCCTTGAGATGTTTCTACAACTTGGTAAATTAAATTGATTGGACATGATTTGGAAAGGCACACACCTGTCTATATAAGGTCCCACAGTTAACAGTGCATGTCAGAGCAAAGACCAAGCCATGAGGACGAAGGAATTGTCCGTAGAGCTCCGAGACAGGAACCAGAGAACTGGGGAAGGGTACCAAAAAATGTCTGCAGCATTGAAGGACCCAAGAACACAGTGGCCTTCATCATTCTTAAATGGAAGAAGTTTGGAACCACCAAGACTCTTCCTAGAGCTGGCCGCCCGGCCAAACTGAGCAATTGGGAAGAAGGGCCTTGGTCAGGGAGGTAACCAAGAACCCGATGGTTACTCTGACAGAGCTCCAGAGTTCCTCTGTGGAGATGGGAGAACCTTCCAGAAGGACAACCATCTCTGCAGCACTCCACCAATCAGGCCTTTGTGGTAGAGTGGCCAGACGGAAGCCACTCCTCAGTAAAAGGCACATGACAGCCCTCTTGGAGTTTGCCAAAAGGCACCTAAAGGACTCTCAGACCAGGAGAAACAAGATTCTCTGGTCTGATGAAACCAAGATTGAACTCTTTGGCCTGAATGCCAAGCGTCACGTCTGTAGGAAACCTGGCACCATCTATACGGTGAAGCATGGTGGTGGCAGCATCATGCTGTGGGGATGTTTTTGAGCGGCAGGGGCTGGGAGACTAGTCAGGTTTGAGGGAAAGATGAACGGAGCAAAGTACAGAGAGATCCTTGATGAAAACCTGCTCCAAAGCGCTCAGGACCTCAGACTGGGACGAAGGTTCACAATTCAATTAAATTTTGGTTATGGGACCAAGAAAAAAAGCATGCATTTTAGTATTTTATTTTTGTATTTAGCACTAACTTTAGATCCAAGAGTGACCTCTGCAGTGCTTGAAAATCAGACTTCAAATGTGAAAAGGCTTGGCCAACCGATGGAGTAAGGGAATACAACACTGTATCTGCATACAAATGAATATATATTTTCTACAGCATTACCAATGTTATTTACAGTAGAACCTTGGGGTTTTATGGAACTCAAAGAACTCAGATTTGACCCCAACTACCTTGATGGTTTCTGTCATTGAGATACTTTTTTATATATAGTATAGTATATGTGGACACCCCTTCAAATTAGTGGATTCTATTTCAGCCACACCCATTGCTGACAGGTGTATAAAATCGAGCACACAGCCATGCAATCACCATAGACAAACATTGGCAGTAGAATGGACTTACGGAAGAGCTCAGTGACTTTCAACGTGGCACCGTCATAGGATGCCACCCTTCCAATGAGCCAGTTTGTCAAATTTCTGCCCTGCTAGAGCTGACCCGGTCAACTGAAAGTGCTGTTATTGTGAAGTGGAAACGTCTAGGAGCAACAACGGCTCAGCCGCGAAGTGGTAGGCCACACAAGCTCACAGAACGGGACCGCCGAGTGCTGAAGCGCGTAGTGCGTAAAAATCGTCTGTCCTCGGTTGCAACACTCACTACCGAGTTCCAAACTGCCTCTGGAAGCAACGTCAGCACACGAAATGTTAGTCGGGAGCTTCATGAAATGGGTTTCCATGGCCGAGCAGCCGCACACAAGCCTAAGATCACCATGCGCAATGCCAAGCGTCGGCTGGAGTGGTGTAAAGCTCGCCGCCATTGGACTCTGGAGCAGTGGAAAAGCGTTCTCTGGAGTGATGAATCACGCGTCACCATCTGGCAGTCCGACGGACGAATCTGGGTTTGACGGATGCCAGGAGAACGCTACCTGCCCCAATGCATAGTGCCAACTGTAAAGTTTGGTGGAGGAGGAATATTGGTCTGGGGCTGTTTTTCTGTTTTTTGTTTTTTTTGTTTTTCATGTTTCGGGCTAGGCCACTTAGTTCCGGTGAAGGGAAATCTTAACACTACAGCATACAATGACATTCTAGACGATTCTGTGCTTCCAACTTTGTGTCAACAGTTTGGGGAAGGCCCTTTCCTGTTTCAGCATGACAATGCCCCTGTGCACAAAGCAAGGTCCGTACAGAAATGGTTTATCGAGATCGGTGTGGAAGAATTTGACTGGCCTGCACAGAGCCCTGACCTCAACCCCATCGAACATCTTTGGGATGAATTGGAACGCCGACTGCGAACCAGGCCTAATCGCCCAACATCAGTGCCCGACCTCACTAATGCGCTTGTGGCTGAATGGAAGCAA
Source organism: Coregonus sp. 'balchen' (assembly GCA_902810595.1). NCBI lineage: Eukaryota > Metazoa > Chordata > Actinopteri > Salmoniformes > Salmonidae > Coregonus > Coregonus sp. 'balchen'. Next base: position 2,053,550 of record LR778260.1, read on the forward strand.
GTCCCCGCAGCAATGTTCCAACATCTAGTGGAAAGCCTTCCCAGAAGAGTGGAGGCTGTTATAGCAGCAAAAGGGGGACCAACTCCATATTAATGCCCCTGATTTTGGAATGAGATGTTCGACGAGCAGGTGTCCACAAACTTTTGGTTGTGTAAATATGAAGCCATCGGCAAGCATCAGTACCCAACCCTATCGAGGCTTATTCAATAATAGCATGGTCTACAGCAGCGGTACTCAACTCTTACCCTATTTTTGAAATGTTATTTAGCCTTTATTTATACAGGTTTTTCCTCATTGAGATAAAATCTAATTTTCAAAAGAGACCTGGTCCGGAGCCTGCTGGTTTTCTGTTCTACCTGATAATGAATTGCACCCACCTGGTGTCCCAGGTTTAAATCAGTCCCTGATTAGAGGGGAACAATGAACAAATGCAGTAGAACTGGCTTCCAGGTCCAGAGTTGCGTTTGAAGGGTCTACAAGTGAAAACAAAACAAACATGGCAGCACAAATCTTTATATCGTCTAAGGCAGGACTGCCCAACCCTGTTCCTGGAGAGCTACCCTCCTGTAGGTTTTCACTCCAACGCCAGGAGTTACTAACCTGATTTAATCTTATCAACCTGCTAATTATTAGAATGAGGCGTGCTAGATTAGGGTTCGAGCAAAAATCTACAGGACGGTATCTCTCCAGGAACAGGGTTGGGCAGTACTGGTCTAAGGCATTTGCAATATAATTTGCAACATGCATGGTAGCAGTAGTGGTGCTATGTTTAGGTCTGAATCTGGATTGATTAACAGATAGAAAATAACATACTGTTAACGTAGCTGTTTGTTGACAAATAATTCTAGTTTTTTCGCAAGAAATTAGTCGATAATTATTACTATTATTACTACTATCCCCGCCCTTATACATTTACTTTTACATTTTCGTCATTTAGTAAACGCTCTTATCCAGAGCGACTTAGAAATTGGTGCATTCACCTTATAGCCAGTGGGATAACCACTTTACAATATGTATTATTATTATTTTATTTTTTATTTTTTGGGGGGTGGGGTAAGGGGGGGGGTAGAAGGATTACTTTATCCTATCCCAGGTATTCCTTAAAGAGGTGGGGTTTCAAGTGTCTCCGGAAGGTGGTGAGTGACTCCGCTGTCCTGGCGTCGTGAGGGAGCTTGTTCCACCATTGGGGTGCCAGAGCAGCGAACAGTTTTGACTGGGCTGAGTGGGAACTCTGCTTCTGCAGAGGTAGGGGGGCCAGTAGGCCAGAGGTGGATGAACGCAATGCCCTCGTTTGGGTGTAGGGACTGATCAGAGCCTGAAGGTACAGAGGTGCCGTTCCCCTCACAGCTCCGTAGGCAAGCACCATGGTCTTGTAGTAGATGCGAGCCTCAACTGGAAGCCAGTGGAGTGTGCGGAGGAGGGGGGTGACGTGAGAGAACTTGGGAAGGTTGAACACCAGACGGGCTGCGGCATTCTGGATGAGTTGTAGGGGTTTAATGGCACAGGCAGGGAGCCCAGCCAACAGCGAGTTGCAGTAATCCAGACGGGAGATGACAAGTGCCTGGATTAGGACCTGTGCCGCTTCCTGTGTAAGGCAGGGTCGTACTCTCCGAATGTTGTAGAGCATGAACCTACAGGATCGGGTCACCGCCTTGATGTTAGCGGAGAACGACAGGGTGTTGTCCAGGGTCCCGCCAAGGCTCTTCGCACTCTGGGAGGAGGACACAACGGAGTTGTAAACCGTGATGGCGAGATCATGGAACGGGCAGTCCTTCCCCGGGAGGAAGAGCAGCTCCGTCTTGCCGAGGTTCAGCTTGAGGTGGTGATCCGTCATCCACACTGATATGTCTGCCAGATATGCAGAGATGCGATTCGCCACCTGGTTATCAGAAGGGGGAAAGGAGAAGATTAATTGTGTGTCGTCTGCGTAGCAATGATAGGAGAGACCATGCGAGGATATGACAGAGCCAAGTGACTTGGTGTATAGAGAGAATAGGAGAGGGCCTAGAACTGAGCCCTGGGGGACACCAGTGGTGAGAGCACGTGGTGCGGAGACAGATTCTCGCCACGCCACCTGGTAGGAGCGACCTGTCAGGTAGGACGCAATCCAAGAGTGAGCCACGCCGGAGATGCCCAACTCGGAGAGGGTGGAGAGGAGGATCTGATGGTTCACAGTATCAAAGGCAGCAGACAGGTCTAGAAGGACAAGAGCAGAGGAGAGAGAGTTAGCTTTAGCAGTGCGGAGAGCCTCCGTGACACAGAGAAGAGCAGTCTCAGTTGAATGACCAGTCCTGAAACCTGACTGGTTTGGATCAAGAAGGTCATTCTGAGAGAGATAGCAAGAGAGTTGGCTAAAGACGGCACGCTCAAGAGTTTTGGAGAGAAAAGAAAGAAGGGATACTGGTCTGTAGTTGTTGACATCGGAGGGATCGAGTGTAGGTTTTTTGAGAAGGGGTGCAACTCTCGCTCTCTTGAAGACGGAAGGGACATAGCCAGCGGTCAATGATGAGTTGATGAGCGAGGTGAGGTAAGGGAGAAGGTCTCCGGAAATGGTCTGGAGAAGAGAGGAGGGGATAGGGTCAAGCGGGCAGGATTTCATCTGGAATGGCAGCACAAAAGCTGCTTTCCACACTTTTTGAAAATTTTAAAAATGGTGTTACTGAGCCAGCAATGAGGGGCGCTGCATACTTAAGCAAAGACGGGTCCTTGGTATCAATAGCTAATAAGGCAGCAAGAACTTCTGTTTCCGTGAGTTGCCAGAAAGAAAAACCCTGACTACCATTTCCCCAGTCACGTGAGGTTGACTGATCATCCATCGAGGCAACTGGAGGCTGTATGTGGGAAGAACCGTCAACTGACTGGCCGAGACCACCATTTATTTCAAGTAGGAAACCAGCTGAGATAAAATGCTGATTAAAAGCATCACAAATCTGAAGTTGTTCAGTAATGATGCGGGAGTCTAAAACGACTGGCATGGGAGTAGAGGAATGACCGCGCTTCAGTGAATTAACGGTTTTCCAGAATTTAGAGGGATCACTAACAGTCTGTCATAGCGCTAAGGAAGTAGTTTGATTTGGCCTGTTTAACAGAGGCAGTGGACCTATTTCTCAATGACCTGAATAGCTGCCAAACAACTAACGTCTAGCCTCAGCCCAGGCTTGGGTTCTCATCAGGAGGAGGTCTGAGAGTACAGGAGAGTACCATGGGTTAGCTGAGTTGCGTGAAAGGGGCATGTTCATCAGCCAGAGAGGTACCCTTACAAAAAAGTACTACAGGAGCCATGCTATAATTCAACCTTTTGTGAAGGAATTGTGCAGGAAAAGTCCCTGATGCAGGAGTATGAATTGTCTTGCAGAAATGTTGAAAATCCTGCACAAACATGACAATTCCTGCAGGAATCCCGCAGGACCGAAACCCTGCAGGATTTTGATATTCCTGCAGGATATGGAAATTTCAAGTGAACTACAGGATGTGAGATACAGTATGTTGTGAGAACAGAGACTTTTGAAATATAGTGCAATATCACACATTTCAACTCAGCAGATGAGAAAGGTAATAAATGACAATGTCCACATGCAATAAATATAGTGTGTGCTATTTTTATTTGATAGATACCAACACGATTGATCATGGTTTCAGTAGACCCACAATTCAGTCAATGTAATAATGCATTTATATATCATGCTGACAGTTTAAGAAACACCTTCATTCATACTCTGAATAAATAAATACAATGTCAAAAATGTTATATACAGTTAAGTGATTCAACCCGTTCTCAGTCTACCTCCCATTTGTTGGGCTGTAAACAGATGTTAGTTCGCCTGGGAAGTCTTTAAGGTTAAACACACAGGATGTCTGTGCATTTGATTAATTGAACCTCATTTGAAATGCCGCTCTCTTTAAGAATCCCAGAGGCTGTCTCTTATTGTCACTGGGTCTATAAAAGCGTCAACGTCAGAGATCATCCCCACTGACCCATGTTGGGTGACCCCTGACCCCTACATGGTGTACTCGTTTTAGGTACTTGATGTTTTGGAGTGAATGAGATTCCCATTAACGATCGCTCTATGGTGAAGTTCACGTGGATCTTTGTAAGTAACGTCTCCAACCCTTAATGCAGGGTTCCGTGCAACAGGAGTTTGTAGCCCCTTAATTATTTTTTTTGTCATTTAGCAGACGCTCTTATCCAGAGCGACTTACAGTTAGTGAATACATATATATTTTTTTATACTGGCCCCCCGTGTGAATCGAACCCACAACCCTGGCGTTGCAAACGCCATGCTCTATCAACTGAGCTACATCCCTGCCGGCCATTCCCTCCCCTACCCTGGACGACGCTGGGCCAATTGTGCGCCACCCGTGAGTCTCCCGGCTGCGACAGAGCCTGGATTCGAACCAGGATCTCTAGTGGCACAGTTAGCACTGCGATGCAGTGCCTTAGACCACTGCGCCACTCAGGAGTAGTCTTCAACAAACCTTTTGCTAGCTTAGTTTGATACTGTGCAGAATGTAATAGTGAGTAGTCTCGGGATCTGTTGGTGTTTCCACTATTTGTCCTGGTACACCATGAGTGCCATGGAAGAGTTTACCAAGTCTCCCATTACTACTTTCAAAGATGAATTACTTTGAGCCCACAAAGGTCCCCAGTTTCAGACAGATGCCTTGGCGTTTTTCCTATTTTGTTGCATTACAACCTGTAATTTAAATAGATTTTTATTTGGATTTCATGTAATGGACATACACAAAATAGTCCAAATTGGTGAAGTGAAATGAAAAAAATAACTTGTTTCAAAAAAGTCTAACAAATAAATAATAGAATAGTGGTGCGTGCATTTCTATTCACCCCCTTTGCTATGAAGCCCCTAAATAAGATCTGATGCAACCAATTACCTTCAGAAATCACAGAATTAGTTAAATAAAGTCCACCTGTGTGCAATCTAAGTGTCACATGATCTGTCACATGATCTCAGTGTATATATACACCTGTTCTGAAAGGACACAGAGTCTGCAACACCACCAAACAAGGGGCACCACCAAGCAAGCGGCACCATGTAGACCAAGGAGCTCTCCAAACAGGTCAGGGACAAAGTTGTGGAGAAGTACAGATCAGGGTTGGGTTATAAAAAAATATCCAAAACATTGAATATCCCACGGAGCACCATTAAATCCATTATTAAAAAATGGAAAGAATATGGCACCACAACAAACCTGCCAAGAGAGGGCCGCCCACCAAAACTCACGGACCAGGCAAGGAGGGCATTAATCAGAGAGGCAACAAAGAGACCAAAGATAACCCTGAAGGAGCTGAAAAGCTCCACAGCGGAGATTGGAGTATCTGTCCATAGGACCACTTTAAGCTGTACACTCCACAGAGCTGGGCTTTACGGAAGAGTGGCCAGAAAAAAGCCATTGCTTAAAGAAAAAAATAAGCAAACACGTTTGGTGTTCGCCAAAAGCCATGTGGGAGACTCCCCAAACATATTGAAGAAGGTACTCTGGTCAGATGAGACTAAAATGATGAGACTCATCACCCCGAGAACACCATCCCCACAGTGAAGCATGGGGGTGGCAGCATCATGCTCTGGGATGTTTTTCATCGGTAGGGACTGGGAAACTGGTCAGAATTGAAGGAATGATGGATGGCGCTAAATACAGGGAAATTCTTGAGGGAAACCTGTTTCAGTCTTCCAGAGATTTGAGACTGGGACGGAGGTTCACCTTCCAGCAGGACAATGACCCTAAGCATACTGCTAAAGCGACACTCGCCTAGTCAAAGCCCAGACCTCAATCCAAAATATTTTGCATCTTCAAAGTGGTAGGCATGTTGTGCAAATCAAATGATACAAACCCCCCCCAAAATCTATTTTAATTCCAGGTTGTAAGGCAACAAAATAGGAAAAATGCCAAGGGGAGTGAATACTTCCGAAAGCCACTGTAGGTCCCCAGTTCACATCGAACGGGCGTGATTGCTACCTGTAGCAGTAAATGGTGGTGGTCTTGTCACAAAACAAGATGGTTTTATGGCAAGCAATCTTTTGTTAATGCACTCTATTTCTCTTCCAATGTACCAGGACTCCTGATTTTTGGACTCAAACCACAGTGTAGTAATTTGCCGACATATGCCAAGTAAGATGCCGTGCATGTAATCAAAAGAAAACCCTGCAATCATGTTGAAAACAGTAAGGAACATTAAAGGAGATGGGCCCTTAACACCATGTATGATGTTCCCTGACCACCAAGGCAACCACTCTGTGGTGGCTCTGGCTCACTCTCAAGAGGATACAATCTTACCCTTTAATACCACTTCTTCTTTGATAGCAAATCAAATCAAATTGTATTTGTCACATGCGCCAAATACAACAGGTGTAGACCTCACAGTGAATTGCTTACTTACAAGCCCTTAACCAACAATGCAGTTTTAAGAAAGAATACCAAAACAAAATCACAAAAAAATACAATATAAAATAATACAAAATGTACACTCCAGTCCGCTTAGCAGCATGCCGCTGCCTTCGGTTTCCACGACTTGTGACATGGGATTGGAACATGGGTGCAACTGGGTGCAACTGGTGGAACCATGAAATTGTGTTAGGGGTAGGAATGGGCGGGTTTCGCCATCCCCTTCTCTGGCAGTTCAATGTCTCAGTCCCTGGAGCAAAAACATTGTGCTATCCAGTAGCATGAGTACAGGCTCCCAAACATTTTAAACCTGCATCAGGAAATGGAGTCTATCATAGTTCATGTGGGATTCAATGACATTATGAAGGGCAGCTCAGAACAGCTGAAGATGGATTTTAAAGCACTCATTGGGTCTCTGCTTGACACCAACAAACGCCCCATAATATCTGGCCCTCTGCCCTCCCTAAATCATGGCATTGAACGTTTCAGCAGACTTTTAGCCCTCCATAACTGGCTACGAGACTATTGCAGCTCTGTGGGAGTAACATTTATTGACAATTTTGATTCCTTCTGGAAACAAAGCTCGTATTATAAGGAGGATGGGATCCACCCAAATCATTTGGGTTACTGGATCCTTTCACAGCATTATAAGCCTGCGTTGAGACAATGACTTATCAATGACCCAAGCCGAGCTCAGTTAATCCCTACCATTGTGTCACTGAGTTGTCATAATGCTTCAGCAAATGTCCATTATCCCAGGGGCGCTGGAAGACACAATATAAGTAACCTAATTTATGTCCCTCTAACTGCCCTGAATGCCTCTGCTGATCCTACAGCTATTGGATGCAGTACTCATGTGCCTAATAACCAGATTTATACTGTTAGCACTGAGCCGGTGTGCCCGAGGAGGAAGTCCACTGTGTGCAGCTCACCCTGCACTAACATAAAGAACCTGTGCATGTCTACCTCTGCTAAGCTTCCCAGTAAATAAATTAAAATAATCAAGCATCCCAGAAAAGTGCTAAAATTAGATAATATCTTGCTACCTTGGAAAGGTAAATACCATCCCTGTCTATTTGTGGAAAAATCACCCTGATCAACTCTTTAGTCATGTCCCAGTTTTCCTATTTGGCCTTGCCTACACCTAGCAACTTGTTTTTGAAATTGTATGAGAAAAAAATATTAAATTTGATTTGGAACGGCAAGCCATGCAAAATTTAACGGGCCTATTTATATAATGAATATGAATTTGGAGGGCAGAAATGATTAAATATTAAAGCATTAGACCTCTGTCATACTGTCACGGTTTCGGCCGAGGCTGCTCCTCCTCCTGGTTCGGGCAGGCTTCGGCGTTCGCCGTCCCCGGAGTACTAGCTGCCACCGCTCTATGTTTCTGTATGTGATTGCTTTTGTCTGTCTGTCACACCTGTGTCTGTTTGGGTGTTGATTACGTGTCTTATAAGTTCCTTGTTTTGCCCTAGGGTAATTGTGTGTTGTTATTTTGTTGCCACTTTGTCTATGCTACGTGCTTGTTTTCCGTTGTGTTTCATGTTTAGTGTTTTACGCGTGTGCGTAATTTTCCCTCGCCACTTCGTGTATTTTCGAGGTCGGGGTTTTCTACTCGTGTTATTTAGACTATTAAAGTCTTGTTGGACTAACCTCTGTTTCCTGCGCTTGACTCCTCCACCACATCCACATCGGCAGAGTGACACATACAAAGGTTATACTTAAATCCGAACTGGTTCTCTAGCAGATTAGTAAGATTGTCTCACCCCATGTTCAAGAATGGCCTTTTCCCCTTTATTCAGATTACAACCTCTCACTTTCAGTTATTTGAAAATGAAATAATCTCAAAAATATTGCTATTTTTAAAACAAGGCATAGAAAGTTGGTTGCAATTTCAGTTTAATCCACCAGAAAATTGAAAAAGTATATATTTTTAACCATAAAAAAAATATATATATATAATCTTCGTAAATTATATCATAAATAGGACTGGCAGCTAAAAATACATATATGGAAATGTCTGCTCTACTCAAAATTACAACCAACTAATTGCAGCATTACTGCAAAAATGGAAGAGGCAAGTGGAAGGGGGAGAAAGTAAGGAACTTGTCTGTCGGCCCTGCATTAAAGAACATAATTGGTTAAAGAAAATTGGGATAAATAAAAAAAGTATACCAGTTCCATTTAAGGACCAAAAAATTGACATCCGTCCCATATAGATTGCAAAATAGTTGGGAAGAGATTGTCAATATACCGATTCCATGGCACATGGTTTATGAACTGATACACAAAACAACGCTGGATTCAAAACGTAGAGTTTTTCAATTTAAATGATTATGCAAAATTCTTGCACCAATAGAACATTGTATATATATTTTTTATTTAACCTTTATTTAACTAGGCAAGTCAGTTAAGAACAAATTCTTATTTACAATGACGGCCTACACCGGCCAAACCCGGACGACGCTGGGATGGGACTCCCAATCACGGCCGGTTGTGATACAGCCTGGAATCGAACCAGGGTCTGTAGTGACGCCTCTAGCACTGAGATGCAGTGCCTTAGACCACATTTTTTGCAGTATTACTTTAGTGCCTTGTTGCAAACAGGATGCATCTTTTTAAATATTTTTATTCTGTACAGGCTTCCTTCTTTTCACTCTGTCATTTAGGTTAATATTGGGGAGTAACTACAATGTTGTTGATCCATCCTCAGTTTTCTCCTATCACAGCCATTAAACTTTGTAACTGTTTTAAAGTCAAATCAAATCAAATTTTATTTGCCACATGTGCCGAATACAACAGGTGTAGACATTACAGTGAAATGCTTACTTACAAGCCCTTAACCAACAATGCAAAGTAAAACAAATAAAAAAAGTGTTAAGCAAAGAAAGCAGTGCAAATTGTCCGGGTAGCCATGATTAGTTGTTCAGGAGTCTTATGGCTTGGGGGTAGAAGCTGTTGAGAAGCCTTTTGGACCTAGACTTGGCGCTCCGGTACCGCTTGCCATGCGGTTGCAGAGAGAACAGTCTATGACTAGGGTGGCTGGAGTCTTTGACAATTTTGAGGGCCTTCCTCTGACACCGCCTGGTATAGAGGTCCTGGATGGCAGGAAGCTTGGCCCCAGTGATGTACTGGGCCGTACGCACTACCCTCTGTAGTGCCTTGCGGTCAGAGGCCGAGCAGTTGCCATACCAGGCAGTGATGCAAGCGGTCAGGATGCTCTCGATGGTGCAGCTGTATAACTCTTTGAGGATCTGAGGACCCATGCCAAATGTTTTCAGTCTCCTGAGGGGGAATAGGCTCTGTCGTGCCCTCTTCACGACTGTCTTGGTGTGTTTGGACCATGATAGTTTGTTGGTGATGTGGACACCAAGGAACTTGAAGCTCTCAACCTGTTCCACTACAGCCCCGTCGATGAGAATGGGGGCATGCTCAGTCCTCTTTTTTTCTCTGTAGTCCACAATCATCTCCTTTTTCTTGATCACGTTGAGGGAGAGGTTGTTATCCTGGCACCACACGGCCAGGTCTCTGACCTCCTCCCTATAGGCTGTCTCATCGTTGTCGGTGATCAGGCCTACCACTGTTGTGTCGTCAGCAAACTTAATGAAGGTGTTGGAGTCGTGCCTGGCCATGCAGTCATGGGTGAACAGGGAATACAGGAGGGGACTGAGCACACACCCCTGAGGGGCCCCCGTGTTGAGGATCAGTGTGGCAGATGTGTTGTTGCCTACCCTTACCACCTGGGGTGGCCCATCAGGAAGTCCAGGATCCAGTTGCAGAGGGAGGTGTTTAGTCCCAGGATCCTTAGCTTAGTGATGAGCTTTGAGGGCACTATGGTGTTGAATGCTAAGCTGTAGTCAATGAATAGCATTCTCACGTAGGTGTTTCTCTTGTCCAGGTGGGAAAGGGCAGTGTGGAGTGCAATAGAGTTTGCATCATCTGTGGATCTGTTGGGGCAGTATGCAAATTGGAGTGGGTCTAGGGTTTCTGGGATAATGGTGTTGATGTGAGCCATGACCAGCCTTTCAAAGCACTTCATGGCTAAAGACGTGAGTGCTACGGGTCGGTAGTCATTTAGGCAGGTTATCTTAGTGTCCTTGGGCACAGGGACTATGGTGGTCTGCTTGAAACATGTTGGTATTACAGACTCAGTCAGGGACATGTTGAAAATGTCAGTGAAGATACTTGCCAGTTGGTCAGCACATGCTCGGAGTACACGGCCTGGTAATCCTGGGATAGGATACCTGGGATAGGATAAAGTAATCCTTCTACCCCCCCCCAAAAAAAAAAAAAACATATTGTAAAGTGGTTATCCCACTGGCTATAAGGTGAATGCACCAATTTGTATGTCGCTCTGGATAAGAGCATCTGCTAAATTAATTAAATGTAAATGTAATCCGTCGGGCCCTGCAGCCTTGTGAATGTTGACCTGCTTAAAAGTCTTACTCACATCGGCTACGGAGAGCGTGATCACATAGTCATCCGGAACAGCTGGTGCTCTCATGCATGCTTCAGTGTTGCTTGCCTCGAAGCGAGCATATAAGTGATTCAGCTCGTCTGGTAGGCTTGTGTCACTGGGCAGCTCGCAGCTGTGCTTCCTTTTGTAGTCTGTAATAGTTTTCAAGCCCTACCACATCCGACGAGCGTCAGAGCCGGTGTAGTACGATTCAATCTTAGTCCTGTATTGACTCTTTGCCTGTTTGATGGTTCGTCGGAGGGCATAGCAGGATTTCTTATAAGCGTCCGGGTTAGAGTCCAGCTCCTTGAAAGCGGCAGCTCTAGTCTTTAGCTCAGTGTGGATGTTGCCTGTAATCCATGGCTTCTGGTTGGGGTATGTACGTACGGTCACTGTGGGGACGAGTCACCATGAGGACAAGTTACCACTGTCCTCATGGCGAAATCTCTGAGTGGTTTCCTTCCTCTCTGGAAACTGAGTTAGGAAGGATGCCTGTATCTTTGTAGTGACTGGGTGTATTGATACACCATCCAAAGTGTAATGAATAACTCCACTGTGCTGAAAGGGATAGATAACCAATAGGTACCCTTCTTTGCGAGGCATTGGAAAACCTCCCTGGTCTTTGTGGTTGAATCTGTGTATGAAATTCACTGCTTGACTGAGGGACCTTGCAGATAATTGTGTGGGGTACAGAGATGAGGTAGTCATTAAAAAATAATGTTAAACGCTATTATTGCACACAGTGTGAGTCCATGCAACTTATTATGGGACTTGTTAAGCACATTTTTACTCCTGAAATTATTTAGGCTTGCCATAAGAAAGGACTTTAATACTTATTGACTCAAGACATTTCAGCTTTCATTTTTAAAATGTGTTTTATTTTATTTTTCAAAAAACAATTCACTTTGACATTATGGGGTATTGTGGAAAAGGCAAGGGATGTGAATACTTTCTGAAGATAAGTTCTCTAATGTTACATTATCTAGTGTTGTAGGGCATTCTGGCCAGAACTTCTATGTTGAAGTATGTAGCCTTCTGTCTGTCTGTCTGTCTGTCTGTCTGTCTGTCTGTCTGTCTGTCTGTCTGTCTGTCTGTCTGTCTGTCTGTCTGTCTGTCTGTCTGTCTGTCTGTCTGTCTGTCTGTCTGTGTCTAAGGTTGTAGCTGGCAGCGGTCACTTGATCCCTGCAGAAGGTGAGTGAATCAGACCACATACCTTGATCCCTGCAGAAGGTGAGTGAATCAGACCACATACCTTGATCCCTGCAGAAGGTGAGTGAATCAGACCACATACCTTGATCCCTGCAGAAGGTGAGTGAATCAGACCACATACCTTGATCCCTGCAGAAGGTGAGTGAATCAGACCACATACTAACATACTAGAGAGAGGCAGCAGTTAACACTGACTGCAGTCAAAGTACTAAAGAGGAAACCTATAGTTGCCTACAGAAATAACAGATGCATCTGTTTTCCTCCACTGTGATGTATATTATCTACCAAGTCTCAAACATCAGATATCATTTTGGTAAAATCACTTTAATATTATTCACAATGAAATAAGACATAGTTTTGTTATAAAACACAAGTCACATAAATTAATAAATATGGACAATGTAAGCATTTACACAAGTAATTCAGTATATAAAATGAAAGAGAAATAAAAAATAAATAAAGTGAGTTTTTTTTTCTCTTTTGTGAAAGCAATAGATAGCGTTATACTCTGTGCCTCTATATGCATTAGTGCTGCATTCATTGAGATTTGAGAAGCAGGCCACGCGCTCATCTAGTCACATGACGTCTCCTGGTTCCCATGGTAACCACGGTCAGGGCTACTGGCTGTTGTCTGTACAATATGGGGTCAAGCACAAAAGGTGGCATTAGCAAATTGGCACTGTAGCGCCATCAGTGTCTCTCAACCTTATTTGCGCCAGGGGACAGCCAGGCAAGCTATGGCAATAGTTATCCTTCTTGGAAAAGCGGCTTAGATTAAAACTTAACACTTAAGATCTCATTTAGGCCTAGTAGCTGTCAGGAGCAAACAAGATATGAGGGACTGTCCTCGGATCGAGATGGAGGGTTGAGAAACACTGCTGTAGAGAAGAGCAGCCTCACTAGCAGTAAGAAAGGCCTAGAGAGCTAATCATATGGATATGCCTTCACACTGATTTTCCTTCTTGGTTTATAAAGCCATTGGTGGTGTAGCCTAATGTTGAATCACCAGCAGACAGGAGCACTGCATGGTCTTCAATGTCTAAACCTGACACATCCCCTTATATGTAGTGCACTAGTTCTGACCAGTAGTCGTGATAGGGAATAGGGTGCCGTTTTAGATGCACCCTTGGAGGAGTGTGGAGACTGAGAAATCTGTCAGTGGAGAAGTCCTCCCTGGGGCCAATGTGACACCTCTGCCTAACAGCTGAGATCTCTGTTTTGATTTAGAACGCCACAGATGCTAGAAGCATGCGTCCCCACATCAAGACCATGTCTGAGGCGTGTGAGAGAAGAAACCAACCAACGTCTGTCTGTTATGATGGTTTCCGATCCCAGCTGTGGTGTCCAATTATAACTGACGTGAAGGAGTGACATGACAGGTAGCCGGGTAGGCTAGGCTATGTTAGGAGCCTGCTAGGCTAGGCTAGGTTAGGAGCCTGCTAGGCTAGGCTAGGTTAGGAGCCTGCTAGGCTAGGCTAGGCTAGGTTAGGAGCCTGCTAGGCTAGGTTAGGAGCCTGCTAGGCTAGGCTATGTTAGGAGCCTGCTAGGCTAGGCTAGGCTAGGTTAGGAGCCTGCTAGGCTAGGTTAGGAGCCTGCTAGGCTAGGCTAGGTTAGGAGCCTGCTAGGCTATGCTAGGCTAGGTTAGGAGCCTGCTAGGCTAGGCTAGGTTAGGAGCCTGCTAGGCTAGGCTAGGTTAGGAGCCTGCTAGGCTAGGCTAGGTTAGGAGCCTGCTAGGCTAGGTTAGGAGCCTATGTTAGGAGCCTGCTAGGCTAGGCTAGGCTAGGTTAGGAGCCTGCTAGGCTAGGTTAGGAGCCTGCTAGGCTAGGTTAGGCTAGGGCTCCCGAGTGGCGCAGCGGTCTAAGGCACTGCATCTCAGTGCTTGAGGCGTCACTACAGACCCCCTGGTTCGATTCCAGGCTGTATCACAACTGGCCGTGATTCTGAGTCCCATAGGGCAGCGCACAATTGGCACAGCGTCATCTGCCGTCATTGTAAATAAGAATTTGTTCTTAACTGACTTGCCTAGTTAAATAAAGGTTAAATAAATACAAAATAAAAGGCTAGGAGCCCGCTAGGCTAAGCTAGGTTAGGAGCCCGCTAGGCTAGGCTAGGTTAGGAGCCCGCTAGGCTAGGCTAGGTTAGGAGCCCGCTAGGCTAGGCTAGGCTAGGAGCCCGCTAGGCTAGGAGTACAAGGAGTTTTGGGGATGTTGTGGGTCACAGGTCATCAGAGAGATCATATACAGTTTGTGGACCAGCTCAAATGTGACACCGGACTGGAGGATTGGAGGACATTGCATCTGTAATGGAGGACAGAGAAGCAGCTGTAGAGGTCAAACCCACTGTTCGACTCCAGACGACCAGATGATGTGGATAAGATGTTGCGGGTCACTCAGGGGGGGTTGGGCCTGTTGGAGACACAGACCAGAGGCAGGGAGCCGTGGTCAAACAGTTTGTATGGCAGCGTCCCCTTGGAGGTCCACACGTCCGTCTTGGGGTCGTAACACTCGAAGCAGTCCGAGTCCTCGATGGCGTCGTGCCCGTTCAGGAAGCGCCCCCCCGTCACGTACAGCTTGTTGTTGATGACCGTGGCGCTGTGGTGCATCCGCCTCTCCTTCAGGTTCTCACACTTTACAAACTTGTTGGCTTTGGTGTCGTAGGCGATCATCCGTCTAGTGTACCCTAGAAATGACAACATTTCCAATACAGTGACTCTTAAGACAGATTCACTGCCTGCGTCCAAAATAGCAGCCTATTCCCTATATAGTGCACTACTTTTGAGCAGAGCCCCTAGGGAATAGGGTTCCACAGCCTACCCACAGATTGTTCAGAATCACAACATCAAAGTAATTAAAGTTGAAAGGAGATGACTCCATTTAAGAAGAAAAAGAGAGACATGCTAATCAACTCATGTGGACCGCAACAGCTGTGGATATTACACATGATAGACCAGGTAAACAAAGGTAAACATGTTGAAAGCGGCAGCCTGTTCACCTCCAATGATGTAGATCTTGTCCTCGATGACAGCAGCAGGTGCACAGACGTTCTTCACCGTCCGGGTCTCCAGTCTGGACCACAGGTTCCTGGAGATGTGGTACACCTGAGAGACGGAGACACCAGAGAGATCAGTCAGTCAGTCAATGTCAGGCCGCCAGGAAACGTGTGGTGAGGTGATACTTAGTTTAATAAGGGCAAAGTGCAGTTTTTTTTAACCAATTTGCCTCATGATTTGTCTCGTGCACAATTTCTCTGTCCTTCACATCGGAGTGCTGCTGCAGGCTCTTTGCGTGTCTTGACCAATCAGATTCACGGAAATTGCAGGTCGGGATCCTTAAATTAGATGACCTAATATTATGTTTATCCTACCAACGGGACATTAAAAACTGTAATATCTTATGTTTCACCGAGTCGTGGCTGAACGACGACATGGATAACATACAGCTGGCAGGATATACGCTACATCGGCAGGATAGAACGGCTGACTCCGGTAAGACAAGGGGTGGCGGTCTGTGTATATTTGTAAACGACAGCTGGTGCACGAAATCTAATACTAAGGAAGTCTCGAGGTTTTGCTCGCCTGAGGTAGAGTATCTCATGATAAGCTGTAGACCACACTATTTACCAAGAGAGTTTTCATCTATATTTGTCGTAGCTGTCTATCTAACACCACAATCCGATGCTGGCATTAAGATTGCACTGAATGAGCTGTATAAGGCCATAAGTAAACAGGAAAACGCTCATCCAGAGACAGCGCTCCTAGTGGCCGGGGACTTTAATGCAGGGAAACTTAAATCCGTTCTACCTAATTTCAACCAGCATGTTGAAATTAGCACCTTTACTCCACACACAGAGACGCATACAAAGCTCTCCCTCGCCCTCCATTTGGCAAATCTGACCATAACTCTATCCTCCTGATTGCTGCTTATAAGCAAAAACTAAAGCAAGAAGCACCGGTTAATAAAAAAGTGGTCAGATGAAGCAGATGCTAAGCTACAGGACTGTTTTGCTAGCACAGACTGGAACATGTTCCGGGATTCTTCCGATAGCATTGAGGAGTACACCACATCAGTCACTGGCTTCATCAATAAGTGCATCGATGACGTCGTCCCCACAGTGACCGTACGAACATACCCCAACCAGAAGCCATGGATTACAGGCAACATCCGTACTGAGCTAAAGGGTAGAGCTGCCGCTTTCAAGGAGTGGGACTCTAACCCGGACGCTTATAAGAAATCCCGCTATGCCCTCCGACGAACCATCAAACAGGCAAAGAGTCAATACAGGACTAAGATTGAATTGTACTACACTGGCTCTGACGCTCGTCGGATGTGGCAGGGCTTGAAAACTATTACAGACTACAAAGGGAAGCACAGCCGCGAGCTGCCCAGTGACACAAGCCTACCAGACGAGCTAAACCACTTCTATGCTCGCTTCGAGGCAAGCAACACTGAAGCATGCATGAGAGCACCAGCTGTTCCGGATGACTATGTGATCACGCTCTCCGTAGCCGATGTGAGTAAGACTTTTAAGCAGGTCAACATTCACAAGGCCGGAATACCAGGACGTGTACTCCGAGCATGTGCTGGCCAACTGGCAAGTGTCTTCACTGACATTTTCAACATGTCCTGACTGAGTCTGTAATACCAACACGTTTCAAGCAGACCACCATAGTCCCTGTGCCCAAGGACACTAAGATAACCTGCCTAAATGACTACTATACACCTGTTCTGAAAGGCCCCAGAGTCTGCAACACCACTAAGCAAGGGGCACCACCAAGCAAGCGGCACCATGAAGACCAAGGAGCTCTCCAAACAGGTCAGGGACAAAGTGGGAGAAGTACAAATCAGGGTTGGGTTATAAAAAAATATCAGAAACTTTGAACATCCCACGGAGCACCATTAAATCCATTATTAAAAAATTTAAAGAATATGGCACCACAACAAACCTGCCAAGAGAGGGCCGCCCACCAAAACTCATGGACCAGGCAAGGAGGGCATTAATCAGAGAGGCAACAAAGAGACCAAAGATAACACTGAAGGAGCTGCAAAGCTCCACAGCGGAGATTGGAGTATCTGTCCATGGGACCACTTTAAGCCGAACACTCCACAGAGCTGGGCTTTATGGAAGAGTGGCCAGAAAAAAGCCATTGCTTAAAGAAAAAAATAAGCAAACACGTTTGGTGTTCGCCAAAAGCCATGTGGGAGACTCCCCAAACATATGGAAGAAGGTACTCTGGTCAGATGAGACTAAAATTGAGCTTTTTGGCCATCAAGGACAATGCTATGTCTGGTGCAAACCCAACACCTCTCATCACCCCAAGAACACCATCCCCACAGTGAAGCATGGTGGTGGCATCATCATGCTGTGGGGATGTTTTTCATCGGCGGGGACTGGGAAACTGGTCAGAATTGAAGGAATGATGGATGGCGCTAAATACAGGGAAATCCTTGAGGGAAACCTGTTTCAGTCTTCCAGAGATTTGAGACTGGGATGGAGGTTCACCTCAAGTTTTCTGTTTTTTTGTCTTATTTCTTGTATCTTCAAAGTAGTAGGCATGTTGTGTAAATCAAATGATACAAACCCCCCCAAAAAATCCATTTTAATTCTAGGGTGAATACTTTCGCAAGCCACTGTATGTATTAATTTGTGGATGTCCATCATCCATTTCGTACGATATGTTACGAATTACAATTCGTACAATATATTACGAATTGGCAAATCATATGATATGTAGCAAATCCAATTTGTTGTGGCCAACATTAGCTAGGTGACTAAGTGGCTGACGCTAACGTTAGCTAGTTGGCTAACGTTAGCTAGGGGTTAAGGGTTAGCTAGGGGTTAAGGGTTAGCTAGGGGTTAAGGGTTAGCTAACATGCTAAGTAGTTGCAAAGTAGCTAAAAAGTAGTAAGTAGCTGCAAAGCTGTTAATTAGTAAACGTTGTCCGTGATGAGATTCGAACACGCAACCTTTGGGTTAGGGTTATATGCCCACCCATTTACCCCAACCTTTGGGTTAGGGTTATATGCCCACCCATTTACCCCGACCTTTGGGTTAGGGTTACATGCCCACCCATTTACCCCGACCAACCACCCTTATTTTTTGCCTTATTATGTAACCTTCTGTCTCGTGTAACCATACCAAACGTAACATATCATACACATTTTACTGTCCAGGATTTACATGTATTATGTTACGTCGAGTCCATGAGACAAGCTTTAGTGTAGCCTACTACGTGCCCTGTCCCTCTGGCCAGTGTAATAATATAATATAATATGCCATTTAGCAGACGCTTTTATCCAAAGCGACTGACAGTCATGCGTGCATACATTTTTGTGTATGGGTGGTCCCGGGGATCGAACCCACTACCCTGGCGTTACAAGTGCCTTGCTCTACCAGCTGAGCTACAGCTGTAAATGAAGTGGTAACGTTGAGAAAATGTGAAAGGGATCAAATTTAGTTAATATTCAAACTTGGGCTGACTAGGCTACCTAGACTTTTTCAATCCAAAATTATTAACTGGAATTAATCAATAAACACATTAGCTCACATTAGCTTACATAGCTTACATAGCATACATACACATTAGCTTACATAGCATACATACACATTAGCTTACATAGCATACATAGCATACATAGCATACATAGCATACATAGCATACATACACATTAGCTTACATAGCATACATAGCATACATGGCATACATGGCATACATAGCATACATAGCATACATAGCATACATACACATTAGCTTACATAGCATACATAGCATACATGGCATACATGGCATACATAGCATACATAGCATACATAGCTTACATAGCATACATACACATTAGCTTACATAGCATACATAGCATACATACACATTAGCTTACATAGCATACATAGCATACATGGCATACATAGCATACATAGCATACATGGCATACATGGCATACATGGCATACATGGCATACATAGCATACATAGCATACATACACATTAGCTTAATAGACTGTTAGTTTATGTTTATTAGGCAGCTGCAGGCCATGATTGGGAGTCCCGTAGGGCGGCGCCCAGCGTCGTTTGGGTTTGGGTTTGGCCGTCATTGTGAATAAGAATTTGTTCTTGACTGACTTGCTTAGTTAAATAACACAAAAAAATACACACTAGAGGACAGGAATTACCTCCTCCCTGCTTTGATACAACTGTTGCGTTGATTGATTGGTTACCTGTATCTCCCTGACAGGGTTCTGCATGGCGTCCTCCCCTCCGAACACGTAGACCCTCTGGTCGTTGGCGGCGACGGCGGGGTGCAGCACGGCGGTGGGGAGAGGAGCCATGGCCTCCCATTGGTTAAACATACTGTTGTACCTCTCCACAGAGTTGGAGATCTGTTTGTCTACTCCGATCCCCCCCAGGACAAAGATAAAGTGGAGGTAGGAGACACTCTGGTGGGCGTAGCGCGGCTCCAGCATGGGCTCAGCCGTCCTCCACTGGTCGATTTCAATAAAGGCAACATTACATGGTGTCAATAGCAGCTAAGGCTGAAATTTAAAATGTTCATAAATACACAATACAAAATAATTATCGATCAGCACAATAAAATCTAACTTAAAAATGCATATTTTTCTGGACAAACTGTCAGTAGCCTTACGTACCTGGTTGGTCTTGAGGGAGAGGGTGTAGACGGTGGCAGATACAGAGCTGTCTCCCGAGGCCATGCTGAGGCTGAGCCCCCCCACCACGTACAGGATGCTGTGGATGCAGACGTAGGAGGCCTTGTAGAGCCTCAGGGGCAGCTTGGCCAGCCACTGCCAGCGCTGAGTCCTCTCGTCATAGAGCAGGGCTTCCCGGGACGTCTGCTCGTTGTTCTTGCGCCCGCCGACCACCACGAGCGTCTCTCGGCAGGTGTAACGGCGTGGTGTGGTCCAGAGGGGCTTCAGCTCACGGCCGCACTTGGCACTGACTGAGAGCATGAGGCGACGGACGGACTCGATGATCTCGGTGCAGAGCGTGGAGGACTGGACGAGCGGGTCATTGGCGATGAACTGGAACAGGTAGGTGGGGTGGATGTAGCGCAGACGCACCTTCTTGAAGAGGTCGTGGATGGCGCCGCGCCGGGAGAACGGGTCGTGGTGGATCCATGCCAGGAGAGTCTCAAACACCTGGGAAATGTGACTTTTAGTTTTTAACATGGGGGATTAGTACTATTTTACCTTATTTGATCTAATCTTATCCTTTATTTATTTTTTTCATATCTCACCTCACCTCACCTCTTCTCACCTCACCTCACCTCTTCTCACCTCACCTCACCTCACCTCACCTCACCTCACCTCACCTCAACTCATCTCATCTCATCTCATCTCATCTCATATCACCTGCTCCTCCTCGGCACACAGTCGGTCATCCTCCAGGTAACACATGAGCTCAGGTAAGGAGAGCTCACAGAAGTCCTCGGAGGCAGCTACATCTGAGAAGCTCCGCACGGCCATCTCCTTGGCCTTCTCCTTCAGACTGTCACAGTGGAGGATCTCTGACAGTCGGATCATACTGAGACAGTT
The DNA here is from genome assembly GCA_902810595.1 of Coregonus sp. 'balchen'. Lineage (NCBI taxonomy): Eukaryota > Metazoa > Chordata > Actinopteri > Salmoniformes > Salmonidae > Coregonus > Coregonus sp. 'balchen'. The sequence goes on from LR778260.1 coordinate 2,074,163, forward strand.
GTCTGGGCTCAGCTGCTCCTGAAATATATGATCATTTAACATAGGCCGTGTGTGAGTGCACATTTATTATCATTTCTTACTTCATTTAACCTTTATTTAAGCAGGGAAGTCCCATTGAGACCAAAGTCTCTTTTGCAAGGGAGGCCTGATTCACAAACACAATACATCGTACACAATCAGGAGTTAGTGGCACAGTCACATCCATCAATACTGCAGTGTCAACATAAGTCCCAGAGTTAGCAACAAAGCTGATTTCCATCCGTAGTCACCTGCAGGAAGGTGGAGCAGGCCTCAAACAGCCGTCCATAGTACAGCATGGAGGCAGCCTGCATTAGAGGAAGCACTATGTCCATGCTGATGGTGATGGCTCCTGTATACACATAGTCCACTATGCCACAGAGCACGTCAGGGGAGATACCCTTCAGATTCACCCGACCCTGGCTGCTCTCCACAAAGTTACTGCAGAACATGGCCCTGAGGAATATACATGACAGGTTACTGCAGAACATGGCCCTGAGGAATATACATGATAATTGGTGTAAATGGCACCGGAGGAGATGGCTGCCGTTTTACGTCCCTCTAACCAATTGTGCTATTATGTGTGTTTTTGTAATTTATTCTGTCAATAGTGTTTCTGCCACCGTCTCTTATGACCAAAAAGAGCTTCTGGATATCAGGACAGCGATTACTCCCCTCGTATTGGACGAAGATTTTTTCTTCAACGAGTCGGACGCAAAGGATATTCCATAGACCCCCGACAAGGCCCAAATCCCCGTCATTCGCATGAGAAAGAGACAGAGATATCGTGGATGTAGGTCGGGGTGCCTTGTAAGGAGCGAGTAATCTGCCTCTTCCATCAATCGTATTAGCCAACGTACAATCATTTGAAAACAAAATGGACGACCTAAGATCAAGGATATCCTACCAACGGGAAATGGCTGAACGACGACATGGGTAACATACAGCTGGCAGGATATACGCTAAATCGGCAGGACAGAACGGCTGACTCCGGTAAGACAAGGGGTGGCGGTCTGTGTATATTTGTAAACAACCGCTGGTGCATAAAATCTAATACTAAGGAAGTCTCAAGGTTTTGCTCGCCTGAGGTAGAGTATCTCATGATAAGCTGTAGACCACACTATTTACAAAAATAGTTTTCTATATTTTTCGTAGCTGTCTATTTACCACCACAATCCGATGCTGGCACTAAGATTGCACTCAATGAGCTGTATAAGGCCATAACTGAACAGGAAAACACTCATCCAGAGGCAGCGCTCCTAGTGGCCGGGGACTTCAATGCAGGGAAACTTAAATCCGTTCTACCTAATTTCTACCAGCATGTTAAATGTGCCACCAGAGGAAAAAAAACTCTAGACCACCTTTACTCCACACACAGAGACGCATACAAAGCTCTCCCTCGCCCTCCATTTGGCAAATCTGACCATAACTATTTTTAGTCTCCTGAGTGGCGCAGTGGTCTAAGGCACTGCATCGCAGTGCTAGCTGTGCCACTAGAGATCCTGGTTCAAATCCAGGCTCTGTCGTAGCCGGCCGTGACCGGGAGACCCATGGGGCGGCACGCAATTGGCCCAGCGTCGTCCAGGGTAGGGGAGGGAATGGCCGGTAGGGATGTAGCTCAGTTGATAGAGCATGGTGTTTGCAACGCCAGGGTTGTGGGTTCGATTCCCACAGGGGGTATGAAAAAAATAAAAATAATGTAAGTCGCTCTGGATAAGAGCGTCTGCTAAATGACGTAAATGTAAATGTATCCTCCTGCTTATAAGCAAAAACTAAAGCAGGAAGCACCAGTGACTCGGTTAATAAGGAAGTGGTCAGATGTAAATAAGAATTTGTTCTTAATTGACTTGCCTAGTTAAATAAAGGTGAAATAAAAAAAAATAAAAAAAATATGCCATGTCTTGAAATATGCAGACAGACGGATTAAAAGTAAATTTACATTGTAATACTTCTGACAGACAACTTTCTAATTCCGCCCATAACTTTTGGACTTTATAACATTTCCAGAAGGCATGGATTATTGTTTGTTTTACACTTAAGACATGACGCTGCCGTTGTGCTGTAGAATTTGTGAATTTTGTCTCTTGTCTAATAAATTCTATACATTAGTTTATACTGGATTAAGCGTACATTTTAGTTATCTGTAATTTCGTTAGTTATGTTCCAACACTCCCTTCATCTTGTGCCAACATCAGTTATTTTAAAGGTTTTGTACTATCATATGAATATTATTTTCTGATTCAAATAGGATTCCCTCAACATTGCTCTGATGTACAAAATATTTCAAATCGAAATTTCGTGATATGAAACTTTTAAGTTGCATGTTTTTTGAAAATATCTACATTGGTCAGTCCAAAATTGCTGTTTGATTCTGTCATGTAAATGAATGTATTTCCTGTTACCAAGTCATTTCCGGTTTCTATGCCTTTAATTTTCCACGCAGACCAGTTTATTAGTGCATTCTGAAAAGCTATCCAAGGATTGTTACATAGGTTGTGTTTTTTGGGAGTGATATTGATTCTTGTAGAATCCGTTAAAATTTCTTTCATTTTGTTCTAGTGTTCTTAACTATGAAGTTGTTAATGTTCTTAGCTTTATCCTTTGAAAATAGACACATTAAAATATTCTGGGGGTGAGCATGTGCATCTTCAGTATGTATAAATTTTTCCTCTTTAGTGCATTTAAATATATGTCTCAAGTAAAAGCCTTGGGTGGCAAGTTGATGCAATTCCAAGTCAGAGGTTAAAACCACCCTTTTTATTCTGAGTTTTATTTGATAAAGATAATGTCTATTGTATGAGTAAACTTTTTTAAAGAATGTCTTCGGTAGGGTAATTGGTATTACCGAGAATAAATATAAAAACTTTGGGAGCCTGAAGATTGTTCCATTTAATTAGATCTGCTTTCATATTGTTGAGTAATGGGATAAAGTTACCTTTATATATCTGTTGTTTGTTGACACTTATTAAGCATCTTAAGTATTTGTTGTGGTCCACTTAAAGGATTACTGTAGATCAGAGTTATTCTTTTTATTTTTCCTATTGCCGTTATTTCCGTTTTTTTCCACGTAATTTATTAAATTCATTTTATATCTTGAGATTTTAAAAGTATTCTGAAAATACAGTATTTTTAGCAAGGGGGACATTGAGTTTTCAATATTATAGTCAGGTATATCAGGAGATCATCTCCAAATAAGTTTAGTTTATATTCATGTTCACCAATTCTGATACCTGTTACGTTTGGGTCCTGTCTAATTCTTTCTGCAAGCGGTTCAATTGCCAGTGCAAACAGGAAGGGGGAGAGAGGACATCCCTGTCTTGTCCCCCTTTCTAAAGCAATTTCATCAGATAATGTATTATTTGTGTATATTTTTGCTTAATGACATTTATATAATATTTTTATAAAATGTATTATTTCAGATGGAAAGTTGAAGGCCTCCAAAGTTTTGAATAGAAAAGTCCATTCAAGACGGTCGAAAGGCTTTTCGGCATCTACAGCTATTATTGATAAATCTATATCTTGTTTTTTAGCGTATTGTATTATATTGAATCATGTTCTTGCATTTGTTTGTAAATGTCTATTTTTATATAGAGTGGCGACCCGTCATTTTGAGGCCCACCTGTTTAGCTGAAAAAATTATTTGGGCATTAATACGTGTCACCTACCAGTTTGCAAACAATGTAAAAAAAATTACAAATAACATTGAGTTAATAAAGCCGCATACAAATATGGTCTCTTTTTTGTTTTCTTGAGTAAGGCAGCTCCTAAATGCAGGTGTTTCAGCCTAGCTCAGTGCTTTCTGTGGAGGTGGGGCAGCCAGCGGAAAATACGGAGCGTAGGGGTTGGTAATGTTCTCTAGTTGCGCCGTGATTGGCTCAGTGTTCTGTCACTCATGGGGACACTACGTCACTGCAGAATCTACGGGTAAAGCTAGAAAATTCAAGCCCCTTGGGTGTTGCCATAGAGTTACATTAGAAGTGCCCATCCAAGAAGGCTCAAGGTCATTGGCCACATATAAAATGACATCAAATCACGTTATATCTACCGTAGCTTTGATTGGACTGATTATGTAAACATCAATACTTTCAAAATCTTAGCTAACAAGCTAGCAGTCATCATCATGAATCAAGTCGCCAATCTACTGGAAAATCATTTTCAATCCTTGTCATATGAAGAAATTATGAAGAGAAATTATAGATAAAACATATCGGTGCTCATCGGCCATTGGACATAAACATTACACAACAAGTTGGAAATCGCAAATTCAACAATGAGTGTTTTGGAAGGAATCGGTGGCTAACTGCAAGTATTGCAAAGCGATCACTAGCCTGCTATTCAGTGGAGAGGGTGTGGGGTCCAAGTCTGGGTTTAAGGGCCTCTTTTCCAAGCTTAAAAGGATATACATTCAACATTATGGGCCAGAAACAGTTTAATACATTGGCCATGCTGTCAATCCAGCATGACTTCTGCCGCATTCAAAACAACTGGAAACTCGGAACTGGGAAATCTCAGACTTCAGTGAGTTCAAGACAACTGGGAACTTTGAAAAAAACGAGCCCCGACTGGGAAAATACGTTTTGAACGGTCATCCAACTCGGAACTCCAAGTCGGAAACTCGGGCCTCTTTCTAGAGCTCCGACCTGAAGATCACTGATGTCATGATTCGACCTTGTTTTTTTCAGAGTTCCCAGTTGTCTTGAAAGCACCATAAATCCAGAGAATGCCAGACTTTGATGACAAAATGTGTCCACAAGGACCGCCACGCCACCTTCCTGTTCAAGTGAGCACAGCACAACAAGGTGAGTCCAAAAATGTATTGTATGCTGCTGCATAAATGATGTAATATGCCAGGGAGATATGTATACTGTAGCTAAGAAAGTAATACTAAGTGTATGTTGTGTAGTAAGCTGTTAGTAGCCCATGTGCCTCACCCTAATAATTTGGTCCCTTTTCCCCTCTTAATTTAGCCTACTGTTCTGACTTGGTGGTGCACATGTAGCCTATAGCCTGTTTTAGAGAAATGTAATCATCGAATATTGTAAGAGCTTTCATTGTCTGCTTATATGCCCCCTTTATTTATCCTACGGTTCTGACTTGGTGTACAGGGAGAACACTGTAAGAACGGCCCATGTTCTGAATTATGTCACTGTACATTTCAAAGGGGCTAAACAAATAGTTATATTGACTACGTCCGTCCTAGCTCGCTCATTAATGTCTTAAATCGAAATTACGGATTGCCTCTTGTCCGCTCGTCGTCCCCTTATGCCATAGTTTGTACATCTTAATTGTCAGTAGAAACCACATTTGTTTAAGCAAGTCGGCCATATCAGCTATGTTTTTTTAAAAGCCAGTAAATGAGGCTGAATGACCAGTTTCGCTGCCAGACGAGGCTCCTCTGATAGCCAGGTGGAGCAGTGGTAAGGTGTTGGGACTGCTGCCTCTGATAGCCAGGTGGAGCAGTGGTAAGGATTCACTCCATGGTGCTGAAAAGAAAGCTCTGCTGTTGGGACAGATTTATGGAGGCCCTAACAGTTTGGGAGCACCGTTTGTCACCGTTATAGTTAAATTAATGTATTGTTTAGTGTTGTGTTGTGTAGTGGGTTTGCTGGCATGTATCCAAACTGTTTTGTTTTTGTTTGCCCCACCAAGATTTATATGCTAAAATCGCCACTATTTATATAGGTTTTTATAGAAGCTTTTAAAATGGTCATTAATAGTGTTGTTGTTTCTAATTAAAACCATTTGTATCCTTGTCTTTTTAAATTATAACTGGTTTGGTTTTGTGAGAGCTTCGAGATGTTTACCAGGTTTATTTGCCATTTAATAGTATGCTTTATTTGAGTTTAACCTGTAGTTAGTTGTTGGCTCTCTTCAAAATGTATGCACACATGACTGTAAGACGCTTTGGATAAAAGCGTCTGCTAAATGGCATATTATTATTATTATTATTATTATTATTATTATTATTATATGTACGGGCCCTGCAGCCCCCAGTATCACTTCTACTCCCCAGGAGTTATCATTTGTTGACTTCTGTAACCGTAAAAGCCTTGGTTTTCTGCACGTTAACATCAGAAGCCTCCTTCTTAAGTTTGAGTTATTCACTGCGTTAGCACACTCCGCCAACCCTGATGTTCTAGCAGTGTCTGAATCCTGGCTTAGGAAGGCCACCAAAAATTCAGAAATGTCCATCCCCAACTACAACATTTTCCATCTAGATAGAACTGCCAAAGGGGGTGGAGTTAAAATCTACTGTAGAGATAGCCTGCAGAGCTCTATCATACTATCCAGGTCTGTGCCCAAACAGTTTGAGCTCCTACTTCTAAAAATCCACCTTTCCAGAAATAAGTCTCTCACTGTTGCCGCTTGCTACAGACCCCCCTCAGCCCCCAGCTGTGCCCTGGACACCATATGTGAACATGATTGCCCCCCATCTATCCTCAGAGTTCGTACTGCTTGGTGACCTAAACTGGGATATGCTTAACATCCCGGCCATCCTACAATCCAAACTAGATGCCCTCAATCTCACACAAATTATCAAGGAACCTACCAGGTACAACCCTAAATCCGTAAACATGGGCACCCTCATAGATATCATCCTGACTAACTTACCCTCTAAATACACCTCCGCTGTCTTCAACCAGGATCTCAGCGATCACTGCCTCATTGTCCGCGGTCAAACGACCACCCCTCATCACTGTCAAATGCTCCCTAAAACACTTTAGCGAGCAGGCCTTCCTAATTGACCTGGCCCAGGTATCCTGGATGGATATCGATCTCATTCCGTTAGTAGAGGATGCCTGGTTGTTCTTTAAAAGTGCTTTCCTCTCAATCTTAAATAAGCTTCAGAACTAAGAACAGATATAGCCCCTGGTTCTCTTCAGACTTGACTGCCCTTGACCAGCACAAAAACATCCTGTGGCGTACTGCATTAGCATCGAATAGCCCCCGCGATATGCAACTTTTCAGGAAAGTTAGGAACCAATATACACAAGCAGTTAGGAAAGCAAAGGCTAACTTTTTCAAACAGAAATTTGCATCCTGTAGCACTATCTCCAAAAAGTTTTGGGACACTGTAAAGTCCATGGAGAATAAGAGCACTTCCTCCCAGCTGCCCACTGCACTGAGGCTAGGAAACACTGTCACCACCAATAATAAATCTACAATAATCGAGAATTTCAACAAGCATTTTGCTACAGCTGGCCATGCTTTCCACCTGGTTACCCCTACCCCGGCCACCAGCTATGCACCCTCCGCTGCAACTTGCCCATGCAACTACTTCTCAGATAGAGTTCGATGTGTCAAATCGGAGGGCCTGTTGTCTGGACCTATGGCAGTCTCTATGGGGGTGCCACAGGGTTCAATTCTTGGGCCGACTCTTTTCTCTGTGTATATCAATGATGTCGCTCTTGCTGCTGGTGACTCTCAGATCCACCTCTACGCAGACGACACCATTTTGTAAACATCTGGCCCTTCATTGGACACTGTGTTAACAAACCTCCAAACAAGCTTCAATGCCATACAACACTCCTTCCGTAGCCTTCAACTGCTCTTAAACGCTAGTAAAACTAAATGCATGCTCTTCAAACGAACGCTGCTGGCACCCGCCCACCCGACTAGAATCACTACTCTCGACGGGTCTGACCTAGAGTATGTGGACAACTACAAATACCTAGGTGTCTGGTTGGACTGTAAACTCTCCTTCCAGACTCACATTAAGCATCTCCAATCCAAAGTTAAATCTAGAATCGGCTTCCTATTTCGCAACAAAGCCTCCTTCACTCATGCTGCCAAACATGCCCTCGTAAAACTGACTATCCTACCGATCCTACTTCGGCGATGTCATTTACAAAATAGCCTCCAACACTCTACTCAGCAAATTGGATGTAGTCTATCACAGTGCCATCTGTTTTGTCACCAATGCCCCATACACTACCCACCATTGTGATCTGTACGCTCTTGTTGGCTGGTCCTCACTACATATTCGTCGCCAAACCCACTGGCTCCAGGCCATCTATAAATCACTGCTAGGCAAATCTCCGCCTTATCTTAGCTCATTGGTCACCATAGCAACACCCACCCGTAGTATGCGCTCCAGCAGGTATATCTCACTGGTCATCCCCAAAGCCAACACCTCCTTTGGCCGCCATTCCTTCCAGTTCTCTGCTGCCAATGACTGGAACGAATTGCAAAAATCTCTGAAGCTGGAGACTCTTATCTCCCTCACTAACTTTGAGCATCAGTTGTCAGAGCAGCTTACCGATCACTGCACCTGTACACAGCCCATCTGTAATTAGCCCACCCAACTACCTCATCCCCATATTGTTATTTATTTTGCTCATTTGCACCCCAGTATCTCTATTTGCACATCATCTCTTGCACATCTATCATTCCAGTGATAATACTAATAGTAATTATTTTGCACTATGGCCTATTTATTGCCTTACCTCCATAACTTGCTACATTTGCACACACTGTATATATATTTTCTGTGGTATTTTTGACTTTGTTTTTTTTTACCCCATATGTAACTCTGTGTTGTTGTTTTTATCGCACTGCTTTGCTTTATCTTGGCCAGGTCGCAGTTGTAAACGAGAACTTGTTCTCAACTGGCTTACCTGGTTAAATAAAGGTAAAATAAAAAAATAAAAAAGTTACTAATCCATTCTCCTTCATTCACTCTCCCGCCCTCCTATACATATTCACACCAAAACGTACAGCCTACACTCACATCCACACACACATCCATAGAACAGTTATTAACTATATACAGTGGGGAGAACAAGTATTTGATACACTGCCGATTTTGCAGGTTTTCCTACTTACAAAGCATGTAGAGGTCTATAATTTTTATCATAGGTACACTTCAACTGTGAGAGACTGAATCTAAAACAAAACTCCAGAAAATCACATTGTATGATTTTTAAGTAATTCATTTGCATTTTATTGCATGACATAAGTATTTGATACATCAGAAAAGCAGAACTTAATATTTGGTACAGAAACCTTTGTTTGCAATTACATAGATCATACGTTTCCTGTAGGTCTTGACCAGGTTTGCACACACTGCAGCAGGGATTTTGGCCCACTCCTCCATACAGACCTTCTCCAGATCCTTCAGGTTTCGGGGCTGTCGCTGGGCAATACGGACTTTCAGCTCCCTCCAAAGATTTTCTATTGGGTTCAGGTCTGGAGACTGGCTAGGCCACTCCAGGACCTTGTGATGCTTCTTACGGAGCCACTCCTTAGTTGCCCTGGCTGTGTGTTTCGGGTCGTTGTCATGCTGGAAGACTCAGCCACGACCCATCTTCAATGCTCTTACTGAGGGAAGGAGGTTGTTGGCCAAGATCTCGCGATACATGGCCCCATCCATCCTCCCCTCAATACGGTGCAGTCGTCCTGTCCCCTTTGCAGAAAAGCATCCCCAAAGAATGATGTTTCCACCTCCATGCTTCACGGTTGGGATGGAGTTCTTGGGGTTGTATTCATCCTTCTTATTCCTCCAAACACGGCGAGTGGAGTTTAGACTAAAAAGCTCTATTTTTGTCTCATCAGACCACATGACCTTCTCCCATTCCTCCTCTGGATCATCCAGATGGTCATTGGCAAACTTCAGACGGGCCTGGACATGCGCTGGCTTGAGCAGGGGGACCTTGCGTGCGCTGCAGGATTTTAATCCATGACGGCGTAGTGTGTTACTAATGGTTTTCTTTGAGACTGTGGTCCCAGCTCTCTTCAGGTCATTGACCAGGTCCTGCCGTGTAGTTCTGGGCTGATCCCTCACCTTCCTCATGATCATTGATGCCCCACGAGGTGAGATCTTGCATGGAGCCCCAGACCGAGGGTGATTGACCTTCATCTTGAACTTCTTCAATTTTCTAATAATTGCGCCAACAGTTGTTGCCTTCTCACCAAGCTGCTTGCCTATTGTCCTGTAGCCCATCGGAGCCTTGTGCAGGACTACAATTTTATCCCTTACACAGCTCTCTGGTCTTGGCCATTGTGGAGAGGTTGGAGTCTGTTTGATTGAGTGTGTGGACAGGTGTCTTTTATACAGGTAACGAGTTCAAAGAGGTGCAGTTAATACAGGTAATGAGTGGAGAACAGGAGGGCTTCTTAAAGAAAAACTAACAGGTCTGTGAGAGCCGGAATTCTTACTGGTTGGTAGGTGATCAAATACTTATGTCATGCAATAAAATGCAAATTAATTACTTAAAAATGTGATTTTCTGGATCTTTGTTTTAGATTCCGTCTCTCACAGATGAAGTGTACCTATGATAAAAATCACAGACCTCTACATGCTTTGTAAGTAGGAAAACCTGCAAAATCAGCAGTGTATCAAATACTTGTTCTACCCACTGTATATTATATACTATATTTCCCCCTTTGTACTATTTTATCAGTGTCATCATGTTGGCATCGGCTACTTCTATCATTACTTCCTATCGGTACACGCCTCATGCGTCCTATCGGAACACGCCTCATGGTCCTATCGGAACACGCCTCATGGTCCTATCGGTACACGCCTCATGGTCCTATCGGTACACGCCTCATGGTCCTATCGGAACACGCCTCATGGTCCTATCGGTACACGCCTCATGGTCCTATCGGTACACGCCTCATGGTCCTATCGGAACACGCCTCATGGTCCTATCGGAACACGCCTCATGGTCCTATCGGTACACGCCTCATGAACATTGTACTGTACCCTCCTCTGCTCCCAGGCTGGTGTGGCCCTGCTGGTCATCCAAAATGTTGTCGTCTCTGTATAATGTTGTCTTGTGTTAGGTGAGGTTCTGTAGTCGTGTTGTGTTCTAGGTGAGGTTCTGTAGTCGTGTTGTGTTAGGTGAGGTTCTGTAGTCATGTGGTGTTAGGTGAGGTTCTGTAGTCGTGTTGTGTTAGGTGAGGTTCTGTAGTTGTGTTGTGTTAGGTGAGGTTCTGTAGTCATGTTGTGTTAGCTGAGGTTCTGTAGTCGTGTTGTGTTAGGTGAGGTTCTGTAGTTGTGTTGTGTTAGGTGAGGTTCTGTAGTTGTGTTGTGTTAGCTGAGGTTCTGTAGTCGTGTTGTGTTAGCTGAGGTTCTGTAGTTGTGTTGTGTTAGGTGAGGTTATGTAGTTGTGTTGTGTTAGCTGAGGTTCTGTAGTCATGTTGTGTTAGCTGAGGTTCTGTAGTTGTGTCGTGTTAGGTGAGGTTCTGCAGTCATGTCGTGTTAGGTGAGGTTCAGTAGTTGTGTTGTGTTCTAGGTGAGGTTCTGTAGTCGTGTTGTGTTCTAGGTGAGGTTCTGTAGTCGTGTTGTGTTCTAGGTGAGGTTCTGTAGTCGTGTTGTGTTCTAGGTGAGGTTCTGTAGTCGTGTTGTGTTCTAGGTGAGGATCTGTAGTTGTATTGTGTTCTAGGTGAGGTTCTGTAGTTGTGTTAGGTGAGGTTCTGTAGTTGTGTTAGGTGTGGTTCTGTAGTCGTGTTGTGTTCTAAGTGAGGTTCTGTGGTCGTGTTGTGTTCTAGGTGAGGTTCTGTAGTCGTGTTGTGTTCTAGGTGAGGTTCTGTAGTCGTGTTGTGTTCTAGGTGAGGTTCTGTAGTCGTGTTGTGTTCTAGGTGAGGTTCTGTAGTCGTGTTGTGTTAGGTGAGGTTCTGTAGTCGTGTTGTGTTAGGTGAGGTTCTGTAGTCGTGTTGTGTTAGGTGAGGTTCTGTAGTCGTGTTGTGTTAGGTGAGGTTCTGTAGTCGTGTTGTGTTAGGTGAGGTTCTGTAGTCGTGTTGGTAGGTTTGTAGGTGAGGTCGTGTTAGGTGAGGTGAGGTTCTGTAGTCGTGTTGTGTTAGGTGAGGTCGTAGTCGTGTTGTGTTAGTGAGGTTCTGTAGTCGTGTTGTGTTAGGTGAGGTTCTGTAGTCGTGTTGTGTTCTAGGTGAGGTTCTGTAGTCGTGTTGTGTTAGGTGAGGTTCTGTAGTCGTGTTGTGTTCTAGGTGAGGTTCTGTAGTCGTGTTGTGTTAGGTGAGGTTCTGTAGTCGTGTTGTGTTCTAGGTGAGGTTCTGTAGTCGTGTTGTGTTTAGGTGAGGTTCTGTAGTCGTGTTGTGTTCTAGGTGAGGTTCTGTAGTCGTGTTGTGTTAGGTGAGGTTCTGTAGTCGTGTTGTGTTTAGGTGAGGTTTGTGTCGTGTTGGTGTTTAGGTGAGGTTCTGTAGTCGTGTTGTGTTCTAGGTGAGGTTCTGTAGTCGTGTTGTGTTAGGTGAGGTTCTGTAGTCGTGTTGTGTTAGGTGAGGTTCTGTAGTCGTGTTGTGTTAGCTGAGGTTCTGTAGTTGTGTTGTGTTAGCTGAGGTTCTGTAGTCGTTATGTTAGGTGAGGTTCTGTAGTCGTGTTGTGTTCTAGGTGAGGTTCTGTAGTCGTTGTGTTCTAGGTGAGGTTCTGTAGTCGTGTTGTGTTAGGTGAGGTTCTGTAGTCGTGTTGTGTTCTAGGTGAGGTTCTGTAGTCGTGTTGTGTTAGGTGAGGTTGGGTTGTCTTGTGCTCTCTGTATAATGAATCAATCCGTTTCTACTGTATTGTAGCTGACCTGAAGTATAGGCTGGAGGACACCAGGACGTTCCTGTGGCAGGGGATCTCTGTGTTGTCTGAACAGAGCAGCACGTCAGTTAGGATCCTCTCCTGTCTCAGGCTGTTGAGCTGGGATAGCAGGAGGGAAGACAGCTCTGGGTCTCTAAATGGGAACACCTCAAGGGTCTTCAAGGACGCACAGAGAGCCATTCTGTTGGAGGGGGGAAGGAAACATGGGGAGGGAGGGGGAGAGATGGTGGGGGGAGGAGTTAAGGGGGTGGGAGGGAAGGGGGTGGGGGAGAGGGGAGGGAGGAGGGAGAGAGAGAGAGAGAGAGAGAGAGGAGGGGAGAGAGGGGAGGGTGGGGGGAGGAGGGAAGGGGGTGGGAGTGAGGGGAGGGAGGAGGGAGAGAGAGAGAGAATAACTGTATTGAATGGTTTTATGAGCATCTTACCAGGGTTGGGGTCAATTCCTTTTCAAGATAAGTCAGATCAGAAAATGAATAAATTGAAATAATGAATAGAAACATTGAGTTTCATTCTAAAATGCTGTACAGTGCCTTCAGAAAGTATTCATATCCCTCGACTTATTCCACATTTTGTTGTGTTTCAGCCTGAATTCAAAATAGATTAAATATATTTATTTTCTCACCCATCTGCAGACAACACCCCATAATGATAAAGTGAAAACACGTTTTTAGAAAAAGTTTGCAAATGTATTGAAAATTCACACCCCTGAGTCAATACTTTGTAGAAGCACCTTTGGCAGCGATTACAGCTGTGAATCTTCCTGGGTAAGTCTCTAAGAGCTTTGCACACCTGGATTGTACAATATTTGCCCATTATTATTTTTTAAATTATTCAAGCTCTGTCAAGTTGGTTGTTAATCAGTGCTAGACAGCCATTTTCATGTCTTGCCATAGATGTTTCAAGCCAATTTAAGTCAAAACTATAACTAGGCCAGTCAGGAACATTCAATGTTGTCTTAGTAACCAACTCCAGTGTAGATTTGGCCTTGTGTTTTAGGTTATTGTCCTGCTGAAAGGTGAATTAATCTCCCAGTGTCTGGTGGAAAGCAGACTGAATCAGGTTTTCCTCTAGGATTTTGCCTGTGCTTAGCTCTATTCCATCAATTTTTTATCCTAAAGAAAATCCCCAGTCCTTGCCGATAACAAACATACCATAACATGCAGCCACCGCCATGCTTGAAAATATTTGAAGCGTGGTACTCAGTGATGTGTTGTGTTGGATTTGCCCCAAACATTACACTTTGTATTCAGGACATAAAGTTAATTTATTTGCCACATTTTTGGAGCCTTACTTTAGTGCCTTGTTGCAAACAGGATGCAGTATTACTTTAGTGCCTTGTTGCAAACAGGATGCAGTATTACTTTAGTGCCTTGTTGCAAACAGGATGCAGTATTACTTTAGTGCCTTGTTGCAAACAGGATGCAGTATTACTTTAGTGCCTTGTTGCAAACAGGATGCAGTATTACTTTAGTGCCTTGTTGCAAACAGCATGCAGTATTACTTTAGTGCCTTGTTGCAAACAGGATGCAGTATTACTTTAGTGCCTTGTTGCAAACAGGATGCATGTTTTTGAATATTTGTATTCTGTACGGGCTTCCTTCTTTTCACTCTGTCCTTTAGGTTCGTATTGTGGAGTAACTACAATGTTGTTGATCCATCCTCAGGTTTCTCCTATCACAGCCATTTAACTCTGTAACTGTTTTAAAGCCACCATTTCCCTCATGGTGAAATACCTGAGCGGTTGTATTTATACACCATCCAAAGCGTAATTAATAACTTCACCATCCTCAAAAGGATATTAATATGAATGATCAATAATGATAATAATCAATGTCTGCTTCTTATTTTATATTTAAATACATTTTGTTGCATTGGAAAACCTCCCTGGTCGTTACGGTTGAATCTGTGTTTGGAATTTGCTGCTAGACTGAGGGATCTTACAGATACTGTAATTGTACAGTGCATTCAGAAAGTATTCAGACCCCTTCACTTTTTCAACATTTTGTTATGTTAGTCTTATTCTAAAATTGATTAAATAAAAAATGTTCCTCATCAATCTACACACAATACCCCATAATGACGAAACGAAATTAGTGCAAATCTATTCAAAATGTTTAACAGAAATACCTTATTGACATAAGTATTCAGACCTTTTGCTATGAGACTCGAAATTGAGCTCAGCTGCATCCTGTTTCCATTGATCATCCTTGAGATGTTTCTACAACTTAATTGGAGTCCACCTGTGGTAAATTCAATTGATTGGACATGATTTGGAAAGGCACACATCTGTATATATGAGGTCCCAGAGTTGACAGTGCATGTCAGAGCAAAAACCAAGCTATCAGGTCGAAGGAATTGTCCGTAGAGCTCCGAGACAGGATTGTGTCAAGGCACAGATCTGGGGAAGGGTACCAAAAAATGTCTGCAGAATTGAAGGTCCCCAAGAACACAGTGGCTTCCATCATTCTTAAATGGAAGAAGCTTGGAAACACCAAGACTCTTCCTAGAGCTGGCCGCCCGGCCAAACTGAGCAATCGGGGGAGAAGGGCCTTGGTCAGGGAGGTGACCAAGAACCCGATGGTCACTCTGACAGAGCTCCAGAGTTCCTCTGTGGAGATGGGAGAATCTTCCAGAAGGACAACCATCTTTGCAGCACTCTACCAATCAGGCCTTTATGGTAGAGTGGCCAGACGGAAGCCACTCCTCAGTAAAAGGCACATGACAGCCCGCTTGGAGTTTGCCAAAAGGCACCTAAAGACTCAGACCATGAGAAACAAGATTGAACTCTTTGGCCTGAATGCCAAGCATCACGTCTGGAGGAAACCTGGCACCATCTCTATGGTGAAGCATGGTGGTGGCAGCATCATGCTGTGGGGATGTTTTTCAGCGCAAGGGACTGGGAGACCAGTCAGGATCGAGGCAAAGTTTAACGGAGCAAAGTACAGAGAGATCCTTGATGAAAATACCTAATTTCTACCAGCATGTTAAATGTGCAACCAGAGGAAAAAAAAACTCTAGACCACCTTCACTCCACACACAGAGACGCATACAAAGCTCTCCCTCGCCCTCCATTTGGCAAATCTGACCATAACTCTATCCTCCTGATTCCTGCTTATAAGCAAAAACTAAAGCAAGAAGCACCAGTGAATCGGTTAATAAAAAAAGTGGTCAGATGACGCAGATGCTAAGCTACAGGACTGTTTTGCTAGCACAGACTGGAACATGTTCCGGGATTCTTCAGACAGCATTGAGGAGTACACCACATCAGTCACTGGCTTCATCAATAAGTGCATCGATGATGTCGTCCCCACAGTGACCGTACGTACATACCCCAACCAGAAGCCATGGATTACAAGAAACATCCGCACTGAGCTAAAGGGTAGAGCTGCCGCTTTCAAGGAGCGGGACTCTAACCCGGACGCTTATAAGAAATCCCGCTATGCCCTCCGACGAACCATCAAACAGGCAAAGAGTCAATACAGGACTAAGATTGAATCGTACTACACTGGCTCTGACGCTCGTTGGATGTGGCAGGGCTTGAAAACTATTACAGACTACAAAGGGAAGCACAGCCGCGAGCTGCCCAGTGACACAAGCCTACCAGACGAGCTAAACCACTTCTATGCTCGCTTCGAGGCAAGCAACACTGAAGCATGCATGAGAGCACCAGCTGTTCCGGATGACTATGTGATCACGCTCTCCGTAGCCGATGTGAGTAAGACTTTTAAGCAGGTCAACATTCACAAGGCCGCAGGGCCAGACGGATTACCAGGACGTGTACTCCGAGCATGTGCTGACCAACTGGCAAGTGTCTTCACTGACATTTTCAACATGTCCCTGACTGAGTCTGTAATACCAACATGTTTCAAGCAGACCACCATAGTCCCCATGCCCAAGGACTCTAAGATAACCTGCCTAAATGACTACCGACCCATAGCACTCACGTCTGTAGCCATGAAGTGCTTTGAAAGGCTGGTCATGGCTCACATCAACACCATTATCCCAGAAACCCTAGACCCACTCCAATTTGCATACCGCCCCAACAGATCCACAGATGATGCAATCTCTATTGCACTCCACACTGCCCTGTCCCACCTGGACAAGAGGAACACCTACGTGAGAATGCTATTCATTGACCACAGTTCAGCATTCAACACCATAGTGCCCTATAAGCTCATCACTAAGCTAAGGATCCTGGGACTAAACACCTCCCTCTGCAACTGGATCCTGGACTTCCTGACGGGCCGCCCCCAGGTGGTAAGGGTAGGTAACAACCCATCTGCCACACTGATCCTCAACACGGGGGCCCCTCAGGGGTGCGTGCTCAGTCCCCTCCTGTACTCTCTGTTCACCCATGACTGCATGGCCAGGCACGACTCCAACACCATCATTAAGTTTGCCGACGACACAACAGTGGTAGGCCTGATCACCGACAACGATGAGACAGCCTATAGGGAGGAGGTCAGAGACCTGGCCGTGTGGTGCCAGGACAACAACCTCTCCCTCAACGTGACCAAGACAAAGGAGAGGTGGAAAAAAGAATGGGGGGGGGGAAATATACTTATCCCATGGGCAAAGAAATGAAAAAGGGGTGATGATATTAATTAATAGTAATTTCGATCCGAATGTGCAAATTGTCCAAATAGATACGCAAGGTAGATGGATTATTTTAAATATGGTATTGGACCATAAACAGATATGGCTCATTAACCTTTACGGACCAAATAATGATGATCCACAATTCTTTGACAATATATATGATAAATTATCAAGCCTGCAAGCAACTCAAGACAATATTATTATGGTGGGGGATTATAATACTGTTTTAAATAGCTCAATGGACCGAAAAGGAAATCACACCACAAACAATCACCCACATGCCCTTAAGGAAATTGTGAATGTCATGGATACATTAGAACTAGTAGATATATGGAGGCTTAAATATGCTGATCTAGTGAGATATACATGGCGGAGACTGAATCAAGCTAGTCGTCTTGACTTCTTTCTTATCTCATTCTCGTTGGCACCAAAAGTAAAAAAAGTGTTGATAGGGGACAGAATCCGGTCGGACCATCATATAATAGGCATATACATTACTCTGACTGAATTTCCACGTGGGCGAGGATATTGGAAATTTAATCAAAGCCTATTAGATGATAATTTATTTATAATTAGAACAAAGGAATTTATAACTGACTTTTTCCAACATAACATAGGTACAGCGAATCCCCTTATTGTATGGGACACCTTTAAATGTGCCTTTAGAGGCCATGCAATTCAGTACTCATCTCGAAAACAAAAGCAATTTAGGTCAAAAGAGTTTATACTAAGAAAGGAAATAGAAAGTCTAACAGAACAGATAGATGGCAATAAAAACTGTAACATAGAGGCTCAGAATAAATTAGAGGAAAAACAAAAAGAAATGGAAAAACTTATTCAAGAAAGATCAAGTGTAATATATTATAAAAATAAAGCAAACTGGATGGAATATGGGGAAAAATGCACAAAATTCTTTTTTAATCTTCAACATAGGAATGCTACCAAAAAGAACTTAATGAAACTGGTTACAATTGACGGAGTCACCCATAATTCACCTAATGATATTTTGAAGGAAGAAACAAAGTATTTTAAGCATATGTTTTCTTTTCAGTCGCCTCCATCTCCTCTAACTGAAGCTAATTGTAGAGATTTTTTTCCTATTGATAATGTCAAATTAACAGCCACACAGAAAGACTCATGTGAAGGTGAAATTACAGAGGAGGAACTTCTGGATGCAATTAAAGACTTTAAGTCCGGGAAAACTCCAGGGTTGGATGGCATACCAATCGAGGTATACCAAACCTTTTTTGATATACTAAGAGGACCGTTATTAGCATGTTTTAACCACTCCTATGTAAATGGTAGATTATCTGACACTCAAGAAGAAGGTCTGATCTCATTATTACTGAAACAGGATACAAGTGGAAAATATAAAGATCCAGTCCATTTACAAAATTGGAGGCCCCTTACACTTCAGTGTTGTGATGCAAAAATCCTAGCAAAATGTATAGCGCATAGAATTAAAAAGGTATTGTCGGATATTATTCATTCTAATCAGACAGGTTTTTTACATGGAAGATACATTGGAGATAATATAAGGCAAGTATTGGAAACAATAGAACACTATGGAAAATATGGGAAACCAGGCCTGCTATTCATAGCAGACTTCGAAAAGGCATTTGATAAAGTTCGACTGGAATTTATATATAAATGCCTGGGGCATTTCAATTTTGGAGAATCTCTTATAAAATGGGTCAAAATCATGTATAGTAACCCTAGGTGTAAAATAGTAAATAATGGCTATTTCTCAGAAAGTTTCAAACTGTCAAGAGGAGTGAAACAAGGTTGTCCACTATCGGCATATCTATTTATTGTGGCCATCGAGATGTTAGCTATTAAAATCAGATCCAATAATAATATCAGAGGATTAGAAATACAGGGCTTAAAAACAAAGGTGTCATTGTACGCAGATGATTCATGTTTTCTTTTAGATCCACAACTAGAATCCCTCCACAGCCTCATAGAGGATCTAGATACATTTTCTAACCTCTCTGGATTAAAACCAAATTATGACAAATGTACTATATTACGTATTGGATCACTAAAAAATAACATTTTTACATTACCATGTAGTTTACCAATAAAATGGTCTGATGGTGATGTGGATATACTCGGAATACATATCCCAAAGGAAATAAAAGATCTCACTTCAATACATTTTAATAGAAAGTTAGCAAAAATAGATAAGATCTTACTTCCATGGAAAGGAAAATACCTGTCAATTTGTGGAAAAATCACCCTGATTAACTCTTTAGTATTATCCCAGTTTACCTATTTGCTTATGGTCTTGCTTACGCCTAGCAAACAGTTTTTTAAATTATATGAGAAAAAAATATTCAATTTTATTTGGAACGGCAAGCCAGACAAAATTAAAAGAGCATATTTATATAATGAATATGAATTCGGAGGACAGAAATTATTAAATATTAAAGCATTAGACCTATCACTAAAATCTTCAGTCATCCAAAAGTTATACTTAAATCCGAACTGGTTCTCAAGCAAATTAGTAAGATTGTCTCACCCACTGTTCAAGAAAGGCCTTTTTCCCTTTATTCAGATTACAACCTCTCACTTTCAGTTATTTGAAAAGGAAATAATCTCCCAAATGTCACTATTTCTAAAACAAGCCATAGAAAGTTGGTTGCAATTTCAATTTAATCCTCCAGAAACGACAGAACAAATAATGCAACAAATATTGTGGTTAAATTCAAATATACTAATTGACAAAAAACCTTTATTTTTTGACAGAATGTTTAAAAAAGGTATAATCTTCGTAAATGATATCATCGGTAGGACTGGTGGAGTTATGTCGCACATGCAGCTAACAAAAACATATGGAAATGTCATCTCTACCCAAAATTACAACCAAATAATTGCAGCCTTACCGCAAAAGTGGAAGAGGAAAGTTGAAGGGGGAGAAAGTAAGGAACTTGTCTGTCGGCCTTGCATTAAAGAACATAATTGGTTAAGGAAAACTGTGATAAATAAAAAAGTATATCAGTTTCACTTAAGGACCAAAGGATTGACAGCAGTCCCATATAGATTGCAAAATAGTTGGGAAGAGATCTTTGACGTACCGATCCCATGGCATAGTGTTTATGAACTGACACGCAAAACGACACCGGATTCAAAAATTAGAATCTTTCAATTTAAATTATTATATAAAATTCTTGCTACCAATAGAATGTTATTTATATGGGGGATACAATCTTCCCAGCTCTGCAGATTTTGCTGTGAAGAGATAGAATCATTAGATCATTTGTTTTGGTTCTGTCCATTTGTAGCTTGTTTTTGGACACAGGTTCAGGAATGGCTAAAGGATTGCAATATTTACCTGGAACTAACCTTGCAGATAGCATTACTGGGTGATCTGAAAAGTCATAGTCAATCAATCAATAATATAATAATACTTTTAGCAAAAATGTTTATTTTTAATTCACAATCTGTAGAAGCAATGAGAATAGAAAGGTTCAGAACTTTTGTAAAACATCACAGTACAGTTGAAATATATATGGCAAATAGAAATCCTATATGGATGGTGTTAAGAGATAGATGGGAGGTATTGAATAGAGTTGAAGGATGGGACTAATAACAAATAACAACAAATAATAACAAAGATAGCTAATAATGTAAGCATACTGTGTCCATAATAAGTATATAGGTTGTATGTTGGGAGCTTTTGGGAAAGAGCACAGTTAGAAAGATATGGCATTTAGAAGCAAACCGGATGGACATCATGAAAATGATCGGAGAGGTTGAGAGTAGAAGAAGTTCAGGAGCAAAAAAATAAATAAATATATATTTTTTTATATATATATAGATATAGAATTATTGTAAAATTAACTCTGTCCATAAGGTGTAGATAGTAAGTATAGACCGGAAGTAGAGGCCTGGGCGTTGTTGTTCACTAATTTACTCTAAGTAGGGAAAGGATGGTGGGGTTGAAAAGTAATAAAGGGGAATATATATATAAAAAATAAAAATAAACATGGGGGATTGGAAGTGATGCAGACAATTACATTGATAGAAGATACAATCTATCTGCAATATTAAGCTGATCCATCCCCCCGAAAAAAAAAAAAAAAAAAAAAAAAAAAAAAAAAAAAGACAAAGGAGATGATTGTGGACTACAGGAAAAAAAAGAGCACTGAGCACGCCCCCATTCTCATCGACGGGGCTGTAGTGGAACAGGTTGAGAGCTTCAAGTTCCTTGGTGTCCACATCACCAACGAACTATCATGGTCCAAACACACCAAGACAGTCGTGAAGAGGGCACGACAAAGCCTATTCCCCCTCAGGAGACTGAAAAGATTTGGCATGGGTCCTCAGATCCTCAAAAACATTCTACAGCTGCACCATCGAGAGCATCCTGACTGGTTGCATCACCGCCTGGTATGGCAACTGCTTGGCCTCCGACCGCAAGGCACTACAGAGGGTAGTGCGTATGGCCCAGTACATCACTGGGGCCAAGCTTCCTGCCATCCAGGACCTCTATACCAGGCGGTGTCAGAGGAAGGCCCTCAAAATTGTCAAAGACTCCAGCCACCCTAGTCATAGACTGTTCTCTCTGCTACCGCACGGCAAGCGGTACCGGAGTGCCAAGTCTAGGTCCAAAAGACTTCTCAACAGCTTCTACCCCCAAGCCATAAGACTCCTGAACAGCTAATCATGGCTACCCAGACTATTTGCACTGCCCCCCCACCCCATTACATTTAACATTTTAGTCATTTAGCAGACGCTCTTATCCAGAGCGACTTACAGTTAGTGAGTGCATACATTATTTTTTTCATACTGGCCCCCCCGTGGGAATCGAACCCACAACCCTGACGTTGCAAACACCATGCTCTACCAACTGAGCTACATCCCTGCCGGCCATTCCCTCCCCTACCCTGGACGACGCTGGGCCAATTGTGCGCTGCCCCATGGGTCTCCCGGTCGCGGCCGGCTACAACAGAGCCTGGATCCTTTTTACGCTGCTGCTACTCTGTTAATTATTTATGCATAGTCACTTTAACTCTACCCACATGTACATATTACCTCAACTACCTCAACTAGCCGGTGCCCCCGCACATTGACTCTGCAACGGTACCCCCCTGTATATATAGCCTCCCTACTGTTATTATATTTTACTTCTGCTCTTATTTTCTCAACACTTTTTTTGTTGTTGTTTTATGCTTTTGTGCTCAGGACCAGACTGGGGCAAAGATTCACCTTCCAACAGGACAACGACCCTAAGCACACAGCCAAGACAACGCAGGAGTGGCTTCGGGACAAGTCTCTGAATGTCCTTGAGTGGCCCAGCCAGAGCCCGGACTTGAACCCGATCGAACATCTCTGGAGAGACATGAAAATAGCTGTGCAGCGACGCTCTCCATCCAACCTGACAGAGCTTGAGAGGATCTGCAGAGAAGAATGGGAGAAACTCCCCAAATACAGGTGTGCCAAGCTTGTAGCGTCATACCCAAGAAGACTCAAGACTGTAATCGCTGCCAAAGGTGTTTCAACAAAGTACTGAGTAAAGGGTCTGAATACTGGAAATGTGATATTATTATTATCAGTTTTTTCCAGGTTTTTTTTAACCTGTTTTTGCTTTGTCATATAGCTTCCATTGAGAATGACAGATCTATAACTCACATTTCTATGTGGATTTGGTCGGGTCGCCATAAAAGTTGAGAAGGAACCCCTCTTTATACTTCTATTGGTCTATTTTTAAGCTAGCTCCAGTACAGTAGATGGCAGTAATGCACCATAACAGCCAACCGCCGATAAACGCCACAGAAGAAGACGTGGGTGACAACGGTAGCTACAGTTGAAATGGGAAGTTTACATTTACATTTTAGTCATTTGGCAGATGCTCTTATCCAGAGCGACTTACAGTTAGTGAGTGCATACATTTATTTTAAAAAAAATCATACCCCCCGTGGGAATCGAACCCACAACCCTGGCGTTGCAAACGCCATGCTCTACCAACTGAGCTACATCCCTGCCGGCCATTCCCTCCCCTACCCTGGACCAATTGTGCGCCGCCCCATGGGTCTCCCGGTCGACTACGACAGAGCCTGGATTCGAACCAGGATCTCTAGACCACTGCGCCACTCGGGAGTTTACCATTAAAACTCGTTTTCCCACCACTGCACAAATTTCTTGTTAACAAACTATAGTTTTGGCAAGTCGGTTAGTGCATGACACAAGTATTTTTTCCAACAATTGTTTACAGACAGATTTTTTCACTTATAATTCACTGTATCACAATTCCAGTGGGTTAGAAGTTTACATACACTAAGTTGACTGTGCCTTTAAACAGCTTGGAAAATTCCAGAAAATGATGTCATGGCTTTAGAAGCTTCTGATAGGCTAATTGACATCATTTGAATCAATTGGAGGTGTACCTGTGGATGTATTTCAAGGCCTACCTTCAAACTCAGTGCCTCTTTGCTTGACATCATGGGAAAATCAAAAGAAATCAGCCAAGACCTCCGAAAAAAAATTGGTTCATCCTTGGGAGCAATTTCCAAACGCCTGAAGGTACCACGTTCATCTGTACAAACAATAGTAGTCAAGTATAAACACCATGGGACCACGCAGCCGTCATACCGCTCAGGAAGGAGATGCGTTCTGTCTCCTAGAGATGAACGTACTTTGGTGCGAAAAGTGCAAATCAATCCCAGAACAACAGCAAAGGACCTTGTGAAGATGCTGGAGGAAACAGGTACAAAAGTATCTATATCCACAGTAAAATGATTCCTATATCGATATAACCTGAAAGGCCGCTCAGCAAGGAAGAAGCCACTGCTCCAAAACCTCCAATGGTGGAACAAGCTCCCTCACGACGCCAGGACAGCGGAGTCACTCACCACCTTCCGGAGACATTTGAAACCCCACCTCTTTAAGGAATACCTGGGATAGGATAAAGTAATCCTTCTACCCCCCCTAAAAAAATAATAATAATAATTTAAAAAATAATAATAATAAAAATAAAATAAAATAATAATAAAAAAAATTGTAAAGTGGTTATCCCACTGGCTATAGGGTGAATGCACCAATTTGTAAGTCGCTCTGGATAAGAGCGTCTGCTAAATGACGTAAATGTAAATAAAAAAGCCAGACTATGATTGGGGACAAAGATCATACTTTTTGGAGAAATGTCCTCTGGTCTGATGAAACAAAAATAGAACTGTTTGGCCATAATGACCATTGTTATGTTTGGAGGAGAAAGCGGGGGCTTGCAAGCCAAAGAACACCATCCCAACCGTGAAGCACGAGTGTGGCAGGATCATGCTGTGGGGGTGCTTTGCTGCAAGAAGGACTGGTGCACTTCACAAAATAGATGGTATCATGAGGAAGGAAAATTATGTGGATATATTGAAGCAACATCTCAAGACATCAGTCAGGAAGTTAAAGCTTGGCCGCAAATGGGTCTTCCAAATGGACAATGACCCCAAGCATACTTCCAAAATTGTGACAAAATGGCTTAAGGACAACAAAGTCAAGGTATTGGAGTGGCCATCACAAAGCCCTGACCTCAATCCTATAGAAAATCTGTGGGCAGAACTGCAAAAAGCGTGTGCGAGCAAGGAGGCCTACAAACCTGACTCAGTTACACCAGCTCTGTCAGGAGGAATGGGCCAAAATTCACCGGTAGAGTGTCCTTCACCCCAGCCTGTCTGTTTTCCCGGACTTAACGATGACAGGTGTTTCGGCAGGTGGGAGCGAAGGACACTGTGTGCTAGCTTAGCCATCTAACGTTAGTCCAAAGGAGGACTCCGGTACACAGCAGGTGGGAGGAGGGGCGACACTGTGTGCTAGCTTAGCCATCTAACGTTAGTCCAAAGGAGGACTCCGGTACACAGCAGGTGGGAGCGAAGGACACTGTGTGCTAGCTTAGCCATCTAACGTTAGTCCAAAGGAGGACTCCGGTACACAGCAGGTGGGAGCGAAGGACACTGTGTGCTAGCTTAGCCATCTAACGTTAGTCCAAAGGAGGACTCCGGTACACAGCAGGTGGGAGCGAAGGACACTGTGTGCTAGCTTAGCCATCTAACGTTAGTCCAAAGGAGGACTCCGGTACACAGCAGGTGGGAGCGAAGGACACTGTGTGCTAGCTTAGCCATCTAACGTTAGTCCAAAGGAGGACTCCGGTACACAGCAGGTGGGAGCGAAGGGACACTGTGTGCTAGCTTAGCCATCTAACGTTAGTCCAAAGGAGGACTCCGGTACACAGCAGGTGGGAGCGAAGGACACTGTGTGCTAGCTTAGCCATCTAACGTTAGTCCAAAGGAGGACTCCGGTACACAGCAGGTGGGAGCGAAGGACACTGTGTGCTAGCTTAGCCATCTAACGTTAGTCCAAAGGAGGACTCCGGTACACAGCAGGTGGGAGGGAGGGGCGACACTGTGTGCTAGCTAGCTAAATAGCAATCTAGCACACGGTGTCGCTAACTAGCAAACTAGTTATCTAGCACACGTGTCGCCCCAGCCTCCAGCCTGCTGTGCTAGTGGGAGCAACCGGTAGCCCCCGCCTGTCAGGGGGTGTTCATGAAGGAACCAATGGAGTGCTTGACGGGGAGCGTTCAGGAATGACCCGAATTGCGGGATGCAGTTGCACACTATTGAAAAAGTTAATGCAGCTTTAAGTGCACTACTTTTGACCAGGGTCCTTACTCATCCATAGGGCTCTGGTCAAAAGTAAGCACTTTGTGGAGAATAGGGTGACTTTTGGGATGCAGACATAGAATCAGTTTCTTCTTGTTCCAGTGGCTCAACAGAGCCATAAAAACATTTCCTCTGACTAAACCAACAACCACAACAACTCTCCATGTTGCTGCTATCTCCTTGCTAGGCCACACTGAGGCTGAGTCCAGGGCTGAGTCCAGGGCTGAGTCCAGGGCTGAGACTATCCAGTTTCTATTTCCATTCCGCCTCCTAAATCATCTTAATGATCCATCTTCACATCACCGGCTAACTTTATCAGAGCTGTCACATGAACCAGCTGTTTCTCTCTCTCTCCCCCACTCCTCTCTCTCTCTCTCTCTCTCCCTCTGTCTCTCTCTCTCTCTCTCTCTCTCTCTCTCTCTCTCTCTCTCTCTCTCTCTCTCTCTCTCTCTCTCTCTCTCTCTCTCTCTCTCGCTCCCTCCCTCGCTCCCTCAATCCTCTCTCTCTCTCTCTCTCTCCCCCTCCTCTCCTCACTCTCTTTCTCTCTCTTTCTCTCCCTCTCGCTCTGTCTCCCCCGCTACCTCTCTCAGTTTTTTGCCCTCAGGGGGTTTGCCCTTGACGATTCTCTAGCTCTGGTGTGTAGACGAAAGCATTTCATAGGGCTATTATCAGCACTAAGTCAGCTAATCACCAGAGATAGCTACTCTTGTTATTTAGTCCCGGATCACTGGGCTACCCTGTCTGGTATATTTGGAAACTTTAATCATTATTATGTATTATTAAGTAGCTGCCATGGCTCACGAGGAGTGACGTCTCTCACAACACGGTATTCCCCAGACTTTGTGAAGCCTAAATTGGATTGTAACACAACACTTTTTATGGATCGCTCACAAATGTTGATGTTGGAAGTTTAGGGGCTTGTACTGTAGCTACGTAAATAGTATTTAATTACTATGGAAAGTTGGATGACACACAGGGCCTTGCAAAATTATTCATCCCCCTTGCCGTTTTTCCTATTTTGTTGCATTACAACCTGTAATTTAAATGGAATTTTTATTTGGATTTCATGTAAAGGACATACACAAAATAGTCCAAATTGGTGAAGTTAAATGTTTCAAAAAATTATAAAAAATAAATTACGGAAAAGTGGTGCGTGCATATGTATTCACCCCCTTTGCTATGAAGCCTCTAAATAAGATCTGGTGCAACCAATTACCTTCAGAAGTCACATAATTAGTTAAATAAAGTCCACCTGTGTGCAATCTAAGTGTCACATGATCTCAGTATGTATACACCTGTTCTGAAAGGCCCCAGAGTCTGCAACACCACTAAGCAAGGGGCACCACCAAGCAAGCGGCACCATGAAGACCAAGGAGCTCTCCAAACAGGTCAGGGACAAAGTTGTGGAGAAGTACAGATCAGGGTTGGGTTATAAAAAAATATCCGAAACTTTGAACATCCCACGGAGCACCATTAAATCCATTATTAAAAAATTGAAAGAATATGGCACCACAACAAACCTGCCAAGAGAGGGCCGCCCACCAAAACTCATGGACCAGGCAAGGAGGGCATTAATCAGAGAGGCAACAAAGAGACCAAAGATAACCCTGAAGGAGCTGCAAAGCTCCACAGCGGAGATTGGAGTATTTGTCCATAAGACCATTTTAAGACGTACACTCAACAGAGCTGGGCTTTACGGAAGAGTGGCCAGAAAAAAGCCATTGCTTAAAGAAAAAAATAAGCAAACACGTTTGGTGTTCGCCAAAAGGCATGTGGGAGACTCCCCAAACATATGGAAGAAGGTTCTCTGGTCAGATGAGACTAAAATTGAGCTTTTTGGCCATCAAGGAAAACGCTATGTCTGGCGCAAACCCAACACCTCTCATCACCCCGAGAACACCATCCCCACAGTGAAGCATGGTGGTGGCAGCATCATGCTGTGGGGATGTTTTTAATCGGCAGGGACTGGGAAACTGGTCAGAATTGAAGGAATGATGGATGGCGCTAAATACAGGGAAATTCTTGAGGGAAACCTGTTTCAGTCTACCAGAGTTTTGAGACTGAGACGGAGGTTCACCTTTCAGCAGGACAATGACCCTAAACATACTGCTAAAGCAACACTCGAGTGGTTTAAGGGGAAACATTTAAATGTCTTGGAATGGCCTAGTCAAAGCCCAGACCTCAATCCAATTGAGAATCTATGGTATGACTTAAAGATTGCTGTACAACAGCGGAACCCATTCAACTTGAAGAAGCTGGAGTAGTTTTGCCTTGAAGAATGGGCAAAAATCCCAGTGGCTAGATGTGCCAAGCGTATAGAGACAAGGTGTCTCTACAAAGTATTGACTTTGGGGGGGTGAATAGTTATGCACGCTCAAGTATTCTGTTTTTTTGTCTTATTACTTATTTGTTTCACAAAAAAATTGTTGCATCTTCAAAGTGGTAGGCATGTTGTGTAAATCAAATGATACAAACCCCCCAAAATCCATTTTAATTCCAGGTTGTAAGGCAACAAAATAGTAAAAATGCCAAGGGGGGTGAATACTTTGGGGGTGAATACTTTGGGGGTGAATACTTTCGCAAGCCACTGTTGTTGTGTATTTTGTGAAATGTTTCCCAACGGACGGCAGTTACTAGGTATTAGTCAAGTTTTTGTGAAATCAATAGAAATGTCCTCTATAGATCTGTAGATCAACAAGAAGAGAATGATAACAGGTTATTGAAGACGGTACATAACTGTTACTACACGTTATTACTGTGTTACATGAGGATTGACCCTGACCCCCAATACCTTAGACACAGGGTTGACCCTGACCCCCAATACCTTAGACACAGGGTTGACCCTGACCCCCAATACCAGGGGGTTAACCCTGACCCCCAATACCTTAGACACAGGGTTGACCCTGACCCCCAATACCTTAGACACAGGGTTGACCCTGACCCCCAATACCAGGGGGTTAACCCTGACCCCCAATACCTTAGACACAGGGTTGACCCTGACCCCCAATACCATAGACACAGGGTTGACCCTGACCCCCAATACCTTAGACACAGGGTTGACCCTGACCCCCAATACCATAGACACAGGGTTGACCCTGACCCCCAATACCTTAGACACAGGGTTGACCCTGACACCAATACCATAGACACAGGGTTGACCCTGACCCCCAATACCAGGGGGTTGACCCTGACCCCCAATACCATAGACACAGGGTTGACCCTGACCCCCAATACCTTAGACACAGGGTTGACCCTGACCCCCAATACCATAGAAACAGGATTGACCCTGACCCCCAATACCTTAGACACAGGGTTGACCCTGACCCCCAATACCATAGACACAGGGTTGACCCTGACCCCCAACACCATAGACACAGGGTTGACCCTGACCCCCAATA
Organism: Coregonus sp. 'balchen'; assembly: GCA_902810595.1. Lineage (NCBI taxonomy): Eukaryota > Metazoa > Chordata > Actinopteri > Salmoniformes > Salmonidae > Coregonus > Coregonus sp. 'balchen'. Next base: position 2,103,367 of record LR778260.1, read on the forward strand.
CCATAGACACAGGGTTGACCCTGACCCCCAATACCTTAGACACAGGGTTGACCCTGACCCCCAATACCATAGACACAGGGTTGACCCTGACCCCCAATACCTTAGACACAGGGTTGACCCTGACCCCCAATACCATAGACACAGGGTTGACCCTGACCCCCAATACCATAGACACAGGGTTGACCCTGACCCCCAATACCTTAGACACAGGGTTGGCCCTGACCCCCAATACCATAGACACAGGGTTGACCCTGACCCCCAATACCATAGACACAGGGTTGACCCTGACCCCCAATACCAGGGGGTTGACCCTGACCCCCAATACCATAGACACAGGGTTGACCCTGACCCCCAATACCTTAGACACAGGGTTGACCCTGACCCCCAATACCTTAGACACAGGGTTGACCCTGACCCCCAATACCTTAGACACAGGGTTGACCCTGACCCCCAATACCATAGACACAGGGTTGACCCTGACCCCCAATACCATAGACACAGGGTTGACCCTGACCCCCAATACCATAGACACAGGGTTGACCCTGACCCCCAATACCATAGACACAGGGTTGACCCTGACCCCCAATACCTTAGACACAGGGTTGACCCTGACCCCCAATACCTTAGACACAGGGTTGACCCTGACCCCCAATATCATAGACACAGGATTGACCCTGACCCCCAATACCTTAGACACAGGGTTGACCCTGACCCCCAATACCTTAGACACAGGGTTGACCCTGACCCCCAATACCTTAGACACAGGGTTGACCCTGACCCCCAATACCTTAGACACAGGGTTGACCCTGACCCCCAATACCATAGACACAGGGTTGACCCTGACCCCCAATACCATAGACACAGGGTTGACCCTGACCCCCAATACCATAGACACAGGGTTGACCCTGACCCCCAATACCTTAGACACAGGGTGACCCTGACCCCCAATACCATAGACACAGGGTTGACCCTGACCCCCAATATCATAGACACAGGATTGACCCTGACCCCCAATACCATAGACACAGGGTTGACCCTGACCCCCAATACCTTAGACACAGGGTTGACCCTGACCCCCAATACCTTAGACACAGGGTTGACCCTGACCCCCAATACCTTAGACACAGGGTTGACCCTAACCCCCAATACCTTAGACACAGGGTTTACCCTGACCCCAAATACCAGGGGGTTAACCCTGACCCCCAATACCATAGACACAGGGTTGACCCTGACCCCCAATACCAGGGGGTTGACCCTGACCCCCAATACCATAGACACAGGGTTGACCCTGACCCCCAATACCTTAGACACAGGGTTGACCCTGACCCCCAATACCTTAGTCACAGGGTTGACCCTAACCCCCAATACCTTAGACACAGGGTTTACCCTGACCCCCAATACCAGGGGGTTGACCCTGACCCCCAATACCATAGACACAGGGTTGACCCTGACCCCCAATACCAGGGGGTTGACCCTGACCCCCAATACCATAGACACAGGGTTGACCCTGACCCCCAATACCAGGGGGTTGACCCTGACCCCCAATACCATAGACACAGGGTTGACCCTGACCCCCAATACCTTAGACACAGGGTTGACCCTGACCCCCAATACCTTAGACACAGGGTTGACCCTGACCCCCAATACCTTAGACACAGGGTTGACCCTGACCCCCAATACCATACACAGGGTTGACCCTGACCCCCAATACCAGGGGGTTGACCCTGACCCCCAATACCATAGACACAGGGTTGACCCTGACCCCCAATACCTTAGACACAGGGTTGACCCTGACCCCCAATACCTTAGACACAGGGTTGACCCTGACCCCCAATACCAGGGGGTTGACCCTAACCCCCAATACCATAGACACAGGGTTGACCCTGACCCCCAATACCTTAGACACAGGGTTGACCCTGACCCCCAATACCTTAGACACAGGGTTGACCCTGACCCCCAATAACAGGGGGTTGACCCTGACCCCCAATACCATAGACACAGGGTTGACCCTGACCCCCAATACCTTAGACACAGGGTTGACCCTGACCCCCAATACCTTAGACACAGGGTTGACCCTGACCCCCAATACCATACACAGGGTTGATCCTGACCCCCAATACCTTAGACACAGGGTTGACCCTGACCCCCAATAACATAGACACAGGGTTGACCCTGACCCCCAATACCATACACAGGGTTGACCCTGACCCCCAATACCATAGACACAGGGTTTACCCTGACCCCCAATACCATAGACACAGGGTTGACCCTGGTCCTCTGTAGCTCAGCTGGTAGAGCACGGCGCTTGTAACGCCAAGGTAGTGGGTTCGATCCCCGGGACCACCCATACACAAAAAAAAATGTATGCACGCATGACTGTAAGTCGCTTTGGATAAAAGTGTCTGCTAAATGGCATATTATTATTATTTATTGTAATACCACAGACACAGGGTTATAGGTCATAAATAAGAGCAACAGAAGTAGACCACCTGGTGAGGGAGGAGCCATGACCAGGCTCCCAACAAATACAGTCAGATCAGCTCTATAACTACAGTCAGATCAGATCTATAACTATAGTCAGATCAGATCTATAACTATAGTCAGATCTATAACTATAGTCAGATCAGATCTATAACTATAGTCAGATCAGATCTATAACTATAGTCAGATCAGATCTATAACTATAGTCAGATCTATAACTATAGTCAGATCTATAACTACAGTCAGATCAGATCTATAACTATAGTCAGATCAGATCTATAACTATAGTCAGATCAGATCTATAACTATAGTCAGATCAGATCTATAACTATAGTCAGATCTATAACTATAGTCAGATCTATAACTACAGTCAGATCAGATCTATAACTATAGTCAGATCAGATCTATAACTATAGTCAGATCTATAACAACTTTAGACTAGTGTAGTGTATGGTTATTGGAAGGTGTTGTCGTCAATCAAGAAGTCTGCTTAGGTTGGATCGTGTTCAAAGGCCTTTATTCAAACCACGAGGTTCCAGCGTAAGTACGGACACAATATCCGGAGAATCAGACCCCAAATAAATCTTGCTGCATTCTAACTCTTCGTCACCGCTCCCCCCTTTATATAGCCTTCCAAGAGTTGAATAGCTCCCTCTACTGTTCAATCCCCGTATCTTACCACCCACTTCCTGTTTGTCATAAGTGACGTCACGCTAAAACCTTCCCTCTGGATAACAATAATCAACCTTCCATTTCTTCATGAAAAACCTTTAACAAAGACATAATTTTAATATACTACACTAGCTCTATAACTATAACTGGCGCCGGAGAAGATGGCTGCCATTTTACAACTGCAACTGATTGGCTCAAACGCATTAAGAAGGAAATAGATTGCACAAATGAACTTTTAACAAGGCTGTTCTTCATAATGGCGCCGGAGAAGATGGCTGCCGTTTTACAGCCCTCTAACCAATTCTACTATTATGTGTGTTTTTTAGCGTTATTTGTAATTTATTCTGTACATAATGTTTTTGCCACCGTCTGTTATGACCAAAAAGAGCTTCTGGATATCAGTACAGAGATTACTCACCTCGTATTGGACGAAGATTTTTTCTTTAACAAGCCGGACGCGAAGGATATCCTACAGACGCCCAAATCCCCGTCATTCGCATGAGGAAGAGACGGAGATATCATGGACGTAGGTCGGGGTGCCTTGTAAGGATCCGACGGCGAGCGAGTAAACTGCCGCTCCCATCAATCCTATTAGCCAATCTTCAATCATTTGAGAACAAATTGGACGACCTAAGATTACAGTTATCCTACCAACGGGACATTAAAAACTGTAATATCTTATGTTTCACCGAGTCGTGGCTGAAAGACGACATGGATAACATACAGCTAGCGGGCTATACGCTACATCGGCAGGATAGAACGGCTGACTCCGGTAAGACAAGGGGTGGCGGTCTGTGTATATTTGTAAACAACAGTTGGTGCACAAACTCCAATACTAAGGAAGTCTCGAGGTTTTGCTCGCCTGAGGTAGAGTATCTCATGATAAGCTGTAGACCACACTATTTACCAAGAGAGTTTTCATCTATATTTGTCGTAGCTGTCTATCTACCACCACAATCCGATACTGGCATTAAGATTGCACTCAATGAGCTGTATAAAGCCATAAGTAAACAGGAAAACACTCATCCAGAGGCAGCGCTCCTAGTGGCCGGGGACTTTAATGCAGGGAAACTTAAATCCGTTCTACCTAATTTCTACCAGCATGCTAAATGTGCGACCAGAGGAAAAAAAAACTCTAGACCACCTTTACTCCACACACAGAGACGCATACAAAGCTCTCCCTCGCCCTCCATTTGGCAAATCTGACCATAACTCTATCCTCCTGATTCCTGCTTATAAGCAAAAACTAAAGCAGGAAGCACCAGTGACTCGGTTAATAAAAAAGTGGTCAGATGATGCAGATGCTAAGCTACAGGACTGTTTTGCTAGCACAGACTGGAAAATGTTCCGGGATTCTTCAGATAGCATTGAGGAGAACACCACATCAGTCACTGGCTTCATCAATAAGTGCATCGATGACGTTGTCCCCACAGTGACTGTACATACCCCAACCAGAAGCCATGGATTACAGGCAACATCCGCACTGAGCTAAAGGCTAGAGCTGCCGCTTTCAAGGAGCGGGACTCTATCCCGCTATGCCCTCCGACGAACCATCAAACAGGCAAAGAGTCAATACCGGACTACGATTGAATCGTACTACACCGGCTCTGATACTCGTCGGATGTGGCAGGGCTTGAAAACTATTACAGACTACAAAAGGAAGCACAGCCGCGAGCTGCCCAGTGACACAAGCCTACCAGACGAGCTAAATAAATTCTATGCTCGCTTCGAGGCAAGCAACACTGAAGCATGCATGAGAGAACCAGCTGTTCCAGATGACTATGTGATCACGCTCTCCGTAGAAGATGTGAGTAAGACTTTTAAGCAGGTCAACATTCACAAGGCCGCAGGGCCAGACGGATTACCAGGACGTGTACTTCGAGCATGTGCTGACCAACTGGAAAGTGTCTTCACTGACATTTTCAACTTGTCCCTGACTGAGTCTGTAATACCAACATGTTTCAAGCAGACCACCATAGTCCCTGTGCCCACGGACTCTAAGATAACCTGCCTAAATGACTACCAACCCGTAGCACTCACGTCTGTAGTCATGAAGTGCTTTGAAAGGCTGGTCATGGCTCACATCAACACCATTATCCCAGAAACCCTAGACACACTCCAATTTGCATACCACCCCAACAGATCCACAGATGATGCAATCTCTATTGCACTCCACACTGCCCTTTCCCACCTGGATAAAAGGAACACCTAAGTGAGAATGCTGTTCATTGACTACAGCTTAGCGTTCAACACATAATGCCCTCAAAGCTCATCACTAAGCTAAGGATCCTGGGACTAAACATCTCCTTCTGCAACTGGATCCTGGACTTCCTGACGGGCCGCCCCAAGGTGGTAAGGGTAGGTAACAACACATCTGCCACGCTGATCCTCAACACGGGGGCCCCTCAGGGGTGCGTGCTCAGTCCCCTCCTGTACTCCCTGTTCACCCATGACTGCATGGCCAGGCACGACTCCAACACCATCATTTGCTGACAACACAACAGTGGTAGGCCTGATCACCGACAACGATGAGACAGCCTATAGGGAGGAGGTCTGAGACCTGGCCATGTGGTGCCAGGATAACAACCTCTCCCTCAACGTGATCATGACAAAGGAGATGATTGTGGACTACAGGAAAGAAAAGAGGACTGAGCACACCCCCATTCTCATCGACGGGGCTGTAGTGGAACAGGTTGAGAGCTTCAAGTTCCTTGGTGTCCACATCACCAACGAACTATCATGGTCCAAACACACCAAGACAGTCGTGAAGAGGGCACGACAAAGCCTATTCCCCCTCAGGAGACTGAAAAGATTTGGTATGGGTCCTCAGATCCTCAAAAAGTTCTACAGCTGCACCATCGAGAGCATCCTGACTGGTTGCATCACCGCCTGGTATGGCAACTGCTTGGCCTCCGACCGCAAGGCACTACAGAGGGTAGTGCGTACAGCCCAGTACATCACTGGGGCCAAGCTTCCTGCCATCCAGGACCTCTATATCAGGCGGTGTCAGAGGAAGGCCCTCAAAATTGTCAAAGACTCCAGCCACCATAGTCATAGACTGTTCTCTCTGCTACCGCACGGCAAGCGGTACCGGAGTGCCAAGTCTAGGTCCAAAAGGATTCTCAACAGCTTCTACCCCCAAGCTATAAGACTCCTGAACAGCTAATCATTGCTACCCGGACTATTTGCACTGCCCCCCCACCCCATCTTTTTACGCTGCTGCTACTCCGTTAATTATTATGCATAGTCACTTTAACTCTACCCACATGTACATATTAACTCAACTACCTCAACTAGCCGGTGCCCCCGCACATTGACTCTGCACCGGTACCCCCCTGTATATATAGCCTCCCTTCTGTTATTTTATTTTACTGCTGCTCTTTAGCTATTTGCTTTAATTTTTTTTACTTAACACTTAAAAAAAAAAAAAATTCTACACCTGTTGTATTCAGCGCATGTTTATTTATTTATTTTATTTTACCTTTATTTAACTAGGCAAGTCAGTTAAGAACAAATTCTTATTTACAATGACGGCCTACACCGGCCAAACCCGGACGACGCTGGGCCAATTGTGCGCCGCCCTATGGGACTCCCAATCACGGCCGGTTGTGATACAGCCTGGAATCGAACCAGGGGGTCTGTAGTGACGCCTCAAGCACTGAGATGCAGTGCCTTAGACCACTGCGCCACTCGGGAGCCCAAATAAAATGTTATGTATTTGATTTATAGTCAGATCTATAACAACTATGGACAGCTCTATAACTATAGTCAGATCAGATCTATAACTATAGTCAGATCAGATCTATAACTATAGTCAGATCTATAACTATATGTCACGGTTTCGGCCGAGGCTGCCTCTCTCCCTTGTTCGGGCAGGCTTCGGCGTTCGTCGTCTCCGGAATTCTAGCTGCCACCGATTTATGTTTTCATGTTCGTTTGCTTTTGTCTGTTTGTGTCACACCTGTTTCTGTTTTACGTGATTAGTGTCCTATAAGTTTCTCGTTGTGTTTGTCTTGTGTTGTGTGTGATTGTTTTCGTCAGTGTTGTGTTTGCTCGGTTGAGCATATTTCTCTCCACTGCGCTGGAGCTCGTTTGCACTTGTTTCGTGCACTACATATTTTGTCGCACCTGTTTGTGCGCATTTTTGCCTACACGCCTTGGGCGTAGTTTAGCTGTTGGGCTTTGTTGCCCTGTTGCCTGTGTTTGGGTCGGAATACAGCTTTTGGAACCTACCGTCTGCGTCCTGCATCTGATTTCCTACACCACACCTACACACGCCCTGACAGAATCACACACCTTCCATGGAATCAGCAGGAGCAGAAGCAGCCCAGACAAGACTGGAAGCCCAGGTTCGGGATCAGCAGGAGCAACTCCTGCAGATGGGGAACGCCCTGCAGGAGGTTATTTCCACACTCCGAGGCTGGGGTTCGCCTCCACCACCGCCCGCCCAGCCAGCACCATCGGCCAGCCCGCCCGTTCCAGCACCGGAACATCGAGGAGTCCGTCTATCTCTCCCGAGGGCTTACGACGGGACAGCGGCTGGGTGTCAGGGGTTCTTGCTCCAGGTCGAGCTGTACCTGGCCACAGTCCATCCGGCACCTTCAGGGCATGAGAGCGTGTCCGCCCTAATCTCCTGCCTGGCCGGTAAAGCGTTGGAGTGGGCCAACGCGGAGTGGAGGAAGATCGACGCCACGACCATTACCTACACCGAGTTCTCCCGCCGCTTTAGGGCGGTGTTCGACCATCCCCCGGAGGGGAAAGCGGCGGGGGAGCGTCTGGTCTTCCTTAGGCAGGGGAGGAGGAGTGCCCAGGAATTCGCACTCGAATTCCGTACTCTAGCGGCAGATGCAGGGTGGAATGATCGGGCCCTCATCGATCTCTACCGATGTAGCCTCAGAGAGGACGTCCGTCGGGAGCTGGCCTGTCGGGACGCCAGTCTCACTTTCGACCAGCTGGTCGACATGTCAATTAGGTTGGATAACCTATTGGCTACCCGCGGACGTCCTGAGGGGGGTCCGTCCATTCCATCCTCCAGCGCACCCGAGCCGTGTCCTATGGAGCTCGGGGGCGCTGGCGCTAGAGGTAGGAGGAGTCGGCAGAGTGGGGGGTCCATCCACTGCACCAACTGTGGTCGGGGAGGACACACCGCGGCTAGGTGCTGGGGATGGCCTCCTCGGGGAGATGACGACAGGTCCCGCACTGGGGATTCCCTCCAGGTGAGTAGGCGCCCCACTCACCCAGAGCTCACTGTTGCCCATTTTTGTATGCCTGTGTGTTTTCCGCAGGTGGCACCTCATTCCCAGTGTAAGGCGCTGGTAGATTCAGGCGCGGCTGGGAATTTCATTGATAAGAAGTTTTGTTTAGAGTTAGGGTTTCCCCTTCTCCCTGTGGAAGTTCCTTTTCCCGTTCACGCCCTAGATAGTCGTCCGTTGGGTACGGGCTTAATCAGGGAGGTCACGGCGCCACTTAGGATGTGTGCGCAGGGGAGTCATCAGGAGATAATACAACTGTTTCTGATTGACTCTCCTGCGTATCCGGTGGTGCTGGGCATGCCCTGGTTAAGTACCCATAACCGCGTTATTTCGTGGCAGGAGAGGGCTCTGAAGGAGTGGTCTGCTCAGTGTGTGGGTAGATGTTTGGGCGTTTCCTTAGGGGCTACCTCGGTGGAAAGTCCAAACCAGGTGCCCGCATTGCACATTCCACCTGAGTATGGGGATCTGGCTATCGCGTTTAGTAAGGCGAGGGCGACGCGATTGCCACCCCATAGGCAGGGGGATTGTGCGATAGACCTTCAGGCAGGAGCTGCGCTCCCACGGAGTCATGTGTATCCTCTGTCTCAGGAGGAGAAGAAAGCTATGGAGGTTTACATAGACGAATCACTGAGACAAGGATACATACGGCCGTCCACTTCCCCCGCGTCCTCGAGTTTCTTTTTCGTGAAGAAGAAGGATGGGGGGTTGCGTCCGTGCATCGACTACCGTGGTCTCAATCAGATTACGGTGAAGTATAGTTATCCACTCCCGCTGATTGCGACCATGACTGAGTCGTTGCATGGGGCGCGTTTCTTCACGAAATTAGATCTCAGGAGCGCGTACAACTTGGTGCGCATCAGGAAGGATGATGAATGGAAAACAGCCTTTAGTACCACCTCGGGCCATTACGAGTATCTCGTCATGCCATACGGGTTGATGAATGCTCCGTCAGTTTTCCAATCATTCGTGGATGAGATCTTCAGGGACATGCAGGGGCAGGGGGTGGTGGTGTACATAGATGACATCCTCGTGTACTCACCTACCCGTGTCGAGCATGTGGCCCTGGTGCGCAGAGTGTTGCGGAGGCTGGTGGAGCACGACCTGTATGTGAAGGCAGAGAAGTGTCTGTTTTTCCAGGAGTCGATTTCCTTCTTGGGGTATCAGTTGTCTGCGTCAGGGGTGAAGATGGAGGTAGACCGAGTGTCAGCCGTGAGTAATTGGCAAACACCAACCACTGTGAAAGAGGTGCAGCAGTTTTTGGGGTTTGCGAATTACTACCGGAGGTTTATCCGGGGTTTTGGGCAGGTGGCAGCTCCCATCACGTCTCTCTTAAAGGGGGGCCCGGTGCGTCTGCAGTGGTCAGTCGAGGCGGACAGGGCTTTTAAGAAGCTGAAGGACCTGTTCACCTCGGCTCCGGTGCTGGCGCATCCGGATCCCTCTTTACCATTTCAGGTAGAGGTGGACGCGTCTGAAGCCGGTATTGGCGCCGTGCTGTCCCAACGGTCAGGCGCGCCACCTAAACTCCGCCCCGTTGCCTTCTATTCCAAGAAGCTCAGCCCGGCGGAGCGAAATTATGACGTAGGGGACAGGGAGCTGTTAGCTGTGGTCCAAGCCCTTAAGGTGTGGAGGCACTGGCTTGAGGGGGCTCAACACCCTTTCCTCATTTTGACGGACCACCGTAACCTGGAGTACATCCGGGCAGCGAGGAGGCTGAACCCTCGACAGGCTAGATGGAGTATGTTTTTGACCCGTTTCTCTTTTAAGATCACCTACATCCCTGGGTCACAAAACGGTAAGGCAGATGCACTGTCTCGGCGGTATGACGGGGAGGAGAGGTCCGTGGAGCCCACTCCCATACTGCCGGAGTCGTGTCTAGTGGCACCGGTGGTGTGGGAGCTCGATTCTGAGCTCGAGCGGGCATTACGCACCGACCCTAGTCCACCACAATGCCCGGAGGGTCGGAAGTATGTTCCGCTCGAGTGTCGGGATCGATTGATCTATTGGGCTCACACGTCACCCTCCTCTGGACATCCGGGTATCGGCCGGACAGTGCACTGTCTTAGTGCCAAATATTGGTGGCCTACGTTGGCCAGGGATGTGAGGGTTTATGTTTCCTCCTGCTCGGTGTGCGCCCAGTGTAAGGCGCCTAGACATCTGCCTAGGGGTAAGTTACTACCCCTGCCCGTTCCACAACGACCATGGTCCCACCTCTCGGTGGATTTTATAACTGACCTTCCCCTCTCTCAAGGGAATACTACACTCCTGGTCGTTGTGGATCGGTTCTCTAAGGCCTGTCGTTTGCTCCCCATGCCGGGTCTTCCTACTGCCCTACAAACCGCCGAAGCACTATTCACTCATGTGTTCCGGCACTACGGGGTGCCCGAGGACATTGTGGCTGACCGGGGTCCCCAATTCACCTCCAGAGTCTGGAGAGCTTTTATGGAGCGGTTGGGGGTCTCGGTGAGTCTCACCTCGGGTTACCACCCGGAGAGTAATGGGCAGGTGGAACGCGTAAACCAGGATGTGGGCAGGTTTCTCAGAACATACTGCCGGGACCGGCCGGAGGAGTGGGCGAGATATGTGCCCTGGGCTGAGATGGCACAGAACTCTCTTCGCCACTCCTCCACCCAACTAACCCCTTTTCAGTGTGTTTTAGGGTACCAGCCGGTTCTGGCACCATGGCATGAGAGCCAGATCGAGGCCCCCGCTGTGGATGAGTGGGTGCGGCGCTCGGAGGAGACGTGGAACGCTGCACACGTCCATCTGCAGCGTGCCATACGTCGACAGAAGACGAGCGCCGACCTACACCGCAGTGAGGGGCCTGTGTACGCACCTGGAGATCGAGTCTGGCTCTCTGCCAGAAACCTGCCCCTCCGCCTGCCCTGTCGGAAACTGGGTCGGCGGTTTGTAGGGCCATTTAAAGTCCTGAGAAGGTTGAACGAGGTTTGTTATAGATTACAGTTGCCAGTGGAGTATAAATGTATTAACCCCTCGTTCCATGTGTCCCTTCTCAGGCCGGTGGTAGCAGGCCCGCTCCAAGAACATGAGATCTTGGAGACCCCCCCCGCCCCCGTTGGACATCGAGGGGGCACCGGCGTACACCGTGAGATCCATCTTGGATTCTAGACGTCGGAGAGGGGGTCTTCAGTATCTAGTGGAGTGGGAGGGGTACGGTCCGGAGGAGCGGTGCTGGGTGCCGAGGAGAGACATCTTGGACCCGTCGCTCCTGACGGAATTCCATCGGGGGTATCCGACGCGCCCTGCGCCGCGGCCTCCGGGTCGTCCCCAAGGCCGGAGTCGGCGCGCGTCTGGAGCCGCGCGTCAAGGGGGGGGTACTGTCACGGTTTCGGCCGAGGCTGCCTCTCTCCCTTGTTCGGGCAGGCTTCGGCGTTCGTCGTCTCCGGAATTCTAGCTGCCACCGATTTATGTTTTCATGTTCGTTTGCTTTTGTCTGTTTGTGTCACACCTGTTTCTGTTTTACGTGATTAGTGTCCTATAAGTTTCTCGTTGTGTTTGTCTTGTGTTGTGTGTGATTGTTTTCGTCAGTGTTGTGTTTGCTCGGTTGAGCATATTTCTCTCCACTGCGCTGGAGCTCGTTTGCACTTGTTTCGTGCACTACATATTTTGTCGCACCTGTTTGTGCGCATTTTTGCCTACACGCCTTGGGCGTAGTTTAGCTGTTGGGCTTTGTTGCCCTGTTGCCTGTGTTTGGGTCGGAATACAGCTTTTGGAACCTACCGTCTGCGTCCTGCATCTGATTTCCTACACCACACCTACACACGCCCTGACACTATAGTCAGATCAGATCTATAACTATAGTCAGATCAGATCTATAACTACAGTCAGATCAGATCTATAACTATAGTCAGATCAGATCTATAACTATTGTCAGATCAGATCTATAACTATTGTCAGATCAGATCTATAACTATTGTCAGATCAGATCTATAACTATAGTCAGATCAGATCTATAACTATAGTCAGATCAGATCTAAAACTATAGTCAGATTTATAACTATTGTCAGATCAGATCTATAACTATAGTCAGATCTATAACTATTGTCAGATCAGATCTATAACTATAGTCAGATCAGATCTATAACTATAGTCAGATCAGATCTATAACTATAGTCAGATCAGATCTATAACTATAGTCAGATCAGATCTATAACTACAGTCAGATCAGATCTATAACTATAGCCAGATCAGATCTATAGTCAGATCAGATCTATAACTATAGTCAGATCATATCTATAACTATAGTCAGATCAGATCTATAACTATAGTCAGATCAGATCTATAACTATAGTCAGATCAGATCTATAACTATAGTCAGATCAGATCTATAACTACAGTCAGATCAGATCTATAACTATAGCCAGATCAGATCTATAGTCAGATCAGATCTATAACTATAGTCAGATCATATCTATAACTATAGTCAGATCAGATCTATAACTATAGTCAGATCAGATCTATAACTATAGTCAGATCTATAACTATAGTCAGATCAGATCTATACCTATAGCCGGATCAGATCTATACGTATAGTCAGATAATATCTATAACCATAGTCAGATCAGATCTATAACCATAGTCAGATCAGATCTATAACTATAGTCAGATCAGATCTATAACTATAGTCAGATCAGATCTATAACTATAGTCAGATCTATAACTATAGTCAGATTTGTAACGAGACATTAATTACTTTTCCCATATTCATTAGTTTATTAAAGATGATTTATCTATAGTTAGTTAGCTCACCAGCCTCATTGTGGCAGGGTGACTCCAGCTTACCTCTCCTCAGTATAGAATTTAAATCCACAACCTCCAGGTAGAGAGTCTGTATCTTGGGGAATCAGAAAAAGCTTAGCCACAAAAAAGCCAAAACATTGTCCTCCTCGCAGTCGCAAATGGCGCTTTAGAAAACGTGTTAAAGTTTACGAGTGCGCATGGAGAAGAGGTTCTGTGAGGTTTAGGATCTGTGCCTGCCAACGTACGTTAGTTGGCTTGCCATGAGGCCACTGTGTACATTCCTGCTGCTAATAATATCTCAGCGGGCCGCGGTCCTCCCCGTCCTCTCATGTGACAGACAGCCCACCGTGCGTCCTAGCGGTGTGTTTACTATGGCAGCAAAATGGCTCCTCTCTCAGCCCAGAGACTAGAGACCTGGGGGGGTTGGTGGTGAGGCTCCTCTCTCAGCCCAGAGACTAGAGACCTGGGGGGGGGGTTGGTGGTGAGGCTCCTCTCTCAGCCCAGAGACTAGAGACCTGGGGGGGGCTTGGTGGTGAGGCTCCTCTCTCAGCCCAGAGACTAGAGACCTGGGGGGGCTTGGTGGTGAGGCTCCTCTCTCAGCCCAGAGACTAGAGACCTGGGGGGGTTGGTGGTGAGGCTCCTCTCTCAGCCCAGAGACTAGAGACCTGGGGGGGTTGGTGGTGAGGCTCCTCTCTCAGCCCAGAGACTAGAGACCTGGGGGGGCTTGGTGGTGAGGCTCCTCTCTCAGCCCAGAGACTAGAGACCTGGGGGGGGTTGGTGGTGAGGCTCCTCTCTCAGCCCAGAGACTAGAGACCCTGGGGGGGTTTGGTGGTGAGGCTCCTCTCTCAGCCCAGAGACTAGAGACTGGGGGTTGTGGGAGCCCCCCC
>LR778260.1:2117516-2217056 GCA_902810595.1 Coregonus sp. 'balchen'
GTTAGAGATGTGATAATCACATAGAGACAACACTAATATGGGTTATGAACATAGGGAGACGACATTGGAGTCATAATGGTGGAGACTGAACATAATGGGAGACTGACATAATGGGGAGACTGAACATAATGGGAGACTGAACATAATGGGATAAGGAGACTGAACATAATGGGAGACTGAACATAATGGGAGACTGAAATAAGGGAGACTGAACATAATGGGAGACTGAACATAATGGGAGACTGACAAATAATGGGAGACTGAACATAATGGGGAGACTGAACATAATGGGAGACTGAACATAATGGGGAGACTGATCATAATGGGGAGACTGAACATAATGGGGAGACTGAACATAATGGGGAGACTGAACATAATGGGAGACTGAACATAATGGGAGACTGAACATAATGGGAGACTGAACATAATGGGAGACTGAACATAATGGGGAGACTGATATGGGAGACTGAACATAATGGGGAGACTGACATAATGGGGAGACTGAACATAATGGGGAGACTGAACATAATGGGGAGCCTGACATAATGGGGAGACTGAACATAAGGGGAGACTGAACATAATGGGGGAGACTGATCATATGGGGAGACGGAACATAATGGGAGACTGATCATAATGGGGAGACTGAACATAATGGGGAGACTGAACATAATGGAGACTGAACATAATGGGAGACTGAACATAATGGGGAGACTGAACATAATGGGAGACTGAACATAATGGGAGACTGAACATAATGGGGAGACTGATCATAATGGGAGACTGAACATAATGGGAGACTGAACATAATGGGGAGACTGATCATAATGGGAGACTGAACATAATGGGGAGACTGAACACATCCATCCAGATAAAAAGAGAGGAAGCTAGAACGGAGTAGAACTGTATTACTGAGTCGTCTACTACTACTGCTACTACTACTACTACTACTGCTACTGCTACTGCTTACTACTACCTACTACTACTACTACTACTACTACTACTACTACACTACTACTACTACTACTACTACTACTACTACTACTACTACTACTACTACTACTACTACTACTACTACTGCTACTACTACTACTACTACTACTACTACGGTCCAAGGAGTATTATATATTCTGACAGGGAAGAACTCCCCACTATGAATAGACAGCATCATAGATAGAACACATTAGATTCTAATATGGTTATTCTCTGTGAGGGACTAGGTCCAGGCTTTGGTGCTGTCTGGATAACCCAAGCAGACCTGGGTTCAAATAGTATTTGTTTTCTTCAAATATTTTAGATGAGCTTTATTGCGCAAATGACAATAGTCGCAAAAGTGCAAACTCAGCCCATCTGGTTACTCCAGCCAGGTATAAAGAAAACAGATACTAGTTAAACCCAGGTAGGTCGGAACCAGAATTGCCGCGGTCACTAAGTAACGATAGCCGTTGCTGTAAACAGAGATCTCAAACTGGCCAAGGAAGTAGAATGCCCTGTCTGTATAGGACTGGACTGGGGCCAGAGATAAAGACATAGGAGTGTACTGGGCATGAAAAGGCATGATACCATAATAATAAGGCAGAAACATACAAATAAAAGACACCAAATAATTGTAAGTAAAAACCAAAAGAAAAATCTTACCACAAACAAAAAATGTGGTCTTTGGTGTTCCCTCAGTCAAACAGAGAAATGTTTTGCATAAAGCAGTGGGGGGGAGGCTGGTAGCTAGGTCAAGTCAATCTCTCCTCTGATCCGAGGTCGACCTAAAACCAACCGCTCCCCAACAACCGACCAGCCTCCAGTTCATCACACAAGCAACAACAATACCTTCATGGTTAAAAGTAAACGAAAATGGAACAGGTTTTTTAGTCAACATGCTGTATGATTGGTCCACAGGCAATAGAAGAGGAGAGCATCACAC
Organism: Coregonus sp. 'balchen'; assembly: GCA_902810595.1. Classification (NCBI taxonomy): domain Eukaryota; kingdom Metazoa; phylum Chordata; class Actinopteri; order Salmoniformes; family Salmonidae; genus Coregonus; species Coregonus sp. 'balchen'. The sequence goes on from LR778260.1 coordinate 2,119,432, forward strand.
TAATCCCACCGTGCCATTTAAAAAGACACCTTCATAATAAGTAGGTATTTTCTGAAATATTTTGTGCAGTGGTATCATGCATGGGGTGGGTGGGTTACTAATCTTAGGCCAATAGGAAGAGGGAGGGGTTGGGTTGGTTGGTGTGGAGGGCCGGACGCCTAGAGACGGAGTGGGTGGGTTACTAAACTTAGGTCAATAGGAAGAAGGAGGGGTTGGGTTGGTTGGTGTGGAGGGCCGGACGCCTAGAGACGGAGTGGGTGGGTTACTAAACTTAGGTCAATAGGAAGAGGGAGGGGTTGGGTTGGTTGGTGTGGAGGGCCGGACGCCTAGAGACGGAGTGGGTGGGTTACTAAACTTAGGTCAATAGGAAGAGGGAGGGGTTGGGTTGGTTGGTGTGGAGGGCCGGACGCCTAGAGACGGAGTGGGTGGGTTACTAAACTTAGGTCAATAGGAAGAGGGAGGGGTTGGGTTGGTTGGTGTGGAGGGCCGGATGCCTAGAGCAGGGATGGACAACTCTAATGGGGATGGGGGCCACAAAACATCCAAACTCATCATGAGGGGCCGAAGTGGCTCGCGGGTCTTTTTAAATGTTAAATTTCCTGCAATTCTACACATTTTTCCACAGGGGTGGGGAGAAACGTTTACATGTTCTAATATATCTGAATGAGAGTGACTAACAAAATCAATGGGGACCCTCAGTCGGTAATTCGACCATGATTAGGCCTACAAAAAGTTTAGATAGCTGGCCGCTAAACTAACTTACCAATGTTAGCAGACATGGGCTAATTGAGTGACTATCAGGTGACTGACGTAACAAGAGAAAACCCTGCTGATGCACGACCCCATTCTCCTGCTGGACTGTAATAGGGAAGGGTGGGAATTGATCCGAGGGCCTCCAACAGGGGGTTGCCTGCTCTACAGGCTTGGTCCGATGATGCACAAAGTAGTCAACCCATTCTAGTCCATCACAAACACGTGCTTTTAGGTCAGCAAAAAATAAGGTTATTTGTGAATCTTCTTGAACATTGAATGAATAATTGAATGATTGTATTATTCAGCAAAAGTATTACCCATTGAACATACACTTTAAAAAAGGGAAGGGACCTTCTGTTGAACTCTATGGTCTCAATATTACAGCATCGTCAATACTTTTGATAGTTTCCTGTTTTTTTTCTGGATGCCCTAATGCAGTGGTTCCCAACCTGGGGTACTAGGACCCCTGGGGGTAATTGGCCTATCCACAGGGGGTACTAGGACCCCTGGGGGTAATTGGCCTATCCACAGGGGGTAATTGGCCTATCCACAGGGGGTACTTGAGAAGACTCATGAGACTATAGACCTAATGGTAAAATGCACATGAGGGGGTTACTTCAAGGGGTAATCTGGAGAGAGCAAAATTAAGTCGGTGGTACAGTAATCAAAAAAGGTTGGGAACCACTGCCCTAATGGGTCCAGACATCACCACTGTGAATGACAGACCAGTACAGACAGTCTCCTCATGGCCTCGCTAAAGTAACACCACCAAGTCTTGGGGATGGCTTAGGGTGGGTGGGGCTACTGTGGGCTGGTGTTTTGCAGGGCAGAGACAGGAAGTTATAGTTGTTGTGGGGGGGGGGGTTATGTGGTTCAATTAGTATTTGAGATAAGGTGACATGTTTTATAAGGTCTGGTCTTTCTGCAGGGCTGAGATGTGGAGGGGTCTATAAGGTCTGGTCCTTCTGCAGGGCTGAGATGTGGAGAAGTTGAGGTGCTCGTCCACTCCACTCCCTCAGCTGTCCGTCCTTGAAGAGGAGGTTGAGAGCGGGCAGCGGAACGCCAGACTCGGCCGGGGGCTGGCTGAGAGGACCGGACACTCCACTGTCAGGGTCGGGCTGACCCTGGCTGCCATCCTGTAGGACACACAGGTCAGGGGTCAAAGGTCAGTTGTGTATAACACAGTACAGGGTCGTGTTCATTAGGCACAAAAAGGAAGATACCGGAATGAAACAGGGCAGGAATTGTCCAATAAGAAATACCTGGAATTGTCCAATAAGAAATACCTGGAATTGTCCAATATGAAACGCAATTTTAATTTTCCATTGCAAAACATTTAAAAACGTTTTCTGTTGCGTGCCCTTATGAACACAATCCAGGTACTTTCATGTAGTATGTTGCTAGTACTAATGAGCCAGCTCTTTCATGTAGTATGTTACTACTAATCAACCAGCTCTTTCATATACAGTGCCATGAAAAAGTATTTGACCCCTTTCTGATTTTCTCTATTTTTGCATATTTTTGATATTGAATGTTATCAGATCTTCAACCAAAACCTAATATTAGATAAAGGGAACCTGAGTTTACAAATAACAAAAAAACTAAATGGATACTTATTTTATTTATTGAATTAACAAAGTGAATTCACCTAATTAACCCAATTCCCCTGTGTAAAAAAGTAACTGCCCCCTTACACTCAATAACTGATTGTGCCACCTTTAGCTGGAATGACTCCAACCAAATGTTTCCTGTAGTTGTTGATCAGTCTCTCACGTCGCTCTGGAGAAATTTTGGCCCACTCTTCCATGCAGAACTGCTTTAACTCAGTGACGTGTGGGTTTTCAAGCATGAACTGCTCGTTTCAAGTCCTGCTACAACATCTCAATTGGGATTAGGTCTGGACTTTGACTAGGCCATTCCAAAACTTCCAATTTGTTGCTTTTTAGCCATTTTCATGTAGACTTGATAGTGTGTTTTGGATCATTGTCTTGCTGCATGACCCAGCTGCGCTTCAGCTTCAGCTCACAGACGGATGGTCTGACATTCTCCTGTAGAATTCTCTGATACAGAGCAGAATTCATGGTTCCTTCTATTAAGGCAAGTCGTCCAGGTCCTGAGGCAGCAAAGCATCCCCAAACCATCACACCACCACCACCACCATGCTTGACCGTTGGTATGAGGTTCTTACTGTGGAATGCAGTGTTTGGTTTTCGCCAGGCATAAATAGGACCCATGTCGTCCAAAAAGTTGACTCAAGTTTGCCAAAAAGCACCTGGATGATCGTCAAGACTCTTGGAAGAATGTTCTATGGACAGACACATCTGTAGCCATGAAATGCTTTGAACGGCTGGTCATGGCTCAGCTCAACGCCAACAAATTAAAGGAAGTCCATATTAAAGCAGTACTTTCCCATGGGACGGGACATTTCGATCTTATTTGTTTTTGTGTATTTTCTCTCTTCACCCCTTGTCCACATTGTGTAACCCAGCCTGAGCGTTGGAACAGCTAACCCTGGTGCAAAATTATATTTTATACAGATCTACAGTTAGACTAGACAATCACTGTAATGGCCGTGTCTGCATACTGGGCTTCATTATCATGTGGCCCTATGTGTCCTTTAGTGTCAAGGGAGATTATGAATTAGGATGAGGTATTCTTTTCAAAAGGTGTTGTGATGTATAAATCGGATACCCATCATCAGTTATTGCAGGTTCCTCAAATGATATTGGAATATAACAAGGATGACATGGGGACTATTTTCTGTTTTGACAACGTGTGAGTAATGAACATTAACAACTCTGTTCTCTCTTTCCTTTGTTGTATTCCACAACTGCCAAGATGGAAAGTGTGCCGATAATGAGCCGCTGTTTATGGATATTTGTTTATGGATATTTGCGCATTACTTTTTTTGATGAGGACAGTGATAAGGATGTAATTATCGTTGATGTTGCTGTTGTCTGGTATTGGTTTATTCTTTAGGTGTCATTGTCCTCAGCATGACCATTTGTTGTGTTTTGTGTGTCTGATTCCTCTCATGGTCTGTAGGCGTATAGGGCCGCTGGCTGGGCACTGGAGGGCTGGCAGCGTGGAAACAGGTTTATGAGATTGGCATTATGAGACAGGACCACTTTCAGTGGTCAGATTGGCATTATGAGACAGGACCACTTTTTTTAGATATAGATCAGCTTAATATTGCAGATAGATTGTATCTTCTATCAATGTAATTGTCTGCATCACTTCCAATCCCCCATGTTTTATATATATATACTCCCCTTTATTACTTTTCAACCACGCCATCCTTTCCCTACTTGGAGTAAATTAGTGAACAACAATGCCCAGGCCTCTACTTCCGGTCTATACTTACTATCTACACCTTATGGACAGAGTTAATTTTACAATAATTATATTTTATTTGTTTTTGCTCCTGAACTTCTTCTACTCTCAACCTCTCCGATCATTTTCATGATGTCCATCCGGTTTGCTTCTATATGCCATATCTTTCTAACTGTGCTCTTTCACAAAAGCTCTCAACCTACAACCTATATACTTATTATGGACACAGTATGCTTTACATTATTAGTTATCTTGTTGTTATTAGTTGTTGTTAGTTGTTATTAGTCCCATCCTTCAATTCCATTCAATACCTCCCATCTATCTCTTAACACCATCCATATTGGATTTCTATTTGCCATATACAGTGGGGGGGAAAAAGTATTTAGTCAGCCACCAATTGTGCAAGTTCTCCCACTTAAAAAGATGAGAGAGGCCTGTAATTTTCATCATAGGTACACGTCAACTATGACAGACAAATTGAGAAAAAAAATCCAGAAAATCACATTGTAGGATTTCTTTTGAATTTATTTGCAAATTATGGTGGAAAATAAGTATTTGGTCACCTACAAAGAAGCAAGATTTCTGGCTCTCACAGACCTGTAACTTCTTCTTTAAGAGGCTCCTCTGTCCTCCACTCGTTACCTGTATTAATGGCACATGTTTGAACTTGTTATCAGTATAAAAGACACCTGTCCACAACCTCAAACAGTCACACTCCAAACTCCACAATGGCCAAGACCAAAGAGCTGTCAAAGGACACCAGAAACAAAATTGTAGACCTGCACCAGGCTGGGAAGACTGAATCTGCAATAGGTAAGCAGCTTGGTTTGAAGAAATCAACTGTGGGAGCAATTATTAGGAAATGGAAGACATACAAGGCCACTGATAATCTCCCTCGATCTGGGGCTCCACGCAAGATCTCACCCCGTGGGGTCAAAATGATCACAAGAACGGTGAGCAAAAATCCCAGAACCACACGGGGGGACCTAGTGAATGACCTGCAGAGAGCTGGGACCAAAGTAACAAAGCCTACCATCAGTAACACACTACACCGCCAGGGACTCAAATCCTGCAGTGCGAGACGTGTCCCCCTGCTTATGCCAGTACATGTCCAGGCCCGTCTGAAGTTTGCTAAAGTGCATTTGGATGATCCAGAAGAGGATTGGGAGAATGTCATATGGTCAGATGGAACCAAAATAGAACTTTTTGGTAAAAACTCAACTCGTCGTGTTTGGAGGACAAAGAATGCTGAGTTGCATCCAAAGACACCATACCTACTGTGAAGCATGGGGGTGGAAACATCATGCTTTGGGGCTGTTTTTCTGCAAAGGGACCAGGACGACTGATCCGTGTAAAGGAAAGAATGAATGGGGCCATGTATCGTGAGATTTTGAGTGAAAACCTCCACCACCTTCCATCAGCAAGGGCATTGAAGATGAAACGTGGCTGGGTCTTTCAGCATGACAATGATCCCAAACACACCGCCCGGGCAACGAAGGAGTGGCTTCGTGAGAAGCATTTCAAGGTCCTGGAGTGGCCTAGCCAGTCTCCAGATCTCAACCCCATAGAAAATCATCACTGCTCTAGAGGAGATCTGCATGGAGGAATGGGCCAAAATACCAGCAACAGTGTGTGAAAACCTTGTGAAGACTTACAGAAAACGTTTGACCTGTGTCATTGCCAACAAAGGGTATATAACAAAGTATTGAGAAACTTTTGTTATTGACCAAATACTTATTTTCCACCATAATTTGCAAATAAATTCATTACAAATCCTACAATGTGATTTTCTGGATTTTTTTCTTCTCATTTTGTCTGTCATAGTTGACGTGTACCTATGATGAAAATTACAGGCCTCTCTCATCTTTTTAAGTGGAAGAACTTGCACAATTGGTGGCTGACTAAATACTTTTTTCCCCACTGTATATTTCAACCGTACTGTGATGTTTTACAAAAGTTCTGAACCTTTCTATTCTCATTGCTTCTACAGATTGTGAATTAAAAATAAACATTTTTGCTAAAAGTATTATTATATTATTGATCGATTGACTATGACTTTTCAGATCACCCAGTAGTGCTATCTGCAGGGTTAGCTCCAGGTAAATATTGCAATCCTTTAGCCATTCCTGGACCTGTGTCCAAAAACAAGCTACAAATGGACAGAACCAAAACAAATGATCTAATGATTCTGTCTCTTCACAGCAAAATCTGCAGAGCTGGGAAGATTGTATCCCCCATATAAATAACATTCTATTGGTAGCAAGAATTGTATATAATAATTTAAGTTGAAAGATTCTAATTTTTGAATCTGGTGTCGTTTTGCGTGTCAGTTCATAAACACTATGCCATGGGATCGGTACGTCAAAAATCTCTTCCAACTATTTTGCAATCTATATGGGACGGCTGTCAATCCTTTGGTCCTTAAGTGAAACTGATTTACTTTTTTATTTATCACAGTTTTCCTTAACCAATTATGTTCTTTAATGCAGGGCCGACAGACAAGTTCCTTACTTTCTCCCCCTTCCACTTTCCTCTTCCACTTTTGTATGACTGAAGCTTTTAGTGATAGGTCTAATGCTTTAATATTTAATAATTTCTGTCCTCCGAATTCATATTCATTACATAAATAGGCCCTTTTAATTTTGTCTGGCTTGCCGTTCCAAATAAAATTGAATATTTTTTTCTCATATAATTTAAAAAACTGTTCGCTAGGCGTAGGCAAGACCATAAGCAAATAGGTAAACTGGGATAATACTGAAGAGTTAGTCAGGGTGATTTTTCCACAAATTGACAGGTATTTACCTTTCCATGGTAGTAAGATCTATATTTGCTAACTTTTTATTAAAATGTATTGAAGTGAGATCATTTATTTCCTTTGGGATATGTATTCCGAGTATATCCACATCACCATCAGACCATTTTATTGGTAAACTACATGGTAATGTAAAACTTTTATTTTTTAGTGATCCAATATGTAATATAGTACATTTGTCATAATTTGGTTGTAATCCAGAGAGGTTAGAAAATGTATCTAGATCCTCTATGAGGCTGTGGAGGGATTCAAGTTGTGGATTGAAAAGAAAACATGAATCATCAGCGTACAATGACACCTTTGTTTTTAAGCCCTGGATTTCTAATCCCCTGATATTATTGTTGGATCTGATTTTAATAGCTAACATCTCGATGGCCATAATAAATAGATATGCCGATAATGGACAACCTTGTTTCACTCCTCTTGACAGTTTAAAACTTTCTGAGAAATAGCCATTATTTACTATTTTACACCTAGGATTACTATACATGATTGTGACCCATTTTATAAGAGATTCTCCAAAATTGAAATGCTCCAGGCATTTATATATAAACCCCAGTCGTACTTTATCAAATGCCTTTTCGAAGTCTGCTATGAATAGCAGGCCTGGTTTCCCATATTTTCCATAGTGTTCTATTGTTTCCAATACTTGCCTTATATTATCTCCAATGTATCGTCCATGTAAAAAACCTGTCTGATTAGAATGAATAATATACGACAATACCTTTTTAATTCTATGCGTTATACATTTTGCTAGAATTTTTACATCACAACACTGAAGTGTAAGGGGCCTCCAATTTTTTAAATGGACTGGATCTTTATATTTTCCACTTGTATCCTGTTTCAGTAATAATGAGATCAGACCTTCTTCTTGAGTGTCAGATAATCTACCATTTACATAGGAGTGGTTAAAACATGCTAATAACGGTCCTCTTAGTATATAAAAAAAAACACTTTCAGTGTTCAGATTGGCATTATGAGACTGGCTGGTTTGATTTGAGCGCTCTTCAAGTGGCAGCGAGGTGGAAGACAATGGAAAGAAGCTCTTACCTGGAATGACTGAACAAAACTTAGAACCTTCAATGATAGTTTTCGGCTGGAATGAAGTAAGTCTTGAAGGCTGGAACAACAAAGAATTACACAACCATCCTTCCTTTAAATTGACAGTTTTTCACATAAAAACATACTCTAGTCTTTTTCACTTTCCCACCCAGGACATAAAAAGCAGACTCTTTATGTTGTTCTACCAGTACCTGTCTTTGCTAAAGAGGCCGTGCGAGGCGATCTTTCGGCATATTTTGCGGTTGAGCTCGGAGCTGAAGAGGGGCATCCCAAAGCACAGCTCTAGAGGGACCCACTCATCTTCTGTCAACGGCACTGCAGTGGGTAACATAACATTACATCATCAAACAGGGACACTGCAGTGGGTACATAACATTACATCATCAAACAGGGACACTGCAGTGGGTACATTACATTACATCATCAAACAGGGACACTGCCGTGGGTAACATAACATTACATCATCAAACAGGGGCACTGCAGTGGGTACATAACATTACATCATCAAACAGGGACACTGCAGTGGGTACATTACATTACATCATCAAACAGGGACACTGCAGTGGGTAACATAACATAACATCATCAAACAGGGACACTGCAGTGGGTACATTAACATCATCAACAGGAACTGCAGTGGGTACATAACATTCTGCACTGCACTGTACCTTCTGAGTAGCCCCTCTGCACTGTACCTTCTGAGTAGCCCCTCTGCACTGTACCTTCTGAGTAGCCCCTCTGCACTGTACCTTCTGAGTAGCCCCTCTGTACTGTACCTTCTGAGTAGCCCCTCTGCACTGTAACCTTCTGAGTAGCCCCCTCTGTACTGTACCTTCTGAGTAGCCCCTCTGCACTGTACTTCTGAGTAGCCCCTCTGCACTGTACCTTCTGAGTAGCCCCTCTGCACTGTACCTTCTGAGTAGCCCCTCTGCACTGTACCTTCTGAGTAGCCCCTCTGCACTGTACCTTCTGAGTAGCCCCTCTGCACTGTACCTTCTGAGTAGCCCCTCTGCACTGTACCTTCTGAGTAGCCCCTCTGTACTGTACCTTCTGGTAGCCCTCTGCACGTACCTTCGATAGCCCCTCTGTACTGTACCTTCTGAGTAGCCCCTCTGCACTGTACCTTCTGAGTAGCCCCTCTGCACTGTACCTTCTGAGTAGCCCCTCTGCACTGTACCTTCTGAGTAGCCCCTCTGTACTGTACCTTCTGAGTAGCCCCTCTGCACTGTACCTTCTGAGTAGCCCCTCTGTACTGTACCTTCTGAGTAGCCCCTCTGCACTGTACCTTCTGAGTAGCCCCTCTGCACTGTACCTTCTGAGTAGCCCCTCTGCACTGTACTGTACCTTCTGAGTAGCCCCTCTGCACTGTACCTTCTGAGTAGCCCCTCTGCACTGTACCTTCTGAGTAGCCCCTCTGCAACTGTAACCTTCTGCTGCTGGGCTTTCCTTCATTGGTTGTCCTCTGTGACCAGCTCAAAGGACTCCGTGCTGCTGTTGGCCTCGAACCCACCGCCCAGATGACTGTCTCCTGTATGGACAATATAACAATCAAATCAAATCACATTTTATTGGTCGCATACACATATATTTACATTTACATTTTAGTCATTTAGCAGACGCTCTTATCCAGAGCGACTTACAGGAGCAATTAGGGCTAAGTGCTCAAGGGCACATCGGCTAATCAGGCCTACTACTGTTGTGTCATCTGCAAACTTGATGATTGAGTTGGAGGCGTGCTTGGCCACGCAGTCATGGGTGAACAGGGAGTACAGGAGGGGGCTGAGCACGCACCCTTGTGGGGCCCCAGTGTTGAGGATCAGCGAAGTGGAGGTGTTGTTTCCCTACCTTCACCACCTGGGGCGGCCCATCAGGAAGTCCAGGACCCAGTTGCACAGGGCGGGATTCAGACCCAGGGCCCCGAGCTTAATGATGAGCTTGGAGGGTAGTATGGTGTTGAAGGCTGAGAGTTCCCACATATGCTGAGCACTTGTTGGCTGCTTTTCCTTCACTCTGCGATCCGACTCGTCCCAAACCATCTCAATTGGGTTGAGGTCGAGTGATTGTGGAGGCCATATCATCTGATGCAGCACTCCATCACTCTCCTTCCTGGTCAAATAGCCCTTACACAGCCTGGAGTTGTGTTTTGGGTCATTGTCCTGAAGAAAAACAAATGATAGTCCCACTAAGCGCAAACCAGATGGGACGGTGTATCGCTGCAGAATGCTGTGGTAGCCATGCTGGTTAAGTGTGCCTTAAATACTAAATAAATCACTGACAGTGTCATCAGCAAAGCAACCCCCACACCATCACAACCTCCTCCTCCATGCTTCACGGAGGGAACTACACATGCGGAGATCATCCGTTCACCTACTCTGCGTCTCACAAAGACACAGCGGTTGGAACAAAAAATCTCTAATTTGGACTCATCAGACCAAAGGACAGATTTCCACCGGTCTAATGTCCATTGCTCGTGTTTCTTGGCCCAAGCAAGTCTTATTGGTGTCCTTTAGTAGTGGTTTCTTTGCAGCAATTCGACCATGAAGGCCTGATTCACGCAGTGTCCCTCTGAACAGTTTGATGTTGAGATGTGTCTGTTACTTGAACTCGTGAAGCATTTATTGGGCTCAATTTTGAAAAAAAACTAAAGGGATCAACTTATTTTATTTATTGAATTAACAAAGGAATTCACCTAATTAACCAATTCCCCTGGGCTAAAAAAGTAAATGCACATCACTCAATAACTGATTGTTTTATTGCCACCTTTAGCTGGAATGACTCCAACCAAATGTTTCCGTAGTGTTGTCAGTCCTCACATCAGCTGGTGGAGGAATTTGGCCCACTCTCCATGCAGAAAACTGCTAACTCAGTGACGTGCTGGAGTTTTCAAGCATGAACTGTCGTTTCAAGGTCATTGCCTACAACATCTCAATTGGGATTAGGGTTGGACTTGGACTGGCCATTCCAAAACTTCCAATTTGTTGCTTTGTAGCCATTTTCATGTAGACTGACTGTTTGTGGTTGGATCATTGGTCTTGCTGCATGACCAGCTGCGATTCAGCTTCAGCTCACAGACGGATGGTAGACATTCTCCTTTAGATTCTCTGATACAGAGCAGAATTCATGGTTCCTTCTATTAAGGGCAAGTCGCAAGGTCCTGGGAGAAAGCATCCCAAAACCATCCACACACCACAACCACCATTGCTTGACGTTGGTATGAGGGTTCTTACGTGGAATGCAGTGTTTGGTTTTGCCAGGCATAAATGGGAACCCATGTCGTCCAAAAAAAGGTGACTACAAGTGCCAAAAGCACCTGGATGCTCATCAAGACTCTTGGAAGAATGTCTATGGAAGACACGTCTGTAGCCATGAAATGCTTTGAAAGGATGGGTCATGGCTCAGCTCAACGCCAACAAATTAAAGGAAGTCCAATTAAAGCAAGTATTTCCCATGCGGAGGGAATTTCGATCTTATTTGTTTTTGTGTATTTTCTCTCTTCACCCATTGTCCAATTGTGTAACCAGCCTGAGCCGTTGGAATGGAACAGTAACCCTGGGGCAAAATATATTTTATACAGATCTACAGTTAGACTAGACAATCAATGTAATGGCCGTGTGGCATGACTGGCTTCATTATCATTGTGGCCCTATGGGTCCTTTAGGTCAAGGGAGATTGAATTAGGCTGAGATTCTCAAAAGGGGTTTGTGCTTGTATAAATCGGCTACCCATCATCAGTTATTTCAGGTTCTCAAAATTATACTTGGAATATAACAAGATGACATGGGACTATTTTTTCTGTTTTGGCAACGGTGAGTAAGAACATTAACAACTCTTGTTCTCTCTTTACTTGTTGTTATTCCACAAACTGCAACATGGAAAGTGTGCCTATAATGAGACGCTGTTTATGGATATTTGTATATGGATATGGACGAATACTTTTTTTGATGGGACGTGATAAGGATGTCAATACGTTGATGTTGCTGTTGTCTGGTATATTGGTTATTCTTAGGGGTCATTGTCCTCAGATGACCATTGTTGTGTGTGTGTGTCTGATTCCTCTCATGGTTGTGGAGTATAGGGACGCGGGGGCTGGCACTGGAGGGCTGGCCAGCGTGGAACAGGTTTATGAGGACAGGACCACTTTCAGTGGTCAGCTTGGCCATTATGAGACAGGACCTTTTTTTTTTTTGTGGGGGGGGGGGGGGGGGGGGGGGGGATAATCAGCTTAATATTGCAGATAATTGTATCTTCCTATCAATGTAATTGGCGCATACTTCCAATCCCCCATGTTTTTTTATATATTATACTCCAATTATTACTTTTCAACCCCACCCTCCCTTCCCTACTTGGAGTAAATTAGTGAACACCAATGCCAGGCCTCTACTTCCGGTCTATACTCTATCTACCCTTATGGACAGAGTTAATTTTACCAAATAATAATTTTATTGTTTTTGCTCCTGAACTTCTTCTACTCTCAACCTCTCCGATCATTTCATTTTGTCCATCCAGTTTGCTCTATATGCCATACTGTCTAACGTGCTCTTTCACAAAAGCTCTAAAACCTACAACCTATATACTTATTATGGGACACAGTATGCTTTAGATTATTAGTTATGTGTGTTATTAGTTGTTGTTAGTTGGTTATTAGTCCCATCCCTCAATTCCATTACAATACCTCCATCTATCTCTTAACACCATCCCATATTGGATTTCTATTTGCCATATACAGTGGGGGAAAAAAGTATGTAGTCAGCCACCAATTGTGCAAGTTCTCCCACTTAAAAGATGAGAGAGCCTGTAATTTCATCATAGGTACACGTAAAACTATGACAGACAAAAAATTGAGAGAAAAATCCGAAAAATAACATGGTAGGATTCTTTGGAATTTTTGGACAAATTAATTATGGTGGAAAATACGTATTTGGTCACCTAAAAGAAGCAAGATTTCTGGCTCCACAGACCTGTAACTTCTTCTTTAAGAGGATCTCTGTCCTCCACTCCGTTACCTGATTATGGCACCGTTTGAATTTGTTTCAAGATAAAAGGACACCTGCACAACTCAAACGTCACACTCCAAAATCACCTATAGGGCCAAGACCAAAGAGCGTCAAAGGGACACCAGAAACAACATTGTAGAACGGCACCAGGCTGGGAAGACTGAATCTGCAATAGTAAGCGCTTGGTTTGAAGAAATCAAATGATGGGAGCCAAATTATAGAAAATGCGCAAAGACATTACAAGACCACTGATAATCTCCGCATCTGGGGCTCCACGCAAGATCCACCCGTCGGGAGTCAAAATGATCACAAGAACGGGAGCACAAAAATCCCAGAAACCACACGGGGGGACCTAAGTGAATGACCTGCAGGAGAGCGGGGACCAAAGTAACAAAGCTACATCAGTAAAACATACACAGCCAGGGACTCAAAGCCTGCAGTGCGAGAGTGTTCCCCTGCTTATGCAGTACATGTCCAGGGCCCGTCTGAAGTTTGCTAAAGTGCATGTGCGATGATACAGATAGAGGATTGGTGAGAATGTCCATATGGGGCAGATGGACCAAATTATAATTTTTGGTGTATTTTAAAAACTAACTCGTCGTGTTTGGAGGGACAAAGAATGATGAGTTGCAGCCAAAGACACCATACCTACTGTGAAGCATGGAGGTGGTGGAAAATCATGCTTTGGGGCTTGTTTTTTCTTGCGAAAGGGACCAGGGCCGAACTGGATCCGTGTAAAGGAAAGAATGAATGGGGCCATGTAATCGTGAGATTTTGAGTGAAAACCTCCTTCCATCAGCAAGGGCATGTGAAGATGAAACGTGGATGGGTCTTTCAGCCATGACAATGATACAAACACACCGCCCCGGGCAAGAAGGAGTGGCTTCGTAAGAAGCATTCAAGGTCCGGAGTGGCCTAGCCAGTCTCCCAGATCTCAACCCCCATAGAAAATCTTTGGAGGAGTTGAAAGTCCGTGTTGCCAGCGACAGCCCCAAACGTCCACTGCTCTAGAGGAGATCTGCATGGAGGAATGGGCCAAAATACCAGCACAGTGTGGTGAAAACCTTGTGAAGACTTACAGAAAACGTTTGACCTGTGTCATTGCCAACAAAGCGTATATAACAAGTATTGAGAAACTTTTGTTATTGACCAAATACTTATTTTCCACCATAATTTGCAAAATAAATTCATTACAAATCCTACAATGTGATTTTCTGGATTTTTTTCTTCTCATTTTGTCTGTCATAGTTGACGTGTACCTATGATGAAAATTACAAGGCCTCTCTTATCTTTTTAAGTGGAAGAACTTGCACAATTGGTGGCTGACTAAATACTTTTTTTCCCCACTGTATATTTCAACCGTACTTGATGTTTTACAAAAGTTCTGAACCTTTCTATTCTCCATTGCTTCTACAGATTGTGAATTAAAAATAAACATTTTTGCTAAAAGTATTATTATATTATTGATCGATTGACTATGACTTTTCAGATCACCCAGTAGTGCTATCTGCAGGGTTAGCTCCAGGTAAATATTGCAATCCTTCAGCCATTCCTGGACCTGTGTCCAAAAACAAGCTACAAATGGACAGAACCCAAAACAAATGATCTAATGATTCTGTCTCTTCACAGCAAAATCTGCCAGAGCTGGGAAGATTGTATCCCCCCATATAAATAACATTCTATTGGTAGCAAGAATTGTATATAATAATTTAAGTTGAAAGATTCTAATTTTTGAATCTGGTGTCGTTTTGCGTGTCAGTTCATAAACACTATGCCATGGGATCGGTACGTCAAAAATCTCTTCCAACTATTTTGCAATCTATATGGGACGGCTGTCAATCCTTTGGTCCTTAAGTGAAACTGATTTACTTTTTTATTTATCACAGTTTTCCTTAACCAATTATGTTCTTTAATGCAGGGCCGACAGACAAGTTCCTTACTTTCTCCCCTTCCACTTTCCTCTTCCACTTTTGTATGACGAAGCTTTTAGTGATAGGTCTAATGCTTTAATATTTAATAATTTCTGTCCTCCGAATTCATATTCATTACATAAATAGGCCCTTTTAATTTTGTCTGGCTTGCCGTTCCAAATAAAATTGAATATTTTTTTCTCATATAATTTAAAAAACTGTTCGCTAGGCGTAGGCAAGACCATAAGCAAATAGGTAAACTGGGATAATACTAAAGAGTTAGTCAGGGTGATTTTTCCACAAATTGACAGGTATTTACCTTTCCATGGTAGTAAGATCTATTTTTGCTAACTTCTATTAAAATGTATTGAAGTGAGATCATTTATTTCCCTTTGGGATATGTATTCCGAGTATATCCACATCACCATCAGACCATTTTATTGGTAAACTACATGGTAATGTAAAACTTTTATTTTTTAGTGATCCAATATGTAATATAGTACATTTGTCATAATTTGGTTGTAATCCAGAGAGGTTAGAAAATGTATCTAGATCCTCTATGAGGCTGTGGAGGGATTCAAGTTGTGGATTTAAAAGAAAACATGAATCATCAGCGTACAATGACACCTTTGTTTTTAAGCCCTGGATTTCTAATCCCCTGATATTATTGTTGGATCTGATTTTAATAGCTAACATCTCGATGGCCATAATAAATAGATATGCCGATAATGGACAACCTTGTTTCACTCCTCTTGACAGTTTAAAACTTTCTGAGAAATAGCCATTATTTACTATTTTACACCTAGGATTACTATACATGATTGTGACCCATTTTATAAGAGATTCTCCAAAATTGAAATGCTCCAGGCATTTATATATAAACCCCAGTCGTACTTTATCAAATGCCTTTTCGAAGTCTGCTATGAATAGCAGGCCTGGTTTCCCATATTTTCCATAGTGTTCTATTGTTTCCAGTACTTGCCTTATATTATCTCCAATGTATCGTCCATGTAAAAAACCTGTCTGATTAGAATGAATAATATACGACATACCTTTTTAATTCTATGCGTTATACATTTTGCTAGAATTTTTACATCACAACACTGAAGTGTAAGGGGCCTCCAATTTTTTAAATGGACTGGATCTTTATATTTTCCACTTGTATCCTGTTTCAGTAATAATGAGATCAGACCTTCTTCTTGAGTGTCAGATAATCTACCATTTACATAGGAGTGGTTAAAACATGCTAATAACGGTCCTCTTAGTATATAAAAAAAAACCACTTTCAGTGTTCAGATTGGCATTATGAGACTGGCTGGTTTGATTTGAGCGCTCTTCAAGTGGGCAGCGAGGTGGAAGACAATGGAAAGAAGCTCTTACCTGGAATGACTGAACAAAACTTAGAACCTTCAATGATAGTTTTCGGCTGGAATGAAGTAAGTCTTGAAGGCTGGAACAACAAAGAATTACACAACCATCCTTCCTTTAAATTGACAGTTTTTCACATAAAAACATACTCTAGTCTTTTTCACTTTCCCACCCAGGACATAAAAAGCAGACTCTTTATGTTGTTCTACCAGTACCTGTCTTTGCTAAAGAGGCCGTGCGAGGCGATCTTTCGGCATATTTTGCGGTTGAGCTCGGAGCTGAAGAGGGGCATCCCAAAGCACAGCTCTAGAGGGACCCACTCATCTTCTGTCAACGGCACTGCAGTGGGTAACATAACATTACATCATCAAACAGGGACACTGCAGTGGGTTACATAACATGTACATCATCAAACAGGGACACTGCAGGGGTACATTACATTACATCATCAAACAGGGACACTGCCGTGGGTAACATACATTACATCATCAAACAGGGGCACTGCAGTGGGTACATAACATTACATCATCAAACAGGGACACTGCAGTGGTACATTACATTACATCATCAAAACAGGGACACTGCAGTGGGTAACATAACATTACATCATCAAACAGGGACACTGCAGTGGGTACATTACATCATCAAACAGGGACACTGCAGTGGGTACATTACATCATCAAACAGGGACACTGCAGTGGGTACATAACATTCTGCACTGCACTGTACCTTCTGAGTAGCCCCTCTGCACTGTACCTTCTGAGTAGCCCCTCTGTACTGTACCTTCTGAGTAGCCCTCTGCACTGTACCTTCTGAGTAGCCCCACGCACTGTACCTTCTGAGTAGCCCCTCTGCACTGTAACCTTCTGAGTAGCCCCTCTGTACTGTACCTTCTGATAGCCCCTCTTCGAGTAGCCCCTCTGTACTGTACGGTACTTCTGAGTAGCCCCTCGTACTGACCTCTGAGTAGCCCCTTGCACTGTACTTATGAGAGCCCATCTAGCACGTACCTTGCTGAATAGCCCCTCTGCACTGTACCTTTGAGTAGCCCCTCTGCACATGTACTGTACCTTCTGAGGGCCCCTCTGCACTGTACCTTCTGAGTAGCCCCTCTGCCATGTACCTTCTGAGTAGCACCTATGTACTGTACCTTCTGAGTGCCCTCTGACTGTTACTTCTGAGTAGCCCATCGGCACTGTACGTACCTTTGAGTAGCCCTCGCCAATGTACTGTTAACCTTTGAGAGCCCCTCTGCACGTACTTCTGAGTAGCCTCACGCAATGCTACATTATGAGTAGCCCCATCCGCAATGTACCTTCTGAGTAAGCCCATCGCACTGACCTTCTGAGTAGCCCCTCTGAACTGTACCTTCTGAGTAGCCCCTCTGTTAATGTACCTCTGAGTAGCCCCTCTGCATGTACCTTCTGAGTAGCCCCTTCTGTACTGTACCTTCTGAAGTAAGCCCATCTGCACTGCACTGTACCTTCTGCGTAGCCCCCTATGAACTGTACCTTCTGAGTAGCCCATTGCACTGTACTTCGGAAGTAGCCCCTCTGAAACTGTACTTATGAGTAGCCCCTATGCAAGTCCTCTGAATAGCCCCTCCTGAACTGTACCTTCTGAGTAGCCCCTCTGCACGTGATACCTTCGGAGTAGCCCCTTCTGACTGACCTTCTGAGTATAAGCCCATATGTACTTGTCCTTCTGAGTAGCCCTCGGCACTGTACCTTCTGAATAGCTCCTCTGCACGTGTACCTTATGAGTAGTAGCCTCACAGCACTGTACCTTCTGAGTAGCCCTCAGCACTGTACATTTTGAGTAGCCCCTCTGCACTGTAACCTTCTGAGTAGCCTCACCGCACTGTACCGTCTGAGTAGCCCCAATGCCACTGTACCTTCTGAGTAGCCCCTCTGCACTGTACCTTCTGAATAGCCCCTCTGCACTGTACCTTCTGAGTAGCCCCTCTGCACTGTACCTTCTGAGTAGCCCCTCTGCACTGTACCTTCTGCTGCTGGCTTTCCTTCATTGTTGTCCTCTGTGACCAGCTCAAAGGACTCCGTGCTGCTGTTGGCCTCGAACCCACCGCCCAGATGACTGTCTCCTGTATAGACAATATAACAATCAAATCAAATCACATTTTATTGGTCGCATACACATATATTTACATTTACATTTTAGTCATTTAGCAGACGCTCTTATCCAGAGCGACTTACAGGAGCAATTAGGGTTAAGTGCTCAAGGGCACATCGGCTAATCAGGCCTACTACTGTTGTGTCATCTGCAAACTTGATGATTGAGTTGGAGGCGTGCTTGGCCACGCAGTCATGGGTGAACAGGGAGTACAGGAGGGGGCTGAGCACGCACCCTTGTGGGGCCCCAGTGTTGAGGATCAGCGAAGTGGAGGTGTTGTTTCCTACCTTCACCACCTGGGGGCGGCCCATCAGGAAGTCCAGGACCCAGTTGCACAGGGCGGGATTCAGACCCAAGGCCCCGAGCTTAATGATGAGCTTGGAGGGTAGTATGGTGTTGAAGGCTGAGAGTTCCCACATATGCTGAGCACTTGTTGGCTGCTTTTCCTTCACTCTGCGATCCGACTCATCCCAAACCATCTCAATTGGGTTGAGGTCGAGTGATTGTGGAGGCCATATCATCTCATGCAGCACTCCATCACTCTCCTTCCTGGTCAAATAGCCCTTACACAGCCTGGAGTTGTGTTTTGGGTCATTGTCCTGAAGAAAAACAAATGATAGTCCCACTAAGCGCAAACCAGATGGGATGGCGTATCGCTGCAGAATGCTGTGGTAGCCATGCTGGTTAAGTGTGCCTTAAATTCTAAATAAATCACTGACAGTGTCATCAGCAAAGCAACCCCCACACCATCACACCTCCTCCTCCATGCTTCACGGAGGGAACTACACATGCGGAGATCATCCGTTCACCTACTCTGCGTCTCACAAAGACACAGCGGTTGGAACAAAAAATCTGTAATTTGGACTCATCAGTCCAAAGGACAGATTTCCACCGGTCTAATGTCCATTGCTCGTGTTTCTTGGCCCAAGCAAGTCTTATTGGTGTCCTTTAGTAGTGGTTTCTTTGCAGCAATTCGACCATGAAGGCCTGATTCACGCAGTGTCCTCTGAACAGTTGATGTTGAGATGTCTCTGTCTCTGCCGGGCCGGTTCCCCTCTCCACTGGGGTTCTCTGCCTCTAACCCTGTTGCAGGGGCTGAGTCACTGGCTTGCTGGTGCTCTTTCATGCCGTCCCTGGGAGGGGTGCGTCACTTGAGTGGGTTGAGTTACTGACGTGATCTTCCTGTCTGGGTTGGCGCCCCCCCTTGGTTTGTGCTGTGGTGGAGACCTCTGTGGGCTATACTCGGCCTTGTCTCAGGATTGTAAGTTGGTGGTTGAGGATATCCCTCTAGTGGTGCGGGGGCTGTGCTTTGGCAGAGTGGGTGGGGTTATATCCTTCCTGTTTGGCCCTGTCCGGGGGTTTCTTCGGATGGGGCCACAGTGTCTCCGGACCGCTCCTGTCTCAGCCTCCAGTATTTATGCTGCAGTAGTTTATGTGTCGGGGGGCTGGGGTTAGTTGGTTATACCTGGAGTACTTCTCCTGTCTTATCCAGTGTCCTGTGTGAATTTAAGTATGCTCTCTCTAATTCTCTCGTTCTCTCTTTCTCTCTGAGAACCTGAGCCCTAGGACCATACGTCAGGACTACCGGGCATGATGACACCTTGCTGTCCCCAGTCCGCCTGGCCTTGCTGCTATTCCAGTTTCAACTGTTCTGCCTGCGGTTACGAAACCCCTACCTGTCCCAGACCTGCTGTTTTCAACTCTTAATGATCGGCTATGAAAAGCCAACTGAGAGACCTGAGCCCTAGGACCATACGTCGGGACTACCGGCCGTGGTGACTCCTTGCTGTCCCCAGTCCGCCTGGCCTTGCTGCTATTCCAGTTTCAACTGTTCTGCCTGCGGTTATGGAACCCCTACCTGTCCCAGACCTGCTGTTTTCAACTCTTAATGATCGGCTATGAAAAGCCAACTGAGATTTATTCCTGATTATTATTTGACCATGCTTGTCACTTATGAACATTTTTGAACATCTTGGCATGGTTCTGTTATAATCTTCACCCGGCACAGCCAGAAGAGGACTGGCCACCCCTCATAGCCTGGTTCCTCTCTAGGTTTCTTCCTAGGTTTTCGCCTTTCTAGGGAGTTTTTCCTAGCCACCGTGCTTCTACACCTGCATTACTAGCTGTTTGGGGTTTTAGGCTGGGTTTCTGTACAGCACTTCGAGATATTAGCTGATGTAAGAAGGGCTATATAAAATAAAATTGATTGATTGATTGATGTGTCTGTTACTTGAACTCTGTGAAGCATTTATTTGGGCTGCAATTTCTGAGGCTGATAACTCTAATGAACTTATCCTCTGCAGCAGAGGTAACTCTGGGTCTTCCATTCCTGTGGCGGTCCTCATGAGAGCCAGTTTCATCATAGCGCTTGATGATTTTTGCGACTGCACTTGAAAAAACGTTCAAAGTTCTTGATTGACTGACCTTCATGTCTTAAAGTAATGATGGACTGTCGTTTCTCTTTGCTTATTTGAGCTGTACTTGCCATTATATGGACTTGGTCTTTTACCAAATAGGGCTATCTTCTGTATACCACCCCTACAGTGGCTTGCGAAAGTATTCACCCCCCTTGGCATTTTTCCTATTTTGTTGCCTTACAACCTGGAATTAAAATGGTTTATTGGGGGTTTGTATAATTTGATTTACACAACATGCCTACCGTTTCCCTTAAGAATTTCCCAGTCTTTAGCGCCATCCATCATTCCTTCAATTCTGACCAGTTTCCCAGTCCCTGCCGATGAAAAACATCCCCACAGCATGATGCTGCCACCACCATGCTTCACTGTGGGGATTGTGTTCTCGGGGTGATGAGAGGTTTTGGGTTTGCGCCAGACATAGCGTTTTCCTTGATGGCCAAAAAGCTCAATTTTAGTCTCATCTGACCAGAGTACCTTCTTCCATATGTTTGGGGAGTCTCCCACATGCCTTTTGGCGAACACCAAACGTGTTTGCTTATTCTTTTCTTTAAGCAATGGCTTTTTTCTGGCCACTCTTCCATAAAGCCCAGCCCTGTGGAGTGTACGGCTTAAAGTCGTCCTTTGGACAGATACTCCAATCTCCGCTGTGGAGCTTTGCAGCTCCTTCAGGGTTATCTTTGGTCTCTTTGTTGCCTCTCTGATTAATGCCCTCCTTGCCTGGTCTGTGAGTTTTGGTGGGCGGCCCTCTCTTGCTCCGTGGGATGTTCAATGTTTCTGATATTTTTTTATAACCCAACCCTGATCTGTACTTCTCCACAACTTTGTCCCTGACCTGTTTGGAGAGCTCCTTGGTCTTCATGGTGCCGCTTGCTTGGTGGTGCCCCTTGCTTAGTGTTGTTGCAGACACTGGGGCCTTTCAGAACAGGTGTATATATACTGCGATCATGTGACAGATCATGTGACACTTAGATTGCACACAAGTGGACTTTATTCAACTAATTATGTGACTTCTGAAGGTAATTGGTTGCACCATATCTTATTTAGGGGCTTCATAGCAAAGGGGGTGAATTCATATGCATGCACCACTTTTCCATTATTTATTATTTAGAATTTTTTGAAACAAGTTATTTTTTTCATTTCACTTCACCAATTTGGACTATTTTGTGTATGTCCATTTCATGAAATACAAATAAAAATCCATTTAAATTACAGGTTGTAATGCAACAAAATAGGAAAAACACCAAGGAGGATGAATACTTTTGCAAGGCACTGCATTACCTTGATTGGCTCAAACGCATTAAGAAGGAAAGAAATTCCACAAATGAACTTTTAACAAGGGACACCTGTTCATTGAAATACATTCCAGGTGACTACCTCATGAAGCTGGTTGAAAGAACGCCAAGAGTGTGCAAAGCTGTCATCAAGGCAAAGGGTGGCTACTTTGAAAAATCTCAAATATAAAATATATTTAGATTTGTTTAACATTTTTTGGGTTACTACATGATTCCATATGTGTTATTTCATAGTTTTGATGTCTTCACTATTATTCTACAATGTAAAAAATAGTAAAAATAAAGAAAAACCCTTGGATGACGAGGTGTGTCCAAACGTTTGACTGGTACTGTAGGTACTGCATAGTTGCTTAGGAGCTAGAAGCAGAGCTGCCATGTCTGTCAGCGCCATCTTCACTCATTATATAGTTCATTAGGTACACCACCCTGTTCACAAAAATGGTTTGCTCCTACAGACAGTGAGTCACGTGGCCGTGGCTTGCTATATAAAGCAGGCATCCAGGCATTCAGTTACTGTTCAATTGAACGTTAGAATGGGCAAAACTAGTGACCTAAACGACCTTGAGCGTGGTAGGATCCAGTATCTCAGAAACGGCTACCCTCCTGGGCTTTTCACACACGATAGTGTCTAGGATTTACAGAGAATGGAGCGACAAACAAAAAACATCCAGTCAGCGGCAGTCCTGTGGGCAAAAACAGCTTGTTGATGAGAGGTCGAAGGGGAATGGCAAGAATTGTGCAAACTAACAGGCGGGTCACAAACAGACAAGTAACGGAGCAGCACAACAGTGGTTTGGAGAACAGCAACTAGTTGGTCCTTGTCACGGACGGGCTGTTGCAGCAGACGACCACACCTGGTTCCACTCCTATCAGCTAAAAACAAGGAGAAGCGGCTCCAGTGGGCACAGCCATCACCAACACTGGACAACTGAGGAGTGGAAAAACATTGACTTGTCCGACGAATCCTGTTTCCTGTTGAGTCAGGATCTGGACAATTGAGGGGTGGAAAAAGATCCCTTGATACCAATTGAGTAACATTTCCATGCCCCGAAGGATTCAGGCTGTTCTGGGGGCAAACGGGGGTCCGACCCGGTACCCAATAAACTGGACATGTTTCTATATACATGGTCCCCTGGTCCAGACAGTATATGTTCTATATACATGGTCCCCTGGTCCAGACAGAACACAGAATCACTAAGATAATCATCTATCTTATTCAGAGGACAGTTCAATTAGTTTTTCACATTGTTAACTTTTTCAATTTCAATTTTCAAATACATTTTTAACAATCTTTTATGGGTAGGTGGGAGGAAGGGAAATGAGCCAGCCTATACAGTGGGGGGTATTTTAATGGATTTTATTCCACATTCCAGGGTGAGAGAACTGCCAGTAGCAGATAGAATACATTTAAAAAAGCTTTGAGTATCTCAATGTCTGTCCAACTCTCAATGTCAAATGAAACCAAGACATTGGTCTCTGACTCTTGCTATAATCAAATTAAATCAGTAATTAAGTTAAATAAGGATTAATTATATTATCTCAGTGGGAAAGGTCATACGGGGTGACACGTCTGTTAGCAAAGATCATCATAATGATGAGAGAAATAATTAGGAGCAATTAAACCAGATTGATGGCTATCATTATCTCACTGGTACCTTAACATCATTAAACCAGACTGATGGCTATCATTATCTCACTGGTACCTTAACATCATTAAACCAGACTGATGGCTATCATTATCTCACTGGTACCTTAACATCATTAAACCAGACTGATGGCTATCATTATCTCACTGGTACCTTAACATCATTAAACCAGACTGATGGCTATCATTATCTCACTGGTACCTTAACATCATTAAACCAGATTGATGGCTATCATTATCTCACTGGTACCTTAACATCATTAAACCAGACTGATGGCTATCATTATCTCACTGGTACCTTAACATCATTAAACCAGACTGATGGCTATCATTATCTCACTGGTACCTTAACATCATTAAACCAGACTGATGGCTATCATTATCTCACTGGTACCTTAACATCATTAAACCAGACTGATGGCTATCATTATCTCACTGGTACCTTAACATCATTAAACCAGACTGATGGCTATCATTATCTCCTGCTTAGGGAGCAGAACCCAGGATGCCAACCAGACTGCCCTCCTCATTAGTTCTGGGTCTCCTGCTTCTTCAGGGCCAGGAGTCTTACCCATCCACCTGAGTTTTTCCTGGCCAGGTGCCACTTAGCAGGTAATTCGAGAATCTGTCTCCGCACCACGTGCTCTCACCACTGGTGTCCCCCAGGGCTCAGTTCTAGGCCCTCTCCTATTCTCCCTATACACCAAGTCACTTGGCTCTGTCATATCCTCACATGGCCTCTCCTATCATTGCTACGCAGACGACACACAACTAATCTTCTCCTTTCCCCCTTCTGATAACCAGGTGGCGAATCGCATCTCTGCATGTCTGGCAGACATATCAGTATGGATGACGGATCACCACCTCAAGCTGAACCTCGGCAAGACGGAGCTGCTCTTCCTCCCGGGGAAGGACTGCCCGTTCCATGATCTCGCCATCACGGTTGACAACTCCGTTGTGTCCTCCTCCCAGAGTGTGAAGAGCCTTGGCGTGACCCTGGACAACACCCTGTCGTTCTCCGCTAACATCAAGGCGGTGACCCGATCCTGTAAGTTCATGCTCTACAACATTCGGAGAGTACGACCCTGCCTTACACAGGAAGCGGCACAGGTCCTAATCCAGGCACTTGTCATCTCCCGTCTGGATTACTGCAACTCGCTGTTGGCTGGGCTCCCTGCCTGCGCCATTAAACCCCTACAACTCATCCAGAATGCCGCAGCCAGCCTGGTTTTCAACCTTCCCAAGTTCTCTCACGTCACCCCGCTCCTCCGCACACTCCACTGGCTTCCAGTTGAAGCTTGCATCTACTACAAGACCATGGTGCTTGCCTACGGAGCTGTGAGGGGAACGGCACCTCCTTACCTTCAGGCTCTGATCAGTCCCTACACCCAAACGAGGGCATTGCGTTCATCCACCTCTGGCCTGCTGGCCCCCCTACCTCTGCGGAAGCACAGTTCCCGCTCAGCCCAGTCAAAGCTATTCGCTGCTCTGGCACCCCAATGGTGGAACAAGCTCCCTCACGACGCCAGGACAGCGGAGTCACTGACCACCTTCCGGAGACACTCGAAACCCCACCTCTTTAAGGAATACCTGGGATAGGATAAAGTAATCCTTCTACCCCCCCTTCCCCCTTCCCCCACCCCCCAAAAAAATAAAAAAATAAAAAAACACTGTAAAGTGGTTATCCCACTGGCTATAAGGTGAATGCACCAATTTGTAAGTCGCTCTGCTAAATGACGTAAATGTAAATGTAAATTAGTGCATTAATGCCATGGTAAATGTAATTTAAAAAATACCCTAACCCTCCTCCCGACCCACCCTGTCTCTGTTACCCACCTGCCATCAGACCTACTCCTAACTCCTACCCACCTGCCATCAGACCTACTCCTAACTCCTACCCACCTGCCATCAGACCTACTCCTACCCACCTGCCATCAGACCTACTCCTAACTCCTACCCACCTGCCATCAGACCTACTCCTAACTCCTACCCACCTGCCATCAGACCTACTCCTAACTCCTACCCACCTGCCATCAGACCTACTCTAACTCCTACCCCACCTGCCATCAGACCTACTCCTAACTCCTACCCACCTGCCATCAGACCTACTCCTACCCACCTGCCATCAGACCTACTCCTAACTCCTACCCACCTGCCCATCAGGACCTACTCCTAACTCCTACCCACTGCCATCAGACCCTACTCCCCTAACTCCTAACCCACCTGCCATCAGACCTACTCCTAACTCCTACCCACCTGCCATCAGACCTACTCCTAACTCCTACCCACCTGCCATCAGACCTACTCCTAACTCTACCCACCTGCCATCAGACCTACTCCTAACTCCTACCCACCTGCCATCAGACCTACTCCTAACTCCTACCCACCTGCCATCAGACCTACTCCTAACTCCTACCCACCTGCCATCAGACCTACTCCTAACTCCTACCCACCTGCCATCAGCTACTCTAACTCCGACCCAACTGCCCATCAGACCTACTCCTACCCACCTGCCATCAAGACCTACTCCTAACTCCTACCCACCTGCCATCAGACCTACATCCTAACTCCTACCCACCTGCCATCAGACCTACTCCTACCCCACCTGCATCAGACTACCCTTACTCCTAACTTCTACCCACCTGCCATCAGACCTACTCCTAACTCCTACCCACCTGCCATCAGACCTACTCCTAACTCCTACCCACCTGCCATCAGACCTACTCCTACCCACCTGCCATCAGACCTACTCCTAACTCCTACCCACCTGCCATCAGACCTACTCCTAACTCCGACCCACCTGCCATCAGACCTACTCCTAACTCCTACCCACCTGCCATCAGACCTACTCCTAACTCCTACCCACCTGCCATCAGACCTACTCCTAACTCCTACCCACCTGCCATCAGACCTACTCCTAACTCCTACCCACCTGCCATCAGACCTACTCCTACCCACCTGCCATCAGACCTACTCCTAACTCCGACCCACCTGCCATCAGACCTACTCCTAACTCCTACCCCCCTGCCATCTGATCCTAACCCCAAACCCACCTAGGGCTGGCACAACCGACGGTTATGGATGAAGACCGTCATGAAAGTAAAATAACCGTCAGAATTATATTTTTAAAAAATAATATGAAGACGCCCGTTCTATTCATTCTATTTCTATGGCAGCACATGCAGTCAGGAGCGAAGGAGAGAAGAAAACGTTTTTTTTTCTCCCATTCCAACGGTTATTACGGAGACTGCGATTATTTGTCTGGCCAATTACCTTCATCCAAAATTATATGACCGTCCCAACCCTAACCCCAGCCCTCCACTCACCCCTACCATCTGACCGTCCCAACCCTAACCCCAGCCCTCCACTCACCCCTGCCGTCGGAGCTCTCGCTGGCCCTATATTATATTTAAAAATAATAAGAAGACGCCCGTTCTATTCATTCTATTTCTATGGCAGCACATGCAGTCAGGAGCGAAGGAGAGAAGAAAACTGTTTTTTTTCTCCCATTCCAACGGTTATTACGGAGACTGGCCAATTACCTTCATCCAAAATTATATGACCGTCCCAACCCTAACCCCAGCCCTCCACTCACCCCCGTCCCAACCCTAACCCCAGCCCTCCACTCACCCCCGTCCCAACCCTAACCCCAGCCCTCCACTCACCCCTGCCGTCAGACCTACCCCCAACCCTAACCCCAGCCCTCCACTCACCCCTACCATCTGACCGTCCCAACCCTAACCCCAGCCCTCCACTCACCCCTACCATCTAACCGTCCCAACCCTAACCCCAGCCCTCCACTCACCCCTGCCGTCGGAGCTCTCGCTGGCCCTCCTGCAGTGCCTGTTGTTGGGGTTGAGCATGGTGATGTATCCACACTGGTGATCCAGATCCACCTTCTCCCTCAGCAGCAGCAGGGCCTTGTGGACACACATGTTGGAGGAGGAGAACTCTGGGGGAGGGGGGGGACGGGACGGGACGGGACGGGACAGGACAGGACGGGACGGGACAGGACAGGACAGGACAGGGCGGGACAGGACAGGACAGGACAGGACAGGGAACAGAAAGGGTTAAACTAGGTTCACACAGAAATATTTGAATATCAACTCTTACATGTGATACTTCTAACATGTCACTTCTTGTAGTCAACCAAATTAAATTGTTCCCAGAGAAAGAAGGAAGAGAAAGCAACAGGTCTCTGACTTGATTATCAGAAACGATCATCAGTGTATCACATACAGACGCTAGAGAACCAGATACCTCCTTTGAGATCCTCCTGGTCAAACGGGAAGGGGACGTGAACTGTCTCTCCATGACCCTGCATTCCATGGCCCTGTGGACCCAGAGACACTTACGTTAGTGTGTGTGTGTGTGTGTGTGTGTGTGTGTGTGTGTGTGAGTGAGTGAGTGTGTGTGTGTGTGTGTGTGTGTGTTACCTGTATGAGTACAGCGGAGTGCGTGAGGGCGTCATTGAGCATGGTCAGCACGTTGGACGTAGGAACCACACCGGGGTCGTGACCCCAGGAAGTGATCAGCAACCTGTCAAAAACCTGGAACACATACAATAATCACCAGGAATCCTCACAACCAGAAGAACGGAGTTTGTCTTTCTGATGACAGGTTGTAGCTCTCGGACCAGACAGCAAGGACCGGCGCTTTCCCAGACACAGAAGAACCCTAGTCCTAGACTAAAATGGATTTTCAATGTAAATTCTCCATTGAATTAATCTGTGTCCGGGAAACGAGTCCACGGAATATTGGACCGTTAAAACTGACCTGGAAGATGTCTGGTAGTTTCTATAGACTGCCCTGGAAGATGTCTGGTAGTTTCTACAGACTGCCCTGGAAGATGTCTGGTAGTTTCTATAGACTGACCTGGAAGATGTCTGGTAGTTTCTACAGACTGCCCTGGAAGATGTCTGGTAGTTTCTATAGACTGCCCTGGAAGATGTCTGGTAGTTTCTATAGACTGACCTGGAAGATGTCTGGTAGTTTCTATAGACTGACCTGGAAGATGTCTGGTAGTTTCTATAGACTGCCCTGGAAGATGTCTGGTAGTTTCTATAGACTGCCCTGGAAGATGTCTGGTAGTTTCTATAGACTGCCCTGGAAGATGTCTGGTAGTTTCTATAGACTGCCCTGGAAGATGTCTGGTAGTTTCTATAGACTGCCCTGGAAGATGTCTGGTAGTTTCTATAGACTGACCTGGAAGATGTCTGGTAGTTTCTATAGACTGACCTGGAAGATGTCTGGTAGTTTCTACAGACTGACCTGGAAGATGTCTGGAAGTTTCCGGAGCCTGGAGCCCTTGGACAGCAGCAGGGAGGGAGGACCCTGGCCGGTCACATGGTACAGGTAGAGCTTGAACCAGATGGAGCTCACCTCGGGGATGGCTGGCCCAATGTGCTGCAGGGGAAACAATAACGTTTATTTATTAATTAATGTATGGTTGATTTGAATAGGGACAGAAGCACATACTACTTTATGTATGGTTGATTTGAATAGGGACAGAAGCACATACTACTTTATGTATGGTTGATTTGAATAGGGACAGAAGCACATACTACTTTATGTATGGTTGATTTGAATAGGGACAGAAGCAAGCACATACTACTTTATGTATGGTTGATTTGAATAGGGACAGAAGCACATACTACTTTATGTATGGTTGATTTGAATAGGGACAGAAGCACATACTACTTTATGTATGGTTGATTTGAATAGGGACAGAAGCACATACTACTTTATGTATGGTTGATTTGAATAGGGACAGAAGCACATACTACTTTATGTATGGTTGATTTGAATAGGGACAGAAGCACATACTACTTTATGTATGGTTGATTTGAATAGGGACAGAAGCACATACTACTTTATGTATGGTTGATTTGAATAGGGACAGAAGCACATACTACTTTATGTATGGTTGATTTGAATAGGGACAGAAGCACATACTACTTTATGTATGGTTGATTTGAATAGGGACAGAAGCACATACTACTTTATGTATGGTTGATTTGAATAGGGACAGAAGCACATACTACTTTATGTACCATTACATCACTCAGATTAGCTGGATCCCAGCCAAGGTTCTTGGAATTTACAAGAATGTTCAAATCCTGATAGAAAACAATAGGCTGATCCACCATCCTGACTGTGGCTGATCCACCATCCTGACTGTGGCTGATCCACCATCCTGACTGTGGCTGATCCACCATCCTGACTGTGGCTGATCCACCATCCTGACTGTGGCTGATCCCCATCCTGACTGTGGCTGATCCACCATCCTGACTGTGGCTGATCCACCATCCTGACTGTGGCTGATCCACCATCCTGACTGTGGCTGATCCACCATCCTGACTGTGGCTGATCCACCATCCTGACTGTGGCTGATCCACCATCCTGACTGTGGCTGATCCACCATCCTGACTGTGGCTGATCCACCATCCTGACTGTGGCTGATCCACCATCCTGACTGTGGCTGATCCACCATCCTGACTGTGGCTGATCCACCATCCTGACTGTGGCTGATCCACCATCCTGACTGTGGCTGATCCACCATCCTGACTGTGGCTGATCCACCATCCTGACTGTGGCTGAGCCACCATCCTAACTGTGCTGTAAACTCATGAGATCAGGATCGTTGAACAAGGCAAAAAAACAAAAAAACTAACAGAGAAAGGGAGTGTCCTGTCAGTCAGAGAGGCTTAGTTCTGTAGTTGTATAGTTTCTGTAGTTGTATAGTTGTATAGTTCTGTAGTTGTATAGTTGTGTAGTTGTGTAGTTGTATAGTTCTATAGTTCTATAGTTCTGTATTTGTATAGTTGATTAGCTGTATAGTTGTATAGTTGTATAGTTCTATAGTTCTGTATTTGTATAGTTGATTAGCTGTATAGTTGTATAGTTGTATATTTCTATAGTTCTGTAGTTGTATAGTTGATTAGCTGTATAGTTGTATAGTTGTATAGTTCTATAGTTCTGTATTTGTATAGTTGATTAGCTGTATACTTCTGTAGTTATGTAGTTATATAGTTGTATACAGTTGAAGTCGGAAGTTTACATACACTTAGGTTGGAGTCATTAAAACTCGTTTTTCAACCACTCCACAAATTTCTTGTTAACAAACTATAGTTTTGGCAAGTCGGTTAGGACATCTACTTTGTGCATGATACAAGTAATTTTTCCAACAATTGTTTACAGACAGATCACATTTCCAGTGGGTCAGAAGTTTACATACACTAAGTTGACTGTGCCTTTAAACAGCTTGGAAAATTCCAGAAAATGATGTCATGCTTTAGAAGCTTCTGATAGGCTAATTTACATCATTTGAGTCAATTGGAGGTGTACCTGTGGATGTATTTCAAGGCCTATCTTCAAACTCAGTGCCTCTTTGCTTGACATCATGGGAAAATCAAAAGAAATCAGCCAAGACCTCAGAAAAAAAGTTGTAGACCTCCACAAGTCTGGATCATCCTTGGGAGAAAGGTCCAAATGCCTGAAGGTACCACGTTCATCTGTACAAACAATAGTACGCAAGTATAAACACCATGGGACCACGCAGCCGTCATACCGCTCAGGAAGGAGACGCGTTCTGTCTCCTAGAGATGAACGTACTTCGGTAGAAAAGTGCAAATCAATCCCAGAACAACAGCAAAGGACCTTGTGAAGATGCTGGAGGAAACAGGTACAAAAGTATCTATATCCACAGTAAAACGAGTCCTATATCGACATAACCTGAAAGGCCACTCAGCAAAGAAGAAGCCACTGCTCCAAAACCGCCATAAAAAAGCCATACTATGGTTTGCAACTGCAAATGGGGACAAAGATTGTACTTTTTGGAGAAATGTCCTCTGGTCTGATGAAACAAAAATAGAACTGTTTGGCCATAATGACCATTGTTATGTTTGGAGGAAAAAGGGGGTCTTGCAAGCCGAAGAACACCATCCCAACCGTGAAGCACGGGGGTGGCAGCATCATGCTGTGGGGGTGGTTTGCTGCAGGAGGGACTGGTGCACTTCACAAAATAGATGGCATCATGAGGAAGGAAAATTATGTGGATATGAAGCAACATCTCAAGACATCAGTCAGGAAGTTAAAGCTTGGTCGCAAATGGTTCTTGCAAATGGACAATGACCCCAAGCATACTTCCAAAATTGTGGCAAAATGGCTTAAGGACAACAAAGTCAAGGTATTGGAGTGGCCATCACAAAGCCCTGACCTCAATCCTACAGAAGATTTGTGGGCAGAACTGAAAAAGCATGTGCGAGCAAGGAGGCCTACAAACCTGACTCAGTTACACCAGCTCTGTCAGGAGGAATGGGCCAAAATTCACCCAACTTATTGTGGGAAGCTTGTGGAAGGCTACCCGAAACGTTTGACCCAAGTTAAACAATTTAAAGGCAATGCTACCAAATACTAATTGAGTGTATGTAAACTTCTGACCCACTGGAAATGTGATGAAAGAAATAAAAGCTGAAATAAATCATTCTCTCTACTATTATTCTGACATTTCACATTCTTAAAATAAAGTGGTGATCCTAACTGACCTAAGACAGGGAATTTTTACTAGGATTAAATGTCAGGAATTGTGAAAAATTTAGTTTAAATGTATTTAGCTAAGGTGTATGTAAACTTCCGACTTCAACTGTAGTTCTCTAGTTGTATAGTTGTATAATTATGTGGTTGTATATTTCTGTAGTTGTATAGTTGCATATTTCTGTAGTTTATTTTATAGTTTTATAGTTGTATAGTTCTCTGTTCTCCCTGTCAGTCAGATCCCAGCCTGGAGACGAAGACTGGAGTCTGTCCAGGACAAATTGCTTTCCAGTCTGAATGAGTGTGAATCCCCAGATCTGGTGTGTGTTGGCTGGAACAGTCTTAGAGCATATGACTAGTGCAAACACACACTCACACACACACACACACACACACACACACACATACACTACGCATGCATTACATACACCATCTCAACTGGCCCTAGTCAGTCCCAGCGTTGCCTGCGGTGGTGAGAGGTGGGTCTGGGAAGGGGGACCAGTGTGCGTTGCCTGTGGTGGTGAGAGGAGGCTCTGGGAAGGGGGACCAGTGTGCGTTGCCTGCGGTGGTGAGAGGTGGGTCTGGGAAGGGGGACCAGTGTGCGTTGCCTGCGGTGGTGAGAGGTGGGTCTGGGAAGGGGGACCAGTGTGCGTTGCCTGTGGTGGTGAGAGGAGGCTCTGGGAAGGGGGACCAGTGTGCGTTGCCTGCGGTGGTGGTGACAGGAGGCTCTGGGAAGGGGGACCAGTGTGCGTTGCCTGCGGTGGTGAGAGGAGGCTCTGGGAAGGGGGACCAGTGTGCGTTGCCTGCGGTGGTGAGAGGAGGCTCTGGGAAGGGAGACCAGTGTGCGTTGCCTGCGGTGGTGGTGAGAGGAGGCTCTGGGAAGGGGGACCAGTGTGCGTTGCCTGCGGTGGTGGTGAGAGGAGGCTCTGGGAAGGGGGACCAGTGTGCGTTGCCTGCGGTGGTGGTGACAGGAGGCTCTGGGAAGGGGGACCAGTGTGCGTTGCCTGCGGTGGTGAGAGGAGGCTCTGGGAAGGGGGACCAGTGTGCGTTGCCTGCGGTGGTGGTGAGAGGAGGCTCTGGGAAGGGGGACCAGTGTGCGTTGCCTGCGGTGGTGAGAGGAGGCTCTGGGAAGGGGGACCAGTGTGCGTTGCCTGCGGTGGTGGTGACAGGAGGCTCTGGGAAGGGGGACCAGTGTGCGTTGCCTGCGGTGGTGAGAGGAGGCTCTGGGAAGGGGGACCAGTGTGTGTTGCCTGCTGTGGTGGTGACAGGAGGCTCTGGGAAGGGGGACCAGTGTGCGTTGCCTGCGGTGGTGAGAGGAGGCTCTGGGAAGGGGGACCAGTGTGCGTTGCCTGCTGCGGTGGTGACAGGAGGCTCTGGGAAGGGGGACCAGTGTGCGTTGCCTGCTGTGGTGAGAGGAGGGTCTGGGAAGGGGGACCAGTGTGCGTTGCCTGCTGTGGTGAGAGGAGGCTCTGGGAAGGGGGACCAGTGTGCGTTGCCTGCGGTGGTGGTGACAGGAGGCTCTGGGAAGGGGGACCAGTGTGCGTTGCCTGCGGTGGTGAGAGGAGGCTCTGGGAAGGGGGACCAGTGTGCGTTGCCTGCGGTGGTGGTGAGAGGAGGCTCTGGGAAGGGGGACCAGTGTGCGTTGCCTGCGGTGGTGAGAGGAGGCTCTGGGAAGGGGGACCAGTGTGCGTTGCCTGCGGTGGTGGTGACAGGAGGCTCTGGGAAGGGGGACCAGTGTGCGTTGCCTGCGGTGGTGAGAGGAGGCTCTGGGAAGGGGGACCAGTGTGTGTTGCCTGCTGTGGTGGTGACAGGAGGCTCTGGGAAGGGGGACCAGTGTGCGTTGCCTGCGGTGGTGAGAGGAGGCTCTGGGAAGGGGGACCAGTGTGCGTTGCCTGCTGTGGTGAGAGGAGGCTCTGGGAAGGGGGACCAGTGTGCGTTGCCTGCGGTGGTGGTGACAGGAGGCTCTGGGAAGGGGGACCAGTGTGCGTTGCCTGCGGTGGTGAGAGGAGGCTCTGGGAAGGGGGACCAGTGTGCGTTGCCTGCTGTGGTGGTGACAGGAGGCTCTGGGAAGGGGGACCAGTGTGCGTTGCCTGCTGTGGTGAGAGGAGGGTCTGGGAAGGGGGACCAGTGTGCGTTGCCTGCTGCGGTGGTGACAGGAGGCTCTGGGAAGGGGGACCAGTGTGCGTTGCCTGCTGTGGTGAGAGGAGGGTCTGGGAAGGGGGACCAGTGTGCGTTGCCTGCTGTGGTGAGAGGAGGGTCTGGGAAGGGGGACCAGTGTGCGTTGCCTGCTGTGGTGGTGACAGGAGGCTCTGGGAAGGGGGACCAGTGTGCGTTGCCTGCTGTGGTGAGAGGAGGGTCTGGGAAGGGGGACCAGTGTGCGTTGCCTGCGGTGGTGGTGACAGGAGGCTCTGGGAAGGGGGACCAGTGTGCGTTGCCTGCGGTGGTGAGAGGAGGCTCTGGGAAGGGGGACCAGTGTGTACCTGGGGGCTGCAGCTGCTGATAGGTCGTATCTCGTTGCTGAGCGGTGCCATGGAGACCAGTAGTTTGTAGTTCTTGTTGAGGACACGGCTGCAGGTGGCCTGGTCTAGACCCAGCAGACTCTCACAGCGGAGCATATCCAGGGGGAGGCCTGGGGGGACACAGCACACAGAGACACAGAGAGACACACAGAGACACAGAGACACAGAGAGACACAGAGAGACACACACAGAGACACAGAGAGACACAGAGAGACACACACAGAGACACAGAGAGACACACAGAGACACAGAGACACAGAGAGACACAGAGAGACACACACAGAGACACAGAGAGACACAGAGAGACACACACAGAAACACAGAAACACACACAGAGACACAGAAACACACACAGAGACACAGAAACACACACAGAGACACAGAAACACACACAGAGACACAGAAACACACACAGAGACACAGAGACACAGAGACACACACAGATGAGCACTTTGAACATGTTAGAATAACTGTCCACATTTACTTTTCCTCAGCCAACACGACGAGTAACGAACAGTAAAATCACTAGCCTACGTCAATCTACTATAGTAGAAAAGTTTACCTAGACCTGTTCTATTGGTCAACTTGTCGTTCTGTGCGACAAAGAAAACAGCCTGTTCAAAACAGACTCTGGGACAGGAGATAAATTCATTCAACCAGTAGGCCTTAGCTGATGCAACAGATCATAACATTTAGCTTAAAATGTTGATCAAATATTATTTCGTCACAATATAAGCGCAGCAATGCAGTAAGGCTACGTATGCAAATGTTGGTTCAATAATGCAATTAGCAGGAAAACGCATGTTGTCCAAAGTGCACTGCACATGTTTTCATATGACAGAGATGAAAATATCCATTAGAAATTTAGAAAGAGGGGAGATCTAAAGATGCAACAACTACAGTGAGGGGAAAAAAGTATTTGATCCCCTGCTGATTTTGTACGTTTGCCCACTGAAAATAAATGATCAGTCTATAATTTTAATGGTAGGTTTATTTGAACAGTGAGAGACAGAATAACAAAAAAAAAAAAAACGCATGTCAAAAATGTTATTAATTGATTTGCATTTTAAAGAGGGAAATAAGTATTTGACCCCTCTGCAAAACATGACTTAGTACTTGGTGGCAAAACCCTTGTTGGCAATCACAGAGGTCAGACGTTTCTTGTAGTTGGCCACCAGGTTTGCACACATCTCAGGAGGGATTTTGTCCCACTCCTCTTTGCAGATCTTCTCCAAGTCATTAAGGTTTCGAGGCTGACGTTTGGCAACTCGAACCTTCAGCTCCCTCCACAGATTTTTTATGGGATTAAGGTCTGGAGACTGGCTAGGCCTCTCCAGGACCTTAATGTGCTTCTTCTTGAGCCACTCCTTTGTTGCCTTGGCCGTGTGTTTTGGGTCATTGTCATGCTGGAATACCCATCCACGACCCATTTTCAATGCCCTGGCTGAGGGAAGGAGGTTCTCACCCAAGATTTGACGGTACATGGCCCCGTCCATCGTACCTTTGATGCGGTGAAGTTGTCCTGTCCCCTTAGCAGAAAAACACCCCTAAAGCATAATGTTTTCACCTCCATGTTTGACGGTGGGGATGGTGTTCTTGGGGTCATAGGCAGCATTCCTCCTCCTCCAAACACGGCGAGTTGAGTTGATGCCAAAGAGCTCCATTTTGGTCTCATCTGACCACAACACTTTCACCCAGTTCTCCTCTGAATCATTCAGATGTTCATTGGCAAACTTCAGACGGGCCTGTATATGTGCTTTCTTGAGCAGGGGGACCTTGCGGGCGCTGCAGGATTTCAGTCCTTCACGGCGTAGTGTGTTACCTATTGTTTTCTTGGTGACTATGGTCCCAGCTGCCTTGAGATCATTGACAAGATCCTCCCGTGTAGTTCTGGGCTGATTCCTCACCGTTCTCATGATCATTGCAACTCCACGAGGTGAGATCTTGCATGGAGCCCCAGGCTGAGGGAGATTGACAGTTCTTTTGTGTTTCTTCCATTTGCGAATAATCGCACCAACTGTTGTCACCTTCTCACCAAGCTGCTTGGCAATGGTCTTGTAGCCCATTCCAGCCTTGGGTAGGTCTACAATCTTGTCCCTGACATCCTTGGAGAGCTCTTTGGTCTTGGCCATGGTGGAGAGTTTGGAATCTGATTGATTGATTGCTTCTGTGGACAGGTGTCTTTTATACAGGTAACAAGCTGAGATTAGGAGCACTCCCTTTAAGAGTGTCCTCCTAATCTCAGCTCGTTTATTTTTTTTATTTATTTTTTATTTAACCTTTATTTAACCAGGTAAGCCAGTTGAGAACAGGTTCTCATTTACAATTGCGACCTGGCCAAGATAAAGCAAAGCAGTGCAATAAAAACAACAGAGTTACATATGGGGTAAAAAAACATAAAGTCAAAAATACAACAGAAAATACATATACAGTGTGTGCAAATGTAGCAAGTTATGGAGGTAAGGCAATAAATGGGCCATAGTGCAAAAATAATTACAATAGTATTAACACTGGAATGCTAGATGTGCAAGAGATTATGTGCAAATAGAGATACTGGGGTGCAAAAGAGCAAAATAAATAACAATATAGGGATGAGGTAGTTGGGTGGGCTAATTTCAGATGGGCTGTGTACAGGTGCAGTGATCGGTAAGGTGCTCTGACAACTGATGCTTAAAGTTAGTGAGGGAGATAAGAGTCTCCAGCTTCAGAGATTTTTGCAATTCGTTCCAGTCATTGGCAGCAGAGAACTGGAAGGAATGGCGGCCAAAGGAGGTGTTGGCTTTGGGGATGACCAGTGAGATATACCTGCTGGAGCGCAGACTACGGGTGGGTACTGCTATGGTGACCAATGAGCTAAGATAAGGCGGGGATTTGCCTAGCAGTGATTTATAGATGGCCTGGAGCCAGTGGGTTTGACGACGAACATGTAGTGAGGACCAGCCAACAAGAGCGTACAGGTCACAGTGGTGGGTAGTATATGAGGCTTTGGT
Organism: Coregonus sp. 'balchen'; assembly: GCA_902810595.1. NCBI lineage: Eukaryota > Metazoa > Chordata > Actinopteri > Salmoniformes > Salmonidae > Coregonus > Coregonus sp. 'balchen'. The sequence goes on from LR778260.1 coordinate 2,157,192, forward strand.
GACAAAACGGATGGCACTGTGATAGACTACATCCAATTTGCTGAGTAGAGTGTTGGAGGCTATTTTGTAAATGACATCGCCGAAGTCAAGGATCGGTAGGATAGTCAGTTTTACGAGGGCATGTTTGGCAGCATGAGTGAAGGAGGCTTTGTTGCAAAATAGGAAACCGATTCTAGATTTAACTTTGGATTGGAGATGCTTAATGTGAGTCTGGAAGGAGAGTTTACAGTCTAACCAGACACCTAGGTATTTGTAGTTGTCCACATACTCTAGGTCAGACCCGTCGAGAGTGGTGATTCTAGTCGGGTGGGCGGGTGCCAGCAGCGTTCGATTGAAAAGCATGCATTTAGTTTTACTAGTGTTTAAGAGCAGTTGGAGGCTACTGAAGGAGTGTTGTATGGCATTGAAGCTCGTTTGGAGGTTTGTTAACACAGTGTCCAATGAAGGGCCAGATGTATACAAAATGGTGTCGTCTGCGTAGAGGTGGATCTGAGAGTCACCAGCAGCAAGAGCGACGTCATTGACATACACAGAGAATAGAGTCGGCCCTAGAATTGAACCCTGTGGCACCCCCATAGAGACTGCCATAGGTCCAGACAACAGGCCCTCCGATTTGACACACTGAACTCTATCTGAGAAGTAGTTGGTGAACCAGGCGAGGCAGTCATTTGAGAAACCAAGGCTATTTAGTCTGCTAATAAGAATGCGGTGGTTGACAGAGTCGAAAGCCTTGGCCAGGTCGATGAAGACGGCTGCACAGTACTGTCTATTATCAATCGCGGTTATAACCGCGGTTATAATCGCGGTTATTTTATCGTTACCTGTATAAAAGACACCTGGGAGCCAGAAATCTTTCTGATTGAGAGGGGGTCAAATACTTATTTCCCTCATTAAAATGCAAATCAATTTATAACATTTTTGACATGCATTTTTCTGGATTTTTTGTTGTTATTCTGTCTCTCACTGTTCAAATAAACTTACCATTAAAATTATAGACTGATAATTTCTTTGTCAGTGGGCAAACGTACAAAATCAGCAGGGGATCAAATACTTTTTTCCCTCACTGTATCTGTATGCTGTATGCGTGTGATAAATAAGATATATAATGAATATACTGTATTTAATCCCATTAAATTGTGCAAATGTACCTATTGACCGCTGAGCATGACCAGTCCAATGTATTTACATTGACTGATATTTCCATCAGTGAAGAGCCTAAAAAGCATTTTCAACTTTATTTATCAGCATTTCTATTTTTGGATCGGTCAAAAGCCGTCTATTACCGGCCTACAAAAACCCTGACGGACACGTCACACACAGAGATCAATCAAATCCAGCAGCACTATACACAAACAAAAGGTCTGTCGATTCTGAATATTAGAGTGTCTCTGGATGTTGTTTTCATCACACTCAGACCTGTTGTATTTCATTTACACAGACCGAAAAAGAAACAGTCACAATAACTGAATGTGAATAAACTTGACTTGATTAAAGCACCCAACAAAACAAAAAAGCACCAAAAACAGTAATAACCCGACAGGATGTTAAAGCTACTATCTACACTGAACATAAATGTAAGCGCAACATGCAACAATTTCAAAGATTTTACTAGTTACAGTTCATTTAAGGAAATCAGTCAAATGAAATAAATTCATTAGGCCCTAATCTATGGATTTCACATGACTGGGAATACAGATATGCATCGGTGGTCACAAATACCTTTAAAGAAAGGTAGGGGCGTGGATCAGAAAACCAGTCAGTATCTGGTGTGACCACCATTTGCCTCATGCAGCCAGTTGGACTTACTGCAAAATTCTCTAAAATGACGTTGAGGCGGCTTATGGTAGAGAAATTAACATTCAATTATCTGGCAACAGCTCTGGTGGACATTCCTGCAGTCAGCATGCCAATTTCACACTGCCTCAAAACTTGAGACATCTGTGGCATTGTGTTGTGTGACAAAACCGCACATTTTAGAGTGGCCTTTTATTGTCCCCAGCACAAGGTGCACCTGTGAAATGATCATGCTGTTTAATCAGCTTCTTGATATGCCACACCTGTCAGGTGGATGGGTTATTTTGGCAAATAATAAATGCTCACTAACAGGGATGTAAACAAATTTGTGCACAACATTTGAGAGAAATAAGCATTTTGTGCGTATGGAACATTTCTGGGATCTTTTATTTCACCTCATGGAACATGGTGGGACCAACACTTTACATGTTGCGTTTATATTTTTGTTCAGTGTACTTATACCACTGCACTCATAGATTTTCTAACAACTTTCATTTTTAATTCTAACTAGTTTTAACACACAGAAGAGGGTGTAATCATAGTTATTGCTTCCTGACTACAGGAAGAGGGTGTTAAAAACAAAAAATCAATGTTATTGGCTTCCTGACTACAGGAAGAGGGTGTAATCATAGTTTATTGCTGTCCTGACTACAGGAAGAGGGTTGGAATCATAGTTATTGCCTTCCTGACGACAGGAAGAGGGTGTAATCATAGTTATGTGCTTCCTGACTAAAGGAAGAGGGTGTAATCATAGTTATTGCTTCCTGGCTACAGGAAGAGGGTGTAATCATAGTTTTGCTTCCTGACTACAGGAAGAGGGTGTCCTTCATAGTTTATTGCTTCCTGGCTACAGGAAGAGGGTGTAATCCATAGTTATTGCTTCCTGACTAAAGGAAGAGGGGTGTAATCATAGTTATTGCTTCCTGGCTACAGGAAGAGGGTGTAATCATAGTTATTGCTTCCTGGCTAAAGGAAGAGGGTGGTAATCATAGTTATTGCTTGCCAGGACTTAAGGAAGAGGGTGTAATCATAGTTATTGCTTCCTGGCTACAGGAAGAGGGTGTAATCATAGTTATTGCTTCCTGACTAAAGGAAGAGGGTGTAATCATAGTTATTGCTTCCTGGCTACAGGAAGAGGGTGTAATCATAGTTATTGCTTCCTGACTACAGGAAGAGGGTGTAATCATAGTTATTGCTTCCTGACTACAGGAAGAGGGTGTAATCATAGTTACTGCTTCCTGACTACAGAAGAGGGGTGTATCATAGTTACTGCTTCCTGACTACAGGAAGAGGGTGTAATCATAGTTATTGCTTCCTGACTACAGGAAGAGGGTGTAATCATAGTTATTGCTTCCTGACTACAGGAAGAGGGTGTAATCATAGTTATTGCTTCCTGACTAAAGGAAGAGGGTGTAATCATAGTTATTGCTTCCTGACTACAGGAAGAGGGTTAATCATAGTTTATTGCTTCCTGACTACAGGAAGAGGGTGTAATCATAGTTATTGCTTCCTGACTACAGGAAGAGGGTGTAATCATAGTTATTGCTTCCTGACTACAGGAAGAGGGTGTAATCATAGTTACTGCTTCCTGGCTACAGGAAGAGGGTGTAATCATAGTTATTGCTTCCTGACTACAGGAAGAGGGTGTAATCATAGTTACTGCTTCCTGACTACAGGAAGAGGGGTGTAATCATAGTTATTGCTTCCTGACTACAGGAAAGGGTGTAATCATAGTTATTGCTTCCTGACTACAGGAAGAGGGTGTAATCATAGTTACTGCTTCCTGACTACAGGAAGGGGTGTAATCATCGTTATTGCTTCCTGACTACAGAAGAGGGTGTATATCATAGTTATTGCTTCCTGACTACAGGAAGAGGGTGTAATCATAGTTATTGCTTCCTGACTACAGGAAGAGGGTGTAATCATAGTTATTGCTTCCTGACTAAAGGAAGAGGCGTAAGCTGTGTTGTTAGTTACCGTTGTTAGGCAGGTCAGGGCCCTGATCGGTGGTCAGCTCCTTGTTGTAGCGGAGAAACAGGATGGTGTTCCTGAGGGTCAGAGCGTGGTCAAAATACCTCTGGGCCTCGCCCTCCGCTGTGCTCTCTACCTGATGGAGGGGGGGGGAGAGAGAGAGAGAGAGAGAGAGAAGAGAGAGAGGAGAGGAGAGAGAGAGAGAGAGAGAGAGGAGAGAGAGAGACACAGAGAGAGAGGGGTTACATGGGCCACGCCCTCTGTGTGTGTGTGTGTGTGTGTGTGTGTGTGTGTGTGTTCCTGTGTCTGTCATGTGTACAAATGTGAGTCTGCCCCTGTGAGCCTGTTGTATTGCTGTCTCCCCCTCTACGACCCCTCTGTGTCAATTGGTTTGTCACCTCCAGCGACTGGCTTAGTTCCCATGAAGCATAGTAATGAAGGCTTATTCTCTTTAGCTCAATCACACACACAGCTTACTTTCTCCAGCTCCATCAGAAAGCTGTCCAGGGTCTCGTCAGACAGCTTCCCCACCTCAAACATGGTGACCGCATGGCTCTTCAGGTTCTGAGGGGAGAACAGAACCATGGTTCAGTCCAGTGGTCCCCAAACTGGGAACTGAGACTGGCTTTAAACCTACTCTTAATAGTTGTAATAGTACAATGTACAAGGTTGGGTAAAGCATCATCACATTTTTTTTAATTTAGTTTTTTTGGTCGCAAGGGTGCCAGTATTTTTTTTTTCACGTTCGTTTTTGGTTCACAATTTGCTTTTTGTTTTCCTTATTGACAACGTTCCCTATAAGCTGTGCACCCCCAGGACTAAGGCACCCCCAGGACTAAGGCACCCCCAGGACTAAGGCACCCCCAGGACTAAGGCAGAGAAGCACCAGATTGAACTTCCCTCAACTCTCTAGAGTTTCCCCCCTTAGTTAACACTTTCACAGTAGCCTATTCTACTGTAGAAATTGTGATCGAATCAATGCAACATTAGCCACTTTCAATGCAACATACCGAAACAGAATGAACTACGCAAGACTTAGTATGCAAAACTAACTATGCAGGAGTAGGATTCCATTGACTAGGATTCCATTGACAGGCCCGTCCTCTACACAGACCATAACCAATCAGAGCTGCAGTAGGCCTATATGCAAATAGACCATTGCCATAATGGTTGCCATAATGGTTTCTCGCCGTTTCAATTGAAGGGTGTTGCGCTAGTCTGTTGCGGTAAAACCATGTGCGGTTATTATGAGCAAGGTGACATCAACTGTTGGCTTCAACTTGGTTTTCCATACAAAGTGTTCCATTACAAAGGGCTTTCTCATCTTTAAAACATGATACAGTAACCCTCAATAACTCTTCAACATCTCAAATGGAGAGACTGACTAGCAACCACACGGACAGACTTCATTAGTGTGTTTGTGTGGGGAGCATGCTGTCTAATTAGTCAGCCCACATTATTCAGCCCACATATTTTAGAATGTGAATGTCAATGCATAATGCAATTAGCCTATAAAAAAAGGCATTACTCTTAAAGTGGCAATGCATACTTTTATAGCATACATTTTGGGGGGAGTTTCTTTTAAATATACAGTGCATTCGGAAAGTATTCAGACCCCTTGACCTTTTCCACATTACGTTACGTTACAGCCTTATTCTATAATGATTTTTTTTTTTTTTTTTTATCTAATCAATCTACACACAATACCCCATAATGACATTGCAAAAACAGGTTTTTAGAAATGTTTGCAAATGTATTTTACTTTATTTTTATTTTTTTGTAATACCTTATTATGGGGTATTGTGGGGTATTATAAGTATTCAGACCCTTTGCTATGCGACTCGAAATTGAGCTCAGGTGCATCTTGTTTCCATTGATCATCCTTGAGATGTTTCTACAACTTGATTGGAGTCCACCTGTGGTAAATTGAATTGATTGGACATGATTTGGAAAGGCACAGACCTGTCTATATAAGGTCCCACAGTTGACAGTGCATGTCAGAGCAAAAACCAAGCCATGAGGTCGAAGGAATTGTCCGTAGAGGTCCGAGACAGGATTGTGTCGAGGCACAGATCTAGGGAAGGGTACCATAAAATGTCTGCAGCATTGAAGGTCCCCAAGAACACAGTGGCTTCCATCATTCTTAAATGGAAGAAGTTTGTAACCACCCAGACTCTTCCTAGAGCTGGCCGCCCGGCCAAACTGAAGAATCGGGGGAGAAGGGCCTTGGTCAGGGAGGTGAGCAAGGACCCGATGGTCACTCTGACAGAGCTCCAGAGTTCCTCTGTGGAGATGGGAGAACCTTCCAGAAGGACAACCATCTCTGCAGCACTCCACCAATCAGGCCTTGATGGTAGAGTAGCCAGACGGAAGCCACTCCTCAGTAAAAGGCACATGACAGCCTGCTTGGAGTTTGCCAAAAGGCACCTAAAGGACTCTCAGACCATGAGAAACAAGATTCTCTGGTCTGATGAAACCAAGATTGAACTCTTTGGCCTGAATGCCAAGCGTCATGTCTGGAGGAAACCTGGCACCATCCCTACGGTGAAGCATGGTGGTGGCAGCATCATGCTGTGGGAATGTTTTCAGTGGCAGGGACTAGGAGACTAGTCAGGAATGAGGGAAAGATGAACAGAGCAAAGTACAGAGAGATCCTTGATGAAAACCTGTTCCAGAGCGCTCAGGACCTGACTGGGGGCAAAGGTTCACCTTCCAACAGGACAACGACCCTATGCACACAGCCAAGACAACGCAGGAGTGGCTTCGGGACAAGTCTCTGAATGTCCTTGAGTGGCCCTGCCAGAGCCCGGACTTGACCCCGATCGAACATCCTGTTTTTGCTTTGTCATTATGGGGTAGATTGATGAGAACGTAACAAAATGTGGAAAAAGTCAAGGGGTCTGAATACTTTCCGAATGCACTGTATATATATAGCCTATTACAACAATTCAATAAAAAATGTCGGTCCTTGAAAAAGTCCTTGAATTTGACTTGCCAATGTCTGTATGAACTCTGTATAGGCTACTTGCTCAGCTCGCAAATGAAAGATAAAATCACCTGCTATTGAGAATTATGCACGCATCATTCGCTTTCCTGTCAGTTCTTGACCCGGGCTAGTATTTCTTTCCATTCGGTGTCAATCAATTTATAACATTTTTGACATGCGTTTTTCTGGATTTTTTGTTGTTATTTTGTCTCTCACTGTTCAAATAAACCTACCATAAAAATTATAGACGGATAATATCTTTGTCAGTGGGCAAACGTACAAAATCAGCAGGGGATCAAATACTTTTTTCCCTCACTGTAAGTGGAGATGTTGTTTCCTATCTTCACCACCTGGGGGCGGCCCGTCAGGAAGTCCAGGACCCAGTTGCACAGGGCGGGGTTCAGACTCAGGGCCTCGAGCTTAATGATGAGCTTGGAGGGTACTATGGTGTTGAATGCTGAGCTATAGTCAATGAACAGCATTATTACATAGGTATTCCTCTTGTCCAGATGGGATAGGGCAGTGTGCAGTGTGATGGCGATTGCATCGTCTGTGGATATAATGGGGCGGTAAGCAAATTGAAGTGGGTCTAGGGTGACAGGTAAGGTAGAGGTGATATGATCCTTGACTAGTCTCTCAAAGCACTTCATGATGACAGAGGTGAGTGCTACAGGGCTATAGTCATTTAGTTCAGTTACCTTTGCTTTCTTGGGTACAGGGACAATGGTGGACATCTTGAAGCATGTGGGGGCAGCAGACTGGGAAAGGGAGAGATTGAATATGTCCGTAAACACACCAGCCAGCTGGTCTGCGCATGCTCTGAGGACACGGCTAGGGATGCGTTCTGGGCCGGCAGCCTTGCGGGGGTTAACATGCTTAAATGTCTTACTCACGTCGGCCACGGAGAAGGAGAGGCCACAGTCCTTGGTAGTGGGCCTCGTCGGTGGCACTGTGTTATCCTCAAAGCGGGCGAAGAAGGTGTTTAGCTTGTCCGGAAGCAAGACGTCGGTGTCGGCGACGTGGCTGGTTTTCCTTTTGTAGTCCGTGATTGTCTGTAGACCCTCCCACATACGTCTCGTGTCTGAGCCGTTGAATTGCGACTCCACTTTGTCTCTATACTGATGTTTTGCCAGTTTAATTGCCTTGCGGAGTGAGTAGCTACACTGTTTGTATTCATCCATATTCCCAGTCACCTTGCCATGGTTGAATGCGGTGGTTCGCGCTTTCAGTTTTGCGCCAATGCTTCCATCTATCCAAAGTTTCTGGTTAGGGTAGGTTTTAATAGTCACAGTGGGCACAACATCTCCTATACACTTCATGATAAACTAAGTCACCGTTTCAGTGTATTCGTCTAAATTATTTTCGCAAGCAACCCGGAACATATCCCAGTCTGCGTGATCAAAACAATCTTGAAGCGTGGATTCCGATTGGTCAGACCAGCGTTGAATAGTCCTTAGCATGGGTACTTCCTGTTTGAGTTTCTACCTATAGGAAGGAAATGGAGTCTTGGTCAGATTTGCCGAAAGGAGGGCGGGGGAGGGCCTTATAACCATCCCGGAAGTTTGAATAGCAATGGTCGAGGATTTTAGCAGCCCGAGTACAACACTCGATATGTTGATAGAACTTCGGCAGCCTAGTCCTCAAATTAGCTTTGTTAAAATCCCCGGCTACAATAAATGCAGCCTCAGGATATGTGGTTTCCAGTTTGCATAAGGTCCAGTGAAGTTCTTTGAGGGCCGTCGTGGTATCGGCTTGAGGGGGGATATACACGGCCATGACTATAACAGAAGAAAATTATCTTGGGAGATAATACGGTCGGCATTTGATTGTGAGGTATTCTAGGTCGGGTGAACAGAAGGACTCGAGTTCCTCTATGTTATTACAATTACACCATGAGTCGTTAATCATGAAACACACACCTCCGCCCTTCTGCTTCCCGGAGAGATATTTATTCCTGTCTGCGCGATGAACTGAGAACCCATCTGGCTGGACCGATTCTGACAGAATATCCCAAGAGAGACATGTTAACGTGAAACAAAATATGTTACAGGCCCTGATGTCTTTCTGGAAAAAAATCCTTGCCCTGAGCTCGTCGACTTTGTTATCCAAAGACTGAACATTAGCGAGTAATATATTTGGAAGCGGTGGGTGGTGTGCGCGCTTCCTAAGTCGAACCAGCAGGCCGCTCCGAGTGCCTCTCCTCCGCCGGAGATGTTTTGGGTCAGCCGCTGGAATCAGTTCAATTGCTTTGGGGAGAGCAAACAAAGGAACTGCTTCGGGAAAGTTGTATTGCTGGTCGTAATGCTGGTAGTTCTGGTGAGTTACCGCCACTCTGATATCCAATAGTTTTTCCCGGCTGTATGTAATGATACAAAACACTTTCTGAGCTAATAATGTAAAAAAAATACATTAAAAAAACGAAATACCGCAAAGTTTCCTAACAGCTAGTCATGAGGCCGCCATCTTTGTCGCCGCCAGGTACTTTACCTGCAGGCTTCTACCATAGACTCTTTACCTGCAGGCTTCTACCATAGACTCTTTACCTGCAGGCTTCTACCATAGACTCTTTACCTGCAGGCTTCTACCATAGACTCTTTACCTGCAGGCTTCTACCATAGATCATTTTAAACCCCTGCTGGCTTAACCCTACTAGCTAACCACTAGCAGCCATGAAACACATCACTTATTAGGGGTTCAGCACATCAGCATTTCACGTACTGTTACACAAAATCAAGATAGTCAAGGTTTATCATAGCAGACATTGAACATCTATAGCCAAACTGGCCAGAACTCTGTTGGCCGATGGTAGCTATAGCTAGCCACATGCTAAGCTGAGTGCTACTACTAGCTAGCAGCAGTAAATACAAACATTGGCTACCATGATATCCTGCAAGTTATATTGGCCAATGAAGATCATGTAGTTAGTTCAGCAACAATAAAAAGACTTACAGTGCCTTCAGAAAGTATTCACACCCCTTGACTTTTCCATGGCGCAAAATTGCATCAAGCATGGTGGTGGCTGCATCATGTTATGGGTATTGCTTGTCATCAGCAAGGACTGGGGTGTTTTTTTTGGGATAAAATTAATGGAATGGAGCTAAGCGCAGGCAAAATCCTAGAGGAAAACCTGGTTCAGTCTGCTTTCTACCAGACACTGGGAGACAAATTCACCTTTCAGTAGGACAATAACCTAAAACACAAGGCCAAATCTACACTGGAGTTGGTTACTAAGACGACATTGAATGTTCCTGAGTTTTGACTTAAATCGTCTTGAAAATCTATGGCAAGATTTGAAAATGGCTGTCTAGTAATGATCAACAATGAACTTGTCAGAGCCTGAAGAATTTTAAAAAGAATAATGGATAAATATTGTACAATGCAGGTGAGCAACACTCTTAAAGACTTACCCAGAAAGACTCACAGCTGTAATCGCCGCCAAAGGTGCTTCTACAAAGTATTGGCTCAGAGGTGTGAATACTTATGTAAATGTGATATTTCTGTATTAGATTTTCAAGAAATTTGCTAACATTTCTAAAAACATATTTTCACTTAATCATTATGGGGTATTGTCTGTAGATGGGTGAAAAAAAACATATTTAATCCATTTTGAATTCAAATCAAATGTTCAAATCAAATCAAATTTTATGTCACATGCGCCGAAAAAAACAGGTGTAGACCTTACAGGCTGTAAGTCAACAATATGAGGAATAAGTCGAGGGGTATGAATACTTTCTGAAGGGGTATGAATACTTTCTGGAGGGGTATGAATACTTTCTGAAGGGGTATGAATACTTTCTGAAGGGGTATGAATACTTTCTGAAGGGGTATGAATACTTTCTGAAGGGGTATGAATACTTTCTGGAGGGGTATGAATACTTTCTGAAGGGGTATGAATACTTTCTGGAGGGGTATGAATACTTTCTGAAGGGGTATGAATACTTTCTGAAGGGGTATGAATACTTTCTGAAGGGGTATGAATACTTTCTGGAGGGGTATGAATACTTTCTGAAGGGGTATGAATACTTTCTGGAGGGGTATGAATACTTTCTGAAGGGGTATGAATACTTTCTGGAGGGGTATGAATACTTTCTGAAGGGGTATGAATACTTTCTGAAGGGGTATGAATACTTTCTGAAGGGGTATGAATACTTTCTGGAGGGGTATGAATACTTTCTGAAGGGGTATGAATACTTTCTGGAGGCACTGTAAATATCAACACTAAATTGAGCAAATACACCTCTGAAAAAAACACTGCTGCCAGAGTAGATTTGACTATTTTTAGACAGGGAGCATTATCTGGCAGAGTAACATTTTCTTCAATTAGACTTTTTAATTAGACATTTACTCTGTAATTTTTACTCCACTACTACTACCACCACCACCACTAATACTACTACTGTCACTACTACTACTACTACTACTACCACCACCACCACCACTACTACTATCACTACCACTACTATCACTACTACTACTACCACCACTACTATCACTACTACCACTAATACTACTACCACTACCACCACCACTACTACTACCGCTACTATCACTACTACTACTACTACTAACACCACTACTACCACTACCGCTACTACTACCACTACTATCACTACTATCACTGCTATCACTACTACTACCGCTACTATCACTACCACCACCACCACCACTACCACTACTACCACCACTACTACCACCATTTTACATTTACATTTTAGTCATTTACCAGACGCTCTTATCCAGAGCGACTTACAGTTAGTGAGTGCATACATGTTTTTTTTTCTTCATACTGGCCCCCCGTGGGAATCGAACCCACAACCCTGGCGTTGCAAGCGCCATGCTCTACCAACTGAGCTACCACTACTACCACCACTAGAGCCTGACCGATATGTTTTTTGGGATCCGATACCAATTTTTTGCGGAAACTTACCGAATACATCTGCTGATATATTGTTTTACAGCGGGGAAATGAAAAATTGTCATTTTCCCACACTGAATTCTCATAAATTGTCATCCAAAAGAGAAATTGTCAACAACAAAAAAAATGCTTAAAATGTTGATTTCTTACAATAATGACATCATGAGAATGACCACAAGTGTTCAAATAAGCATGAGATTACCTTTTTTCATCCTATTTATTGGATACCGGTTATCGGTGGAATTATCGGCCGATACCAATATAGCGTTAAAACGATCTAGCTAACATATTAATCTATAAGAAACAATATACTGACCGGAGAGAGGTTTCCCCCTCATGAAGGAAGGTGGTGAGGGTTAGGGGTTAAGGGTCAGGGTTAGGGTTACGTACCTGGAAGTAGAAGGTGTCCCCATCATGAGGAGGTGGTGATGGTTAGGGGTTAAGGGTCAGGGTCAGGTGTATGTACCCGGAGAGATGGTTCCCCATCATGAGGAAGGTGGTGAGGGTTAGGGGTGTAAGTCAGGGTAGGGTCCGTACCAGAGAGGTTCCCCATCATGAGGAGGTGGTGAGGGTTAGGGGTTAAGGGTCAGGTTAGGGTACGTACCGGAGAGAGGTTACCCATCATGAGGAAGCGGAGGGTAGGGTAGGGTCGGGTTAGAGGAAGGCGGAGGAGGGGTGATGAAGGTTAGGGGTTAGGTTGGGAGAGGTCAGGCGTTTAGGGGGGTGGGACGTACCGGAGAGAGGTTACCCATCATGAGGAAGGCGGTGAGGGTTAGGGGTTAAGGGTCAGGGTTAGGGACGTACCGGAGGAGAGGTTACCCCCATGAGGAGCGGATGAGGGTTAAGGCGGTGAGGGGTTTAGGGTTAGGTCAGGTACGTACCGGAGAGAGGTTACCCATCATGAGGTGGTGAGGGTTAGGGGTTAGGTAGGGTAGGTCGTACCGGGAGAGAGGTACCCATCATGAGGAAGGCGGTGAGGGTTAGGGGTTAAGGGTCAGGTACGTACCGAGAGAGGTTCCCATCATGAGGAAGGTGGTGAGGGTTAGGGGTTAAGGGTCAGGGTACGTACCGGAGAGAGGGTACCATCATGAGGAAGGCGGTGAGGGTTAGGGGTAAGGGTCAGGGTCGGGGGTACGTACCGGAGAGGGGGGGTTACCCATCATGAGGAAGGCGGTGAGGGTTAGGGGTTAAGGGTCAGGGTACGTACCGGAGAGAGGTTTCCATCATGAGGAAGGGGTGTGAGGGTTAGGGGTGTAAGGGTCGGGGTTACGTACCGGAAAAGAGGGTTACCCATCATGAGGAAGGCGGTGAGGGTTAGGGGTTAAGGGTCAGGGTCAGGGTAGTACCGGAGAGAGGTTACCCATCATGAGGAGGCGGTGAGGGTTAGGGGTTAAGGGTCAGGGTACGTACCGGAGAGAGGTTTCCCATCATGAGGAAGGTGGTGAGGGTTAGGGGTTAAGGGTCAGGGTACGTACCGGAGAGAGGTTACCCATCATGAGGAAGGTGGTGAGGGTTAGGGGTTAAGGGTCAGGGTCAGGGTACGTACCGGAGAGAGGTTACCCATCATGAGGAAGGCGGTGAGGGTTAGGGGTTAAGGGTCAGGGTACGTACCGGAGAGAGGTTACCCATCATGAGGAAGGCAGTGAGGGTTAGGGGTTAAGGGTCAGGGTACGTACCGGAGAGAGGTTACCCATCATGAGGAAGGCAGTGAGGGTGGAGTCAAACAGGAAGGCGATCCTCTTGGTGGGCGGAGCAGCAGGACCAGGGATACTCAGGCTGCTCACACTGGCGTTGTCTAACACACAGAGAGAGAAGAACTCATAATCCCATGATGCTGTGGATTGTACTGTTTTGCATGACAACAACCTTAAGACAGCACAAACAGACCTGGGATCAGGCTAGAGCCGCCCTACTCAGGGGTTATTTTGGGCAGCCTGGGCCAGAGCCAGGGCTTGTGACAGCGGAGACGCTCACCTTGGTCCTCCATGCTGGTGGTGTCCGTAGCCGAGGATCCAGCCTCCGTCACAGGACTCCCCTGTTCCCACGACAGCAGCATCTGTTTGGGGTCCACGGTGCTCCTGGGACACGGGGCGGGAAACCCCACACATACATTACACTGGGGCTGTGTCTGTGTTAGGGGGCTTGTATCTTACACTGGGGCTCTGTGTGGGTGTTAGGGGGCTTGTGTCTTACACTGGGGCTGTGTCTGTGTTAGGGGGCTTGTGTCTTATAGTGGGGCTGTGTCTGTGTTAGGGGGCTTGTGTCTTATAGTGGGGCTGTGTCTGTGTTAGGGGGCTTGTGTCTTACACTGGGGCTGTGTCTGTGTTAGGGGGCTTGTGTCTTATAGTGGGGCTGTGTGGGTGTTAGGGGGCTTGTGTCTTATAGTGGGGCTGTGTGGGTGTTAGGGGGCTTGTGTCTTACACTGGGGCTGTGTCTGTGTTAGGGGGCTTGTGTCTTATAGTGGGGCTGTGTGGGTGTTAGGGGGCTTGTGTCTTATAGTGGGGCTGTGTGGGTGTTAGGGGGCTTGTGTCTTACACTGGGGCTGTGTCTGTGTTAGGGGGCTTGTGTCTTACACTGGGGCTGTGTCTGTGTTAGGGGGCTTGTGTCTTATAGTGCGGATGTGATTTAATAATGTGCTTTAAATCTGTTATTGTATTCAGGGTATTGACATCCCCTTGGGTTTGGAGTTGTGTTACATGTGTCCCAAGAGGCTTTAAAAGAGGCTCACGGACCCAAATGTTTGTGGATTTGGCCCTCAACAGGCTTCCATAAAGGGCTTCAAGTGGTATGGAAGACCTACTTGAGTCTGTTGACAGAGGGGGCACTCTTCCATGTGGGGTGGAGCTGCTCTGAGCTGAACGAGTCTCCTTTCTTCAGGGCAAAGCCCAGACGACAGTACATAGACACAGCATTCTGGGAGAGGGGGAGGGAGGGAGAGAGAGAGGGGGAGGGAGGGAGAGAGAGAGGGGGAGGGTGAGAGAACAGGACTATTAAAATAACAGTGTACAGGCAGAAGCTGTATGCCAGGAATGTATTTAGAATTCAAGGCACACTTAACCAGCATGGCTACCACAGCATTCTGCAGTGATACGCCATCCCATCTGGTCTGGGCTTAGTGGGACTATCATTTGTTTTTCAACAGGACAATGACCCAACACAACTCCTGGCTGTGTAAGGGCTATTTTACCAAGAAGGAGAGTGATGGAGTGCTGCATCAGATGACCTGGCCTCCACAATCACCCGACCTCAACCAAATTGAGATGGTTTGGGATGAGTTGGACCGCAGAGTGAAGGAAAAGCAGGCAACAAGTGCTCAGCATATGTGGGAACTCCTTCAAAACTGTTGGAAAAGCATTCCAGGTGACTACCTCATGAAGCTGGTTGAGAGAATGCCAAGAGTGTGCAAAGCTGTCATCAAGGCAAAGCGTGTCTACTTTGAAAAATCAAAAATATATTTTATTTGTTTAACACTTTTTTGGTTACTACATGATTCCATATGTGTGTTATTTCATAGTTTTGATGTCTTCACTATTATTCTACAATGTAGAAAATAGTAAAAATAAAGAAAAACATTAAGCACAGGAAATATCCCTAAGGTGTGGAAAGCAGCTTTTGTTCTGCCGTTACATAAGGGAGGTGACGGTAGTGATTTGGATAACTATCGACCCATCTCTAGGCTCCCTTGTCTGGCAAAGATCCTAGAATCTATAGTCAACAAACAGTTACAATCTTTTCTTTCTGTTAACAGTATTTTTAGCACCAATCAATCTGGTTTTAGATCTAAACACAGTACCACATCGGCCACTATGCTTGTTGTAAATGATATTGCAAATGCCTTAGATGATAGAAAGCACTGTGCTGCGTTGTTTGGAGATTTGTCAAAAGCTTTTGACACTGTAGACCATGCTATCCTTTTGAGTAAGCTGTCATCTATAGGACTGGGCACTGATGCCTGTCGATGGTTTTATGACTATCTTAAAGATAGAACTCAGGCCGTCATGGTCGACGGGGTCAAGTCTGACCCCTTACAGTTACTTAAAGGGGTCCCTCAGGGTTCAATAATTGGCCCACTATTGTTCTCACTTTATATAAACAACATTGGTGATGATGTCAGATATTGTAAATTCCATTTATATGCAGATGACCCAGTGATGTGCTCTATTGCTCCAACAGCGGACCAAGCTACAGTGGGGAGAAAAAAATATTTAGTCAGCCACCAATTGTGCAAGTTCTCCCACTTAAAAAGATGAGAGAGACCTGTAATTTTTCATCATAGGGACACGTCAAGTATGACAGACAAACTGAGAAAAAAAATCCAGAAAATCACATTGTAGGATTTTTAATGAATTTATTTGCAAATTATGGTGGAAAATAAGTATTTGGTCACCTACAAACAAGCAAGATTTCTGGCTCTCACAGACCTGTCACCATACCTACTGTGAAGCATGGGGGTGGAAACATCATGCTTTGGGGCTGTTTTTCTGCAAAGGGACCAGGACGACTGATCCGTGTAAAGGAAAGAATGAATGGGGCCATGTATCGTGAGATTTTGAGTGAAAACCTCCTTCCATCAGCAAGGGCATTGAAGATGAAACATGGCTGGGTCTTTCAGCATGACAATGATCCCAAACACACCGCCCAGGCAACGAAGGAGTGGCTTCGTAAGAAGCATTTCAAGGTCCTGGAGTGGCCTAGCCAGTCTCCAGATCTCAACCCCATAGAAAATCTTTGGAGGGAGTTGAAAGTCTGTGTTGCCCAGCGACAGCCTCAAAACATCACTGCTCTAGAGGAGATCTGCATGGAGGAATGGGCCAAAATACCAGCAACAGTGTGTGAAAACCTTGTGAAGACTTACAGAAAACGTTTGACCTGTGTCATTGCCAACAAGTGGTATATAACAAAGTATTGAGAAACTTTTTTTATTGACCAACTACTTATTTTCCACCATAATTTACAAATAAATTAATAAAAAATCCTACAATGTGATTTTCTGGAAAAAATTTCCTCAATTTGTCTGTCATAGTTGACGTGTACCTATGATGAAAATTACAGGCCTCTCATCTTTTGAAGTGGGAGAACTTGCACAATTGGTGGCTGACTAAATAATTTTTTCCCCCACTGTATAATGCAGTTGGAGTCTAATTTTAGGATACTACAGGGGTCTCTTTTACAGCTTAAACTTGTTTTAAACGCTAAGAAAACAAATGTCATGTTTTTTTCTAGGTCTAAACTCTCAATTAGAAACACTTTTGTAATCACTAGCTTGGATGGTACTCAAATCAAACAGGTCTCTGCATATACAGTGGGGGAAAAAAGTATTTAGTCAGCCACCAATTGTGCAAGTTCTCCCACTTAAAAAGATGAGAGAGGCCTGTAATTTTCATCATAGGTACACGTCAACTATGAGAGAATACCAGAGAATGGCACCCTATTCCCTATATAGTGCACTACTTTAGACCAGAGAATGGCACCCTATTCCCTATATAGTGCACTACTTTAGACCAGAGAATGGCACCCTATTCCCTATATAGTGCACTACTTTAGACCAGAGAATGGCACCCTATTCCCTATATAGTGCACTACTTTAGACCAGAGAATGACACCCTATTCCCTATATAGTGCACTACTTTAGACCAGAGCCCTGTAGCCGTAGTTTTGATGTAGTTTATTTCAGACCTTCAGGGTGGGCTGACAGGAAGGGCATGTCTTTACACCCCATATAACATTCAGATGGGCCCCAATAACATACAGTCCTATAAGTAGCCAATATAACAGTGTATGTGTGTTGCGTACCTTCACCAGGCCCAAGTCGATCTCCAGAACATTAGCCAGCTGGAATGGAACCACCACAGAGGAAGAGGGTCAACACTAGATGGGGCTGAAATCACTTTAATAAAGTCAATAATAATAAAACACACCGATAAACATTGTTAAGTAGAGCACAAGTCTTATTGTTCCATTCCATTAGCCTCGTTTGAGCGTCCTGCAAGCTCCTACTGTATGAAACAGGATGTGATCTCAAGACCAGGATGGTCCAACGAGGCTAAGATGTAATATGATTTCACCCACCTCTGACACATTAGTCTGCTCATCGATGGACACAAAGATTTTGTACAAAAGGGTTTCAAAGTAGTCACCCTGGACCCTGTTCATCACGAAGCCTTCCAGGGGGGGCACTAAGAGACAATACATCATATTTATGAATAGATAATATACTGTATAATAAATAATAATATAATCAAGGGGGGGGGGCACTGGGATAAAGATGTAGCACAACAAAAAGACATACAGGCAACGAACCGTGAGGGAACAAACAATTCTTAGCTCTCAGCCATCAGACAGTTATAGATGGTAATGTTGTGGGGCCTCTTCAAAGCCCTCAGCCATCAGACAGTTATAGATGGTAATGTTGTGGGGCCTCTTCACAGCCCTCAGCCATCAGACAGTTATAGATGGTAATGTTGTGGGGCCTCTTCAAAGCCCTCAGCCATCAGACAGTTATAGATGGTAATGTTGTGGGGCCTCTTCAAAGCCCTCAGCCATCAGACAGTTATAGATGGTAATGTTGTGGGGCCTCTTCACAGCCCTCAGACAGTTATAGATGGTAATGTTGTGGGGCCTCTTCACAGCCATCAGACAGTTATAGATGGTAATGTTGTGGGGCCTCTTCACAGCCCTCAGCCATCAGACAGTTATAGATGGTAATGTTGTGGGGCCTCTTCAAAGCCCTCAGCCATCAGACAGTTATAGATGGTAATGTTGTGGGGTCTCTTCAAAGCCCTCAGCCATCAGACAGTTATAGATGGTAATGTTGTGGGGCCTCTTCAAAGCCCTCAGCCATCAGACAGTTATAGATGGTAATGTTGTGGGGCCTCTTCACAGCCCTCAGCCATCAGACAGTTATAGATGGTAATGTTGTGGGGCCTCTTCAAAGCCCTCAGCCATCAGACAGTTATAGATGGTAATGTTGTGGGGCCTCTTCAAAGCCCTCAGCCATCAGACAGTTATAGATGGTAATGTTGTGGGGCCTCTTCAAAGCCCTCAGCCATCAGACAGTTATAGATGGTAATGTTGTGGGGCCTCTTCACAGCCCTCAGCCATCAGACAGTTATAGATGGTAATGTTGTGGGGCCTCTTCACAGCCCTCAGCCATCAGACAGTTATAGATGGTAATGTTGTGGGGCCTCTTCACAGCCCTCAGCCATCAGACAGTTATAGATGGTAATGTTGTGGGGCCTCTTCAAAGCCCTCAGACAGTTATAGATGGTAATGTTGTGGGGCCTCTTCAAAGCCCTCAGCCATCAGACAGTTATAGATGGTAATGTTGTGGGGCCTCTTCACAGCCCTCAGCCATCAGACAGTTATAGATGGTAATGTTGTGGGGCCTCTTCAAAGCCCTCAGCCATCAGACAGTTATAGATGGTAATGTTGTGGGGCCTCTTCACAGCCCTCAGCCATCAGACAGTTATAGATGGTAATGTTGTGGGGCCTCTTCAAAGCCCTCAGACAGTTATAGATGGTAATGTTGTGGGGGCCTCTTCAGACAGTTATAGATGGTAATGTTGTGGGGCCTCTTCACAGCCCTCAGCCATCAGACAGTTATAGATGGTAATGTTGTGGGGCCTCTTCAAAGCCCTCAGCCATCAGACAGTTATAGATGGTAATGTTGTGGGGCCTCTTCAAAGCCCTCAGCCATCAGACAGTTATAGATGGTAATGTTGTGGGGCCTCTTCAAAGCCCTCAGCCATCAGACAGTTATAGATGGTAATGTTGTGGGGCCTCTTCACAAGCCCTCAGCCATCAGACAGTTATAGATGGTAATGTTGTGGGGCCTCTTCACAGCCCTCAGCCATCAGACAGTTATAGATGGTAATGTTGTGGGGCCTCTTCAAAGCCCTCAGCCATCAGACAGTTATAGATGGTAATGTTGTGGGGCCTCTTCAAAGCCCTCAGCCATCAGACAGTTATAGATGGTAATGTTGTGGGGCCTCTTCACAGCCCTCAGCCATCAGACAGTTATAGATGGTAATGTTGTGGGGCCTCTTCACAGCCCTCAGCCATCAGACAGTTATAGATGGTAATGTTGTGGGGCCTCTTCACAGCCCTCAGCCATCAGACAGTTATAGATGGTAATGTTGTGGGGCCTCTTCACAGCCCTCAGACAGTTATAAACTCAGCAAAAAAAGAAACGTCCCCTTTTCAGGACCCTGTCTTTCAAAGATAATTCGTAAAAATCCAAATAACTTCACAGATCTTCATTGTAAAGGGTTTAAACACTGTTTCCCATGCTTGTTCAATGAACCATAAACAATTAATGAACATGCACCTGTGGAACGGTCGTTAAGACACTAACAGCTTACAGACGGTAGGCAATTAAGGTCACAGTTATGAAAACTAAGACAGCGCTCCTTCCCTTCCAAATGGATTTGTAATATCTCACTCAGATCATGGAGCTGCTGCCATTACCCACGATGCCTGGCTGAATAAACCACTAATACAGTATGAGATATATAGGACCATAAAAGGTGTGTGTGTTTGTCTGTGTGTGTGTGTGTGTTTGTCTGTGTGTGTGTGTGTGTGTGTGTGTGTGTGTGTGTGTGTGTCACGCCCTGACTTATGGGACTCTAGTATGTTGAGTCAGGGTGTGGAGTTCTATGGTGTATTTTCTATGTTCTCAGTCTAGGTGTTGTATTTCTATGTTTGGCCGGGTGTGATTCCCAATCAGAGGCAGCTGTCACTCGTTGTCTCTGATTGGGGATCATACTTAGGCAGCCTGTTTGTATCATTAGTTGTGGGATCTTGTTCCGTGTATAGGCTTGTATTGTGTTTAGCCTGAGGACTTCACGTTACGTTGTTTGTGTGTTTATTTTATAAAATAAACATGTGTGCATTTCACGCTGCGCCTTGGTGTGACCCGTCCTTCAACGAACGTGACAGTGTGTGTTATAATAATAATAATATGCCATTTAGCAGACGCTTTTATCCAAAACGACTTACAGTCATGCGTGCATACATTATTATTTTTTGTGTATGGGTGGTCCCGGGGATCGAACCCACTACCTTGGCATTACAAGCGCCGTGCTCTACCAGCTGAGTTACAGAGGACCACGATACCAGCATTTCATTTGGATAACAGGTTTAATAGCACGATACCGTGAGAGACACTTAAATGAATTAGGTTTTGGTGGCAATCAGCTTTGAAATCAGCGTATTCTGCGTTATGGTTTGCATATTATCACAAACTAAGTACTAGATTAGTGAATTGAGGTTAGCTTTAGCTGTCAGCTACAAAGGAAAGTTGGCCTACAAAGCTCTTCCATTGTTCTAGCTTGTATGGACATTATTTTTTTTGCGAACAGTAATTAGCAGTTTCAAAATTTCAACATGCCATGTCGCATTATTCAAGTGTGTTAACTTGTGTGCAGCATGAGTGGGGAGTTCACTTGATGCAGCCCAAAGCTTGCATTGTAAAGTCTCTGTAAGTCGCTCTGGATAAGAGCGTCTGCTAAATGACTTAAATGTAAAGTGTTCTAGCCTGTATGGACATTGTTTTGCAAACAGTAATTGACAGTTTCAACATTTCAACGTTTTTTTAATGTTCTAATATCGAAAAAAAATCTGGAAGTTTCTGTATACCGTGCAACACTAGTGTGTGCCTCTGGAAAATAGCTCTGTTAGTAGCTACCTGAAATACAGCTGGCATCAGAGATGGGCACGTCTAGATAGATGTATCCCCTGTTGTACAGACCTGAAGGAGAACAGATAGCACATATTATCATAAGATCACATAGTAACAGCAATATATGACCATGTATGAAAACAGCATTCTAATAGTATTAGAACTAAGGGAGTGTTTTTGAAGTGCATACTGATTTATTGATCTACAAATCTCATTAGAAATACTTCTGTTATGGCAGAGCAGCATATGTGCCCCGTACCCTAAATCTTTACCTTCCCCAGTCTCGCATACATGCCCCTACATCAGCCCCAGTCTCCCATCAGCCCCAGTCTCTCATCTTCCCCAGTCTCTCATCTTCCCCAGTCTCCCATCAGCCCCAGTCTCCCATCTTCCCCAGTCTCTCATCTTCCCCAGTCTCTCATCTTCCCCAGTCTCCCATCGGCCCCAGTCTCCCATCTTCCCCATCTTCCCCAGTCTCCCATCGGCCCCAGTCTCCCATCTTCCCCAGTCTCCCATCTTCCCCAGTCTCCCATCGGCCCCAGTTTCCATCAGCCCCAGTCTCCCATCGGCCCCAGTCTCCCATCGGCCCCAGTCTCCCATCTTCCCCAGTCTCCCATCTTCCCCGGTCCCCAACAGCCCTGGTCCCACATTGGCCCCGGCCCCCCATCGACCCCAGTTTTCATCTTCCCCAGTCTCCCATCTTCCCCATCTTCCCCAGTCTCCCATCTTCCCCAGTCTCCCATCTTCCCCAGTCTCCCATCTTCCCCAGTCTCCCATCGGCCCCAGTCTCCCATCGGCCCCAGTCTCCCATCTTCCCCATCGGCCCCAGTCTCCCATCTTCCCCAGTCTCTCATCGGCCCCAGTCTCCCATCTTCCCCAGTCTCACATCTTCCCCAGTCTCCCATCTTCCCCAGTCTCCCCAGTCTCTCATCGGCCCCAGTCTCCCATCGGCACCAGTCTCCCATCGGCCCCAGTCTCCCATCGGCACCAGTCTCCCATCTTCCCCAGTCTCCCATCGGCCCCAGTCTCCCATCTTCCCCAGTCTCCCATCTTCCCCAGTCTCTCATCGGCCCCAGTCTCCCATCTTCCCCAGTCTCCCATCTTCCCCAGTCTCTCATCGGCCCCAGTCTCCCATCTTCCCCAGTCTCCCGTCGGCCCCAGTCTCCCATCTTCCCCAGTCTCCCGTCGGCCCCAGTCTCCCATCTTCCCCAGTCTCCCATCGGCCCCAGTCTCCCATCTTCCCCAGTCTCCCATCTTCCCCAGTCTCTCATCGGCCCCAGTCTCCCATCTTCCCCAGTCTCTCATCGGCCCCAGTCTCCCCAGTCTCCCATCTTCCCCAGTCTCCCCAGTCTCCCATCTTCCCCAGTCTCCATCTTCCCCAGTCTCCCATCGGCCCCAGTCTCCCATCTTCCCCATCGGCCCCAGTCTCTCATCTTCCCCAGTCTCCCATCTTCCCCATCTTCCCCAGTCTCTCATCTTCCCCAGGCTCCCATCTTCCCCAGGCTCCCATCTTCCCCAGTCTCCCATCTTCCCCAGTCTCCCATCTTCCCCAGTTTCCATCGGCCCCAGTCTCCCATCTTCCCCAGTCTGTCATCGGCCCCAGTCTCCCATCTTCCCCAGTCTCTCATCGGCCCCAGTCTCCCATCTTCCCCAGTCTCCCCAGTCTCCCATCTTCCCCATCGGCCCCAATCTCCCATCTTCCCCAGTCTCCCATCTTCCCCATCTTCCCCAGTCTCTCATCTTCCCCAGGCTCCCATCTTCCCCAGGCTCCCATCTTCCCCAGTCTCCCATCTTCCAAAGTCTCCCATCTTCCCCAGTTTCCATCGGCCCCAGTCTCCCATCTTCCCCAGTCTCCCATCTTCCCCAGTCTCCCATCTTCCCCAGTCTCTCATCGGCCCCAGTCTCCCATCTTCCCCAGTCTCCATCGGCCCCAGTCTCCCATCTTCCCCAGTCTCCATCGGCCCCAGTCTCCCATCTTCCCCAGTCTCTCATCGGCCCCAGTCTCCCATCTTCCCCAGTCTCTCATCGGCCCCAGGCTTCCATCTTCCCCAGTCTCCCATCTTCCCCAGTCTCCCATCTTCCCCAGTCTCCCATCTTCCCCAGTCTCCCATCTTCCCCAGTCTCCATCGGCCCCAGTCTCCCATCTTCCCCAGTCTCTCATCGGCCCCAGTCTCCCATCTTCCCCAGTCTCTCATCGGCCCCAGGCTCCCATCTTCCCCAGTCTCCCATCTTCCCCAGTCTCCCATCTTCCCCAGTCTCCCATCTTCCCCAGTCTCCC
Source organism: Coregonus sp. 'balchen' (assembly GCA_902810595.1). Lineage (NCBI taxonomy): Eukaryota > Metazoa > Chordata > Actinopteri > Salmoniformes > Salmonidae > Coregonus > Coregonus sp. 'balchen'. The sequence continues at coordinate 2,180,815 of LR778260.1, forward strand.
ATCTTCCCCAGTTTCCATCAGCCCCAGTCTCCCATCTTCCCCAGTCTCTCATCTGCCCCAGTCTCATATCTTCCCCAGTCTCCCATCTTCCCCGGTCCCCAACAGCCCTGGTCCACATTGGCCCCGGCCCCCCCATCGACCCCAGTTTCCATCTTCCCCAGTCTCCCATCTTCCCCATCTTCCCCAGTCTCCCATCTTCCCCAGTCTCCCATCTTCCCCAGTCTCCCATCTTCCCCAGTCTCCCATCGGCCCCAGTCTCCCATCTTCCCCATCGGCCCCAGTCTCCCATCTTCCCCAGTCTCTCATCGGCCCCATTCTCCCATCTTCCCCAGTCTCCCATCTTCCCCAGTCTCCCATCTTCCCCAGTCTCCCATCTTCCCCAGTCTCTCATCGGCCCCAGTCTCCCATCTTCCCCGGTCCCCAACAGCCCTGGTCCCACATTGGCCCCCGGCCCCCCCCATCGACCCCCAGTTTCCATCTTCCCCAGTCTCCCATCTTCCCCATCTTCCCCATTTCTCCCATCTTCCCACAGTCTCCCCATCTTCTCCAGTCTCCATCTTCCAGTCTCCACGGGCCCCCCAGTCTCCCATCTTTCCCCATCGCCCAGTCTCCCATCTTCCCCATCGCCCAGTCTCCCCATCTTCCCCAGTCTCTCATCGGCCCCAGTCTCCCATCTTCCCAGTCTCCCATCTCTCCCAGTCTCCATCTTCCCCAGTCTCCCATCTTTCCCCTAGTCCCTCTCATCGCCCCAGTTCTCCCCATCTTCCCCAGTCCTCCCATCTTCCCCGGTCCCCACCCCTGTCCCACATTGCCCCGCCCCCCATCTCCCCAGTTTTCCCATCTTCCCCATCTCCCACTCTTCCCCCAGTCTCCCATCTTCCCCGTCTCCCATCTTCCCCAAGCTCCCATATTCCCCAGTCTCCCATCTTCCCCAGTCTCCCATCGGCCCCAGTCTCCCATCTTCCCCCATCGGCCCCCCCAGTCTCCCATCTTCCCCAGTCTCTCATCGGCCCCAGTCTCCCATCTTCCCCAGTCTCCCATCTTCCCCAGTCTCCCATCTTCCCCAGTCTCCCCAGTCTCTCATCGGCCCCAGTCTCCCCAGTCTCCCATCTTCCCCAGTCTCCCCAGTCTCCCATCTTCCCCAGTCTCCATCTTCCCCAGTCTCCCATCGGCCCCAGTCTCCCATCTTCCCCATCGGCCCCAGTCTCCCATCTTCCCCAGTTCTCCCATCTTCCCCATCTTCCCCAGTCTCTCATCTTCCCCAGGCTCCCATCTTCCCCAGGCTCCCATCTTCCCCAGTCTCCCATCTTCCCCAGTCTCCCATCTTCCCCAGTCTCCCCATCTTCCCCAGTCTCCCATCTTCCCCAGTTTCCATCGGCCCCCAGTCTCCCATCTTCCCCAGTCTCCTCATCGGCCCCAGTCTCCCATCTTCCCCAGTCTCTCATCGGCCCCAGTCTCCCATCTTCCCCAGTCTCCCCAGTCTCTCATCGGCCCCAGTCTCCCATCGGCCCCAGTCTCCCATCTTCCCCCATCGGCCCCAGTCTCCCATCTTCCCCAATCGGCCCCAGTCTCCCATCTTCCCCAATCGGCCCCAGTCTCCCATCTTCCCCAGTCTCCAATCTCCCCAGTCTCCATCTTCCCCAGTCTCCATCTTCCCCAGTCTCCCATCCTCCCCAGTCTCCATCTTCCCCCAGTCTCCCATCTTCCCCAGTCTCCAATCTTCCCCAGTCTCCATCTTCCCCAGTCTCCATCTTCCCCCAGTCTCCCATCCTCCCCAGTCTCCATCTTCCCCAGTCTCCCATCTTCCCCAGTCTCCCATCTTCCCCAGTCTCCCATCTTCCCCAGTCTCCATCTTCCCCAGTCTCCAATCTTCCCCAGTCTCCATCTTCCCCAGTCTCCCATCTTTCCCAGTCTCCATCTTCCCCAGTCTCCCATCTTCCCCAGTCTCCCATCTTCCCCAGTCTCCCATCCTCCCCAGTCTCCCATCTTCCCAGTCTCCATCTTCCCCAGTCTCCAATCTTCCCCAAGTCTCCATCTTCCCCAGTCTCCCATCCTCCCCAGTCTCCATCTTCCCAGTCGCCCATCCTCCCCATCTTCCCCGTCTCCCATCTTCCCCATCTCCATCTTCCCAGTCTCCATCTTCCCCAGTCTCCCAATCTTCCCCAGTCTCCAATTCTTCCCCAGTCTCCAATCTTCCCCAGTCTCCATCTTCCCCAGTCTCCATCTTCCCCAGTCTCTCCCCATCTTTCCATCTCCCATCTTCCCCAGTCTCCCGTCGGCCCCCAGTCCTCCCTCCCCTCCTATCTTCCCCATTTCTCTCTCCCCCCTCCCTTTTCCCCCCCCACCCTTTCCCCGTCCCCCCTTTTTGGGGCCCCAGTCTCCCTTGGGGCCCCTTTTCTCCCTCTGGCCCATTCTCCCCCCCTTCTTCCCCTTTTTCCCCTTTTTTTTTTTCCCCCCTTCTCCCATTTTTCCCCCCTTCCCCTTCCCCCCCCCCGTCGGCCCCAGTCCTCTTTTCCCCCGTCTCCCTTTTTTCCCAGTTTTTGTGGGCCCCCCAGTCTCCCTGGGGTCTCCCCCCCCGTCCCCCAGTCTCCCCGTGGGCCCCATCCCCCCTTCGGCCCCATTTCCTCCCCTTCCCCCAGTCCCCCCTTTCGGCCCCCAGTCCCCCTTGGGCCCCATTTCCCCCTTTTTCCCCATTTTTTTCCCCCGTCGGCCCCATTCCCCCTTCGCCCCATCCCCTCCCCCGCCCCCCCGTCGGCCCCAGTCCCCCCGTCCCCCAGTCCCCCCCCCTTGGGGCCCCAGCCCTCCCGTCCCCCCAGTCCCCCCCGCCCGGCCCCGTCTCCCGTCGTCCCCCCCCTTCCCCCGGGCCCCCATCTCCCGTGGGCCCCCCATTTTTCCCTCCCCCCAGTCCCCCCTCCCCCTCTTCCCCCCCCTTCTCCCCCCCAGTTTTCCCCCGTCGGCCCCAGTCTTTCCCCCTCGGCCCCGTCCCCCCCTCCCCCCGTTTTTCCCCCTTCCCCCCCCCTTCAACCCCATTTCTCCCGTGGGCCCCATTCCCCCCCCCTCCCCCGGTCTTCCCCCCATTCTCCCCGCGGCCCCATTCTCCCTCCCCCCCCATTCTCCCCCTTTTCCCCCCTTTTCCCCTTCCCCCCTTCCCCCCTTCTCCCCTTCCCCCCCATTCCCCTCCCGGGGCCCCAGTCCCCCCGTCGGCCCCAGTCCCCCCCGTGGGGCCCCAGTTCTCCCCCCCGTCCCCCAGTTTTCCCGTCGGCCCCGTCCCCCCCCGTCGGCCCAGTCTGTTACTCTCCCATCAAACCACGAGGGAAACCCAAAAAGGACAGGGGAGGCATTTTCCATCACCCTAAACTGTTTTCCAATAATACCAAAGACACCCTGATGGCTAACGATTACCATCCATCCACACCACTGTGTCATTTAGCAGCCAGGCGGGATGAGAAGAGATACCCCTCACTCAGCAAACCCCATTGTACTCCCTTGATCCGGCCAAACTGGGGTCCTGAAAACTATAAACATATCAAAAACGCCTTTCCCCCTCTGCCCTTGAGCAGATTTTGAAAAACAGACAGGAAGGGGGGGCCCCAGACAGACCGGAGAGGGGGGGCACGACAACCCAAAAGGGGACAGACCCGACGGGGAGGGGGGGACATAACCGGAAAAAGGGGGGAAACCCGACAGGGGGGGGGGGGACAGACAACAGGAGAGGGGGGGCAGACAGACCCGAAGGGGGCAAACCGACAGGAAGGGGGGCCCCAACGACAGGAAGGGGGGGCAACAACCGGGGATGGGGGACACAGACAGACGGAGAGGGGGGACAGAAAGACAGGAGAAAGGGGGACACAGACAGACAGGAGGGGGGACACAGACAACAGGAGAGGGGGAAAAGAAAAGGGGAGGGGGGACCGACAGACGGAGAGGGGGGGCAAAAGACAGGAGAGGGGGACAAAAAACAGGAGAGGGGGGGAAAACCCGACAGACAGGAGAGGGGGGACACAGACAGACAGGAGAGGGGGGACACAGCCAAAAGGAGAGGGGGGGCCAAAAAAGGAAAAGGAGGGGGGGGGACAAAAGACAACATGGAAGGGGGGGCCAAAAAGGGGAAGGGGGCCCCGGGAGGGGGACACAGACAAGGAGAGGGGGGAAAAACAGACAGGAGAGGGGGGAAAACAAAAAAGGGAAAAAGACAGGGAGGGGGGACGACAACAGGGGAAAGGGGGGGCACAGCAGGGAGGAGAGGGGGGGCAGCAGGGGAGGGGGGACAGACGACAGGAAAAGGGGGGGCAAGAAAAGACAGGAGAGGGGGACACAGACAGACAGGAGAGGGGGGGCAGACGACAGGAAGGGGACAAACAGACAGGAGAGGGGACAAAAGACAACAGGAGAGGGGGGCCACAGACAGGGAGGGGGGGAAAAACAATAAAAGGAAAAGGGGGGGACAGACAGACAAGGGGGGGGGGGCCCCAGACAACAGGGGAGGGGGGGCCCGACAGCGGAAGGGGGGGCAGACAGACAGGAGAGGGGGACAGACAGGGCCCGGAGAGGGGACAAAAACCCGACAGGAGAGGGGGGACAAAGACAACGGGGAAAGGGGGGGCAGACAAAGGGGGGGGGGACCAAAAGACAGGAGGGGGAAACAACAGACCGGAGAGGGGGGACAGACCCGGGGAGGGGGGACCGGAAAAGACAGGAAAAAGGGGGGGCAAAAAACAACAGGGGAGGGGGGAAAACGACAAAAGGAGAGGGGGGGGCACGACCCGACAGGAGAGGGGGGGAAAAGAAAAACAGGAGAGGGACACAGACAGACGGAAGGGGGGACACAGACAAAAGGAAAAGGGGGGGCAGAAAAGACAGGAGAGGGGGGGACACAGACTCCCGGAAGGGGGGCCCGACAGACAGGGGAGGGGGGGGACAGACAACGGAAAAGGGGGGGCAGACAGACAGGAAGGGGGGGGCACAAAACCGGACAGGAAAAGGGGGGGACACCCGACAGACAGGAGAGGGGGGACAGACGACAGGGGGAGAAAAGGGGAGAAGGAGGAAAAGGATAAAAGGGGTAGAGGGCAAAGGAAAAACAGAGGGACATAGGGGGACAACAGAGGCCCGAGGACAGACGAGGGCAGACAAAAAGACCCGAGGACACGGGACGATCAAAAGAGGAAAGAGAAAAACCCCGAAATGTTTTTTTTTCTGGTGGTTCCTAGCAAAAAATTACAGTCAACCTTTTTAGGTAGGTTCACGTCTTTGCTTGCTTTCCCTAAAACTTTCTGCCCCCGTGCTTTTTGTGTACACTTCTGAGAAACCAGTGTTTTCAGTAAGAACATTGGGGTACCAAAACACTGAAAAAAAAAAACCTCTAACCTATCAGGAAAGCTCTACAGAGACCAAACCCCGATGTCATCCCTGTGATGTATCCCCCTTTTGAGCCAAACCCCCCACGGGTCTCCCGGGGATCCTCCCGGCTTGGGGGGGCAAACAGGTCCCCCCCCGTTTTTCCCACGGAAGAATTTCTGACAGGGGCACAAGTCCCCCAAAAATGTTAAGGTTTGTTTCCTTAGCCCCGTAATGGAAACCCAAATAAAGACCAAAGGGAATAAAACCCCCCCCCTTAAAGACCAAGGTAATAACAACACGCCCTTAAAAGACCCAAAGGGAATAAAACAAACCCTTTAAAGCCCAAAAATAAAAACCCCAAAACCCCCAAAGACCAGGTAATAACCAAAAAACCCCCTTAAAACCAAAGGGAAAACAACACGCTTTAAAAACCCAAGGGAATAAAAAAACGCTTAATGACCAAGGGAATAACAACAGCTTAATGACCAAGGTAAAAAACAACGCTTTAAAGAAACCCGGGGGTAACAACACGCTTAAAACCAAAAATAACAACACCCCTTTTTTAATTTACCAAGGTTAAAAACAACAAGGGTTAATGACCAAATAAAAACAACACCTTAAAGCCAAATAATAACAACACGCTTAATTACCCAAAGGGGGTAACACACGCTTTAAAGACCAAGTTTAAAAACAAAAACCCCTTTAAAGCCAAAGGGAATACAAAACGCTTTAAAGACCAAGGGAATACCCAAAACCCCCTTAATGACCAAGGTTTAATTTAAAAAACAAAACTTAATACCAAGGGAAACAACCCGCTTAATGACCAAGGGAATAAAAACACGCTTAAAAGACCCAAAGGGAATAAAAAACACGCTTAAAGCCAAAAATAAAACCAAAGCTTAATGACCAAGGTAATAACAACATGCTTAATGACCAAGGTAATAACAACACGCTTAATGACCAAGGTAATAACAACACGCTTAATGACCAAAGGGAATAAAAAAACCTTAAATGACCAAGGGAAAACAACAAACCCTTTAAAGACCAAGGGAATAACAACAAAACCCTTAAAGACCAAGGGAAAAACAAAACGCTTAAGACCAATTTAAAACAACACGCTTAATTACCAAAGGGAATAACAACACGCTTAATGACCACGGGAAAACAACCCTTAATTACCAAAGGGAATAAACAAAAAACGCTTAAAGACCAAGGGAATAACAAAAACCTTAAGGAAACCCAAAGGGAAAACAACACGCTTAATGACCAAGGTAATAAAAAACCACCTTAAAAGACCAAAGGGAAAAACAAAACGCTTAATTACCAAGGGGAATAACAAAAACCTTAATGAAACCCAAAGGGAATCCAAAAACGGGTTTAAAGCCAAGGTAAAACAAAACGCTTTAAACCAAAGGGAAAAACAAAACGCTTTAAACCAAGGTAAAAAACCAAAAAACGCTTAAGGGCCCAAAGGGAAACAACACGCTTAATGACCAAAGGGAAAAACAACACGCTTAATGACCAAAGGGAATACAACACGCTTAATGCCAAAGGGAAAAACAACACTCTTAATGCCAAGGGAAAAAAAACCACGCTTAAAAACCAAGGAAAACAAACCCCTTAATGACCAAAGGGAAAACAACACGCTTAATGACCCAAAGGGATAAACCCCGCTTAATGACCAAGGTAATAACAACACGCTTAATGACCAAGGTAATTACAACACGCTTAATGACCAAGGTAATAACAACACGCTTAATGACCAAGGTAATAACAACACGCTTAATGCCCAAGGTAATAACAACACGCTTAATGAACCCCAAGGGGGAAAAATTTTTAACCCCAAAAACGCTTAAGACCAAGGTAATAAACAACAAACCCTTTTGAAACCAAAGGGAATAACCCAAACGCTTAATGACCCCAAAGGGAATAACACACGTTAATACCAAGGTAATAACAAAATGCTTAAAGACCAAGGGAAAAACAAAAATGCTTAAAGAAAAAGGGAATCCAAAATGCTTAATGCCCCAAAGGGAATAACAAATCAAACCCTAAAAACCTTAAAGACCAAGGGAAAAACCCATCTTAAAGACCAAAGGGAATAAAAAACATGCTTAAAACCAAGGTAATAACAAAAATGCTTAATTTACCCAAAGGGGAATAACAACCCTGCTTAAAAGAAACCAAAGGGAATAACAACATCTTAAAGACCAAGGTAATAACAAAAGCTTAATGACCAATAATAACAACATTCTTAATGAAAAGGGTTTAAAAACAAAATGCTTTAAAGCCCGGGAATAACCCCCACGGGTTTTAAAACCAAAGGGATAACAACAGGGTTAAAAAACCAAAGGGAATAAAAAACACGCTTAAAGACCAAGGTAAAACAAAAACGCTTTGGGCCAAGGTAAAACAAAACCTTCTGAACCAAAGGGAAAAACAACACGCTTAATGCCCAAGGGGAAAAACAAAACCCCCTTAATGACCAAGGTAAAACAACATCTTAAAAGACCAAAGGGAATAAAAACAAGCTTTTAAAGACCAAGGTAATAAAAAACATGCTTAATTTCCAAAGGGATAAAAACATGCTTAAAGACCAAGGGAATAACAACATGCCTTTTTTAAAATGGGAAAATGTCTTACTTTTGGAAAGGGCCTGCACTTTGGGTTTATCAAATCAAAATACTGGTTCCTCCCGATTCCCCGAAGCCTTAGAAACCCAGAAACAGGGGACTGAAATCCCTGGTTTTAAACCAAATCAAAATACTTTGGTTTCCTCCCGATTTCCCAGAAAACCTTAGCCTGAAAAACAGGGGACATGAAATTTCCCGGTTTTAACGTCAATAACGGGGTTTCCCCCCAATTCCCCGAAGCCCCTTAGACCTAAAGACGGAGAAAATGAATCACGGTTAATTTAAATTTAAAATCTGGTTCCTCCCGTTCCCCCAAAACCTTAGCCTAGAAACAGGAACATGAATCACTGGTTCCCTCAAGTCAAAATTGGTTTCCTCCCCCTTCCCAGAACCTTAGACCAGAAACAAAGGAAAAATGAACACTGGTTTTACAAATCAATATCCCGGGTTTCCCCCCGATCCCAGAAGCCGAGACCTAGAAATGAATCCGGTTCTCAATTTAAAATACTGGTTTTTTCCCATTCCCAAAACCTTAGACCCAGAAACCAGACATGAAACCCTGGTTTTTTCAAGTCCCCTATCCTTGGGTTTCCTTTTTCCCGATTCCCGAAGCCCTTTGACCCCAAAAGACAGGAGACATGAAACACTGGTTCCCTCAAGTCAAATTGGTTCCTCCCGATTTTCCCCGAACCTTAAAAACCCAAAACAGGGGACCCTTAATCCTGGTTCATCAATCAATATAAATGGTTCCTCCCGATTTCCCCCGAAGCCCTTTGCCCCAAAGACCCGGGGATTAATCACGGGGTTTTCAAGTCCCAAAATACTGGTTTCCCCCCAATTCCCAGAAGCCCTTTGAAAATAGAAACAGGAACTGAACACTGGTTTTTCAAGTTTTTATACTGGTTTTCCTCCCGTTCCCAGAAGCCTTAGCCTAGAAAGACGGGGAAAATGAAACACGGTTTCAATTTAAGTCAATAACTGGTTCCTCCCGATTCCCCCCGAACCTTTTTAAAACCCAAAGACAGGAGACATAAATCCCTGGTTCATCAAGTCAAAATACTTGGTTTCCCCCCCATTCCCAAAACCTTTGACCCAGAAAAACAGGGGACCCCTAAACCCCCGGGTTTAACAATCAAATACTGGTTCCCCCCCGATTCCCAAAAACCTTAACTAGAAAACGGAGACTGAAAACCTGGGTTTATCAAGTCAATAACTGGTTTCCCCCCGATTCCCCAAAGGGCCCTTTAAACCCAGAAGACGGGGACAAAGAATTTACCGGGTTCCCTCAAGTCAAAATTTAAATGGTTTCCCCCAAATTTCCCAAAGCCCTTTGACCTTAAAAACCGGGGGACATGAACACTGGTTTTTTCCAAATCAATATACTTGGGTTCCCTTTTCCCGATTCCCAGAACCTTAGCCCAGAAAACAGGAACATGAATCACTGGTTTTATCAAGTCCCTAACTGGGGTTTCCCCCCCCATTCCCCAAACTTTGACCCCAGAAAAACAGGGGAAAAGATCCCTGGTTTTATAATTTAATATACTGGGTTTCCCCCCCGATTTCCCCGAACCTTAGACCAGAAGAAAGAGACATGAACACTGGTTTATCAATTTAAAATTTCTTTGGGGGGCCCCCCCCATTCCCAAACCTTGCCTAGAAAAACAGGAGACATGAATCACTGGTTCATCAATCAATATACGGTTTCCCCCCGATTTTCCCCGAAGCCTTAGACCTAAACCCCCGGGGGACCTGAATCCCTGGTTCCTCAAGTCAAAATACTGGTTCCTCCCAATTCCCAGAAGCCTTAGACCTAGAAGACAGGAGACATGAATCACTGGTTCATCAAGTCAATATACTGGTTCCTCCCAATTCCCAGAAGCCTTAGACCTAGAAGACAGGAGACATGAATCACTGGTTCATCAAGTCAATATACTGGTTCCTCCCGATTCCCAGAAGCCTTAGACCTAGAAGACAGGAGACATGAATCACTGGTTCATCAAGTCAATATACTGGTTCCTCCCGATTCCCAGAAGCCTTAGACCTAGAAGACAGGAGACATGAATCACTGGTTCATCAAGTCAATATACTGGTTCCTCCCGATTCCCAGAAGCCTTAGACCTAGAAGACAGGAGACATTAATCACTGGTTCATCAAGTCAATATACTGGTTCCTCCCGATTCCCAGAAGCCTTAGACCTAGAAGACAGGAGACATGAATCACTGGTTCTTAGACCTAGAAGACAGACAGGAGACATGAATCACTGGTTCATTCAACCAGTAGGCCTTGGCTGATGCAACATATCATAACATTTAGCTTAAAATGTTGATCAAATATTATTTCTTTCACATTATAAGCGCAGCAATGCAGTAGGGCTACGTATGCAAATGTTTGTTCCAAAATGCAATTAGCAGGAAAACACCTTTGTCAAAAGCGCACGGCACATGCGAGCGATTTCATGACAGAGGGGAAAATATCAGTTAGAAATGTAGAGAGAGGGGAGATCTAAAGATGCAACAACTAGCATGGGTTGCTAATATGACTAGGACTGGTTGGGGTTAGGGTTAATATGACCAGGACTGGTTAGGGTTAGGGTTAGGGTTAATATGACTAGGACTGGTTAGGGTTAGGGTTAATATGACTAGGACTGGTTAGGGTTAGGGTTAATATGACTAGGACTGGTTAGGGTTAGGGTTAATATGACTAGGACTGGTTAGGGTTAGGGTTAATATGACTAGGACTGGTTAGGGTTAGGGTTAATATGACTAGGACTGGTTAGGGTTAGGGTTAATATGACTAGGACTGGTTAGGGTTAGGGTTAATATGACTAGGACTGGTTAGGGTTAGGGTTAATATGACTAGGACTGGTTAGGGTTAGGGTTAATATGACTAGGACTGGTTAGGGTTAGGGTTAATATGACTAGGACTGGGCCTTTGGCTACTGGACAATGAAAGAAAGTTGATTTGAAAACCAATAGAACATGAGATAAATACGCTACTGGTTTAATGACGTACGGAAGTCATATAAGATAATTGCCTCCACGTTTCTATGGTCTGATTTTGGCTAGGCTACTTTGAAGCAAGGTAAGACATGCCTCATTTTAATGAAGTAAAACGTTCAGGTTTCAAACAATTAAGTTTATGTTTTCTAAATGCCTCCTGCCTCCAGCTCATTGCAGAGTGGTGTGTGACACTCTGAAGCGTGTCTACTGTTACCGATACACTTGAATGGCAAATGGGAAGCGCGCTTCAATTACCAATTGAGAAATAAAAATAGTTGCCCTTTTTAGATCGTGGCCATCAAAACTGTTTTTAACACACGATTGCATTTAGAATGATTACGCAATGATTAGGCTTATAAAAGCAGTTTTCACACCAGCAGCAACTAACGAGCTGTTTGAGGACCTGTACCAGCAGCTCTCACACCGACAGATTTTCAGCTCAAATTAGGTATCAAAAATGTGTATCTTGTATGCTATGGGCTAAATGAGATGAATAATACAAATGCACATGCCAATTTCATTCCACAAAATTATGCAAATGTCCCTATAGCCCGATAAGCATGACCGTTCAAATGTATTTCCATCAATGAATAGGCTAAAAAGCATTATTATATAATGGATTTTTCTTCTTATTTATCGTTTTTTCATTATTTTATGGGGGCCAAAAGTCAGCTATTACCGGCTACCGGAAATACTGACACACACCCAGACAGCTATGAGAGGAAGTACGGTAACAGTTAGTTACAGTAACAGTTTACTTACAGTCAGCAGCAGTGAAGTTGGGCAGCGAGTCGTAACTCTTCTCTACGTTCATGATGTCCTGGAGGTGGAGAGAGATGAGAGAGGGAAGAGGGAAGAAAGGAAGGGGAAAAGGGGAGAAGGAGGAGGGGGATGGGGAAAAAAAGGGGGGGAAGAGGGAGGGAAAAAGGGGAAAAGGTAAAAAAGGGGAAAAGGAAAGGGGAAGGGGGGGAGGGGGGGGGGGTTGGGGGGGGGGGGAATAGGAAAAGAGGGAAAAAAATTTTTTTTTGGGGGGGGGGGGGTTTTTTTTTTTTTTTTTTTTTTTTTTTCCCCCCGGGCCCCCCCCCTTTTTTTTTTTTTTTAAAAACCCCCCTTTTTTTTTTTTTTTGCCCGGGGGGGTTTTTTTTTGGGGGGGGGGTTTTTTGGGGGAAAATTTGGGTTTTTTCCAAAAAAAAAAATTTTTTTTTCAAACCCCCCTTTTTGGGGGGGCGCGGGGGGGGGGGGTTTTTTTTTTGGGGGGGGAAACCCCGGGGGGGGGTTTTTTTAAAAGGGGGGGGAAAAAAAGGGGGGGGGCCCCAAAAAAAAAAAGGGGGGCCCCAAAAAGGGGGAAAAAAAGATGGGTTTTTTTTGGGGGGGGGGGGAAAAAAAAAAAAAAATTTTTTTTTTTTTTTTTAAAAGGGGGGTTTTTGGGGGGTTTTTTTTTAAAAAAAAAGGGGGGGGGGGGGGGGGTTTTTTTTTTTTTTTTCTTTTGGGGGGAAAAAAAAAGGAAAAAGGAAAAAAAAGGGGGGGGGGGGGGGGGGGGGGGGGGGGGGGAAATTTTTTAAAAAAAATTTTTTTTTTTGGGGGGGGTTTTTTTTTTTTTTTTTTGGGGGGGGGGGGGGTTTTTTTTTTTTTTTTTTTGGGGGGGGGGGGGGAAATTTTTTTTTTTTTTGGGGGGGCCCCTTTTGGGGGGGAAAAAAAAAAAAAAGGGGGGAAAAAACCAAAAAAAATGAAAAAATTTTTTTAAAAATTTTTGGGGGGGAAAGGGGGGGCCCCCCCTTTTTTCCCCCCGGGTGGGGGGCCCGGGGGGGGGGGGGAAAAAAAGGGTTTTTTCCCCCCCCCCCAAAAAAAAAAAATTTTGGGGAAAAGAAAAGGGGGGGGGAAAAAAAAAAAAAAAAAGGGGAAAAAAAAGGGGGGGGGGGAAAAATTTGAAAAAAAGGGAAGGGGAAAAAAAAAAAAAAGGGGGAAAAAAAAAAGGGGAAAACGGAAATTTTTAAAATTTAAATTTTTTTCCCCAAAGTTTATCAAAAATTGCCCAAAAAAATTTTTTTTACTTTTTCCGGGAGGGGGGGTTAGGGGGGGATTTAATCCTTCTTGGATAAAACTCTTTCTGCTATTGCTCGTAGCCTCTGGTGACGCCTTTTCGTCGCGCTGGTCTGCTGGCGGTCTGCCCCGCTTCAGCTAGCTCTCATTTTCCGCGTTAGCGTCCGTCGTTTCCTACGCCTCTCTCCCTGCTCTGGGCCCCTTCGCGTCCCCCTGCTTGGGTTTACTACTTTCACCTCTCTCACTTCTCCCTGCCTCTCTCCCTCTCTCCTTCCTCTTCTCCTTCCCTCGTCCTTTCGTCTCTCTAGTCCTCTTGATCGGGTCCTTGCGTCAGTTCTCTATTCTTTTCGTTCCCTTGCCTCTTCCTCGTTAGTTTCCCGTTCCTTCCGTCCCTCGCCGCTTCTTCCTTACTCTCGTCTACTTCTTCCTTTCCTGCATTTTGGGCGGCGACATGTGCCTTATGACAATTCGCTTTGCCTCTCGGCTGACCGTCGGTCTCGCCGCGCCCGTCTCCGTGCGTCCGTATGATTTCGTGTCCTCTTTCTCTTTCACTCGTCCCTTTACCATCGTCTTTTTTCTGTCTTCAGCTTCCCAATTACATAAAGAAAGCAATTACAACTAATTTCTATTACTTCCCTGAGCCTTGACGAATCACTGTCTCTGTCCCAAATAGCACCCAATTCCCTATTTAGTGCATTACTTTGACCAGAGCCCTACGGGGGAATAGGGTGCCATTTGGGACGTAGACACTGTTTCTGAAGATAAGAAGCAATGTGTTAATTTATCCTATTAAACACGTAACATTTATTCATTTACATGTCTAGTATTAAGATGTTGCCTCAGAATGTGCAGTGAAATGTTGCCTCAGAATGTAGAAAATAAAATTGGTTTCATTAAAGTTGTTCACCATCAAAAAACATAGTTAACGATATCACGATCATCTGAGTTGGAGTTTGGGCACTAGATGTAGGCCTAGTTATTAATTCCATTAATCTGTGCATTTGAAATAAAAAAGCTCAATAAGAAGGAGGAGCAGTATGTAGGATGTACTGGATAACAGTTTATAACCCCACACTGACTGGAGCTCAAAAGTAGTGCACTATGAAGGGAATAAGACATTTACATTTTAGTCATTTAGCAGACGCTCTTATCCAGAGCGACTTACAGGAGCAACTATGGTTAAGTGCCTTGCTTAAGGGCACATCGACAGATTGTTCACCTAGTCGGCTTGGGGATTAGAACCAGCGACCTTTCGGTTACTGGCACAACGCTCTTACCCACTAAGCTACCTGCCGACATGGTTATTTAATACAGAGGCTATTTATTTAACTGTTGCACAGTCACATTCCAAATGCTGGGGGGGTTCAGGACAAAGTCACATGTTAGGACAACTCAGGGGTTCAAAGTCTCCCACAGTTATGTTTGAGTCAAGGTGAACTGTGTGAGACTCCAGGACTAACACACAAAGAATAACAGAGCCTTATCAGCGGAACAGGAACAAGTCAGCCATTAAAACAGCTGGGGTCTGTTAACCCTGTAGAGTCTGAGAGGGGGGTTCTACTAAGCAAACATATGGAATTGTTTTAAGATGGTCATACCAAGGATCATTTAGCTATTTGATTTTGAATTGTAAGACCCCTTAAGGGTCTATTTGATGAAACATTGAATTTGGCATTACTGCTATTAGCCCATAGAAACAGATTCACCACATGGAACAACAGATAGTAAAAAAAAGAATCTAAAGGAAGTTCGTTCGGAAGCGTCTGTCCTATATCTGAGAGACATAAGAAAGATCAGGAAAAGTTGTATTTAACCCCTTATTTTAGGCACTAAACGTTCTCCATATATACTTTCATAACTGGTACCGGGGGTGAGGCCTGGGTGCGTCCTAGAGCAAAACAAGAGACTCACCTTTCCACAGAGGGGTCATATTAGAGCCCAAACAGACAGAAGTCGGCATAAGAGGCTGTACCGACTTCAGACGAGTCCCGTGACGCTGGTCTGGGTCGAAGAGCAAAACGGAGAACGCCATTGTGTTCGTGAGAGTTTCATCTCTCCACAGAGTGGTCTTAATAGTTTGTAGGCCAAACCGTTCGGACGCTTTAGACGTTTCCGTGAGAAGACCGATTTAGCTCTGCCACCTTTCACCGCGGAAATCCAAGTAGAAGTGTTAAGGTAGAAAATATGATGTAGAACAGAAATGATCCTCTATCCTCAAGAATAGGGATTCATTTGTAACTCTATACATTCCATTTCTATCTGCAAGGCTCTGAACCTGTCTCCCTACTGTGGTCTAAAGGCTTTACAGTGTTGAATTCATAGAAATAGAATGAAAATAACAGGCTTGGAACCTCTAACCCTGGCAATTTGACTGGTGAACTCATGGGTCCACTCGCAATCGCTGCCTTGGAATTGTGATGAAATCATTTCCATGGTAATGTAGAATGTTAATTCAAATGATGTTAACTGATGTGGCTCATGCAATGCAATGTATTTTTTTTGTAATGGCAGTTGAGTAGATTCAACAAATCACAGCACAGATTGATGGGTACACTTCCTGGTTTTACTTCCTGCTTTGCTCCTACGGGTACACTTGCAATGTCCGCCAGTCCACTCATAATAACGTCATCATTGACTTGAATTCTAGTTCTATGGTTGCTTGAACATCAGTTATCACTGTAAAGACTGGTATCAATATATGGCCTAAATGCACAGTGCATTATTTGAAGACGTTGGACAGTAGAAGGACATCTCCTAAATGGATTGGTTTGAGGCTGCAGTTCTGTCCCAAATGGCACCCTGTCCTCTCATACTACTTCTGGCCAGAGCCCTATGGACTAACATGGAATAGGGTGTCATTTGGGACGCTGCCTACTACAGTTCATATATTATATACACTGAGTGTACTAAACATTAAGAACCCCTTCCTGATATTGAGTCGCACCCCATTTTTGCCCTCAGAACAGCCTCAATTCGTCGGTGCATGGACTACTACTAGGTGTCAAAGCGTTCCACAGGGATGCTGGCCCATGTTGACTCCAGTGCTTCCCACAGTTGTGTCAAGTTGGCTGGATGTCACCTACACTGATTGAAGTGGATTTAACAAGTGACATCAATAAGGGATCATAGCTTTCACATGGATTCACCTGGTCAGTCTATGTCATGGAAAGAGCAGTTGTTCCTAATGTTTTGTAAACTCAGTGTATAGTAATAGTATATATTCTTACTGTACCTCCATGATGCTGATATAGTAGGAGAAGGGGGTGATGCGGAGGCCTTTGACCATGATGTCTGACAGGTGGTATGGATAGAGCATCAGGTGCTCTCGGCTGTACTTCAGCAGCTCCTCATAGTACTTCCTCTCATCCTTCCTGACGTGTCTCACTGGACAGATGGGGGGGAGAGGACAGATACACTCAGATCAGATAGGGACAGGGGGTATGAAGACAGGCACTGATCAGATAGGGACAGGGGGTATGAAGACAGACACTGTGATCAGATAGGGACAGGTGGTATGAAGACAGACACTGTGATCAGATAGGGACAGGGGGTATGAAGACAGGCACTGTGATCAGATAGGGACAGGGGGTATGAAGACAGACACTGTGATCAGATAGGGACAGGGGGTATGAAGACAGGCACTGTGATCAGATAGGGACAGGGGGTATGAAGACAGACACTGTGATTAGATAGGGACACGGGGTATGAAGACAGACACTGTGATCAGATAGGGACAGGGGGTATGAAGACAGGCACTGTGATCAGATAGGGACAGGGGGTATGAAGACAGGCACTATGATCAGATAGGGACAGGGGGTATGAAGACAGACACTGTGATCAGATAGGGACAGGGGGTATGAAGACAGGCACTGTGATCAGATAGGGACAGGGGGTATGAAGACAGACACTGTGATCAGATAGGGACAGGGGGTATGAAGACAGACACTGTGATCAGATAGGGACAGGGGGTATGAAGATAGACACTGTGATCAGATAGGGACAGGGGGTATGAAGACAGACACTGTGATCAGATAGGGACAGGGGGTATGAAGACAGACACTGTGATCAGATAGGGACAGGGGGTATGAAGACAGACACTATGATCAGATAGGGACACGGGGTATGAAGACAGACACTGTGATCAGATAGGGACAGGGGGTATGAAGACAGACACTATGATCAGATAGGGACAGAGGGTATGAAGACAGACACTATGATCAGATAGGGACACGGGGTATGAAGACAGACACTGTGATCAGATAGGGACACGGGGTATGAAGACAGGCACTGTGATCAGATAGGGACAGGGGGTATGAAGACAGACACTATGATCAGATAGGGACAGAGGGTATGAAGACAGACACTATGATCAGATAGGGACACGGGGTATGAAGACAGACACTGTGATCAGATAGGGACACGGGGTATGAAGACAGGCACTGTGATCAGATAGGGACAGGGGGTATGAAGACAGACACTGTGATCAGATAGGGACAGGGGGTATGAAGACAGACACTGTGATCAGATAGGGACAGGGGGTATGAAGATAGACACTGTGATCAGATAGGGACAGGGGGTATGAAGACAGACACTGTGATCAGATAGGGACAGGGGTTATGAAGACAGACACTGTGATCAGATAGGGACAGGGGGTATGAAGACAGACACTATGATCAGATAGGGACACGGGGTATGAAGACAGACACTGTGATCAGATAGGGACAGGGGGTATGAAGACAGACACTATGATCAGATAGGGACAGGGGGTATGAAGACAGACACTGTGATCAGATAGGGACACGGGGTATGAAGACAGACACTGTGATCAGATAGGGACACGGGGTATGAAGACAGGCACTGTGATCAGATAGGGACAGGGGGTATGAAGACAGGCACTGTGATCAGATAGGGACACGGGGTATGAAGATAGACACTGTGATCAGATAGGGACAGGGGGTATGAAGACAGACACTGATCAGATAGGGACACGGGGGTATGAAGACAGACACTGTGATCAGATAGGGACAGGGGGTATGAAGATAGACACTATGATCAGATAGGGACAGGGGGTATGAAGACAGACACTGTGATCAGATAGGGACACGGGGTATGAAGACAGACACTGTGATCAGATAGGGACAGGGGGGTATGGAAATACACAGTGTGCAAAGCTGTCATCAAGGCAAAGGGTGGCTACTTTGAAGAATCTCAAATATAAAATATATTTTGATTTGTTGAACACCTTTTTGGTTACTACATGATTCCATATGTATTATTTCATAGTTTTGATGTCTTCACTATTATTGTACAATGTAGAAAATAGTAAAAATAAAGAAAAACCCTTTAATGAGTAGGTGTGTCCAAACTTTTGACTGGTACTGTATGCCCCCGTAATAATGTCCTATAGGTACTGAGCAATAAATTATTTATGATTGGTTATATTTGGCCTTCAGAAAGTATTCACACCTTGACTTTTTCCACCAAGGTCATCAACAGTCAAAATCATGTTTTTCATGAAATGTTATGATATTTGGATGAAACCATCTCAAGGTTTTTCATACATTGGTCATCATAGCAAAGTATGATGACCAATGTATGAAAAATGACTACATTGATAAAGTTTGATCATAAAGTTAATGGTCCCCTCCCCCATGTAAAACAATTGGGTCCAGGAGGCAGGATTATTAAGGGGATAACTCTTAACCAATGGTAACATGGTATTTATCTTATCTTATCTCATTAAAGTACCGCCTAGTAACCAACATCGGAGAAGGCGTGTTTACAGAGGGGGGCGAGGTTTCTCTAGCTAGATAGCTACTGTACTGGTGCCAACATGTGACTGTAGGGGATCAGCTAATATAATGACAAGTTTACACTATTCCTCTACGGCAAAGATACTTCTCCATGTCTTCCCTTTCATCTGTCTGGTGTTAGCTATACTGGTAGCTAGGTCTCAATCTGTCTGGTGTTAGCTAGTTAATGGCTAGCTAGTTTCATTGTCTGGTGTTAGCTAGTTACTGGCTAGCTAGTCTTCATCTGTCTGGTGTTAGCTAGTTACTGGCTAGCTAGGTCTTCATCTGTCTGGTGTTAGCTAGTTACTGGCTAGCTAGGTCTTCATCTGTCTGGTGTTAGCTAGTTACTGGCTAGCTAGGTCTTCATCTGTCTGGTGTTAGCTAGTTACTGGCTAGCTAGGTCTTCATCTGTCTGGTGTTAGCTAGTTACTGGCTAGCTAGGTCTTCATCTGTCTGGTGTTAGCTAGTTACTGGCTAGCTAGGTCTTCATCTGTCTGGTGTTAGCTAGTTACTGGCTAGCTAGGTCTTCATCTGTCTGGTGTTAGCTAGTTACTGGCTAGCTAGGTCCTCATCTGTCTGGTGTTAGCTAGTTACTGGCTAGCTAGGTCTTCATCTGTCTGGTGTTAGCTAGTTACTGGCTAGCTAGGTCTTTATCTGTCTGGTGTTAGCTAGTTACTGGCTAGCTAGGTCTTCATCTGTCTGGTGTTAGCTAGTTACTGGCTAGCTAGGTCTTCATCTGTCTGGTGTTAGCTAGTTACTGGCTAGCTAGGTCTTATCTGTCTGGTGTTAGCTAGTTACTGGCTAGCTAGGTCTTCATCTGTCTGGTGTTAGCTAGTTACTGGCTAGCTAGGTCTTCATCTGTCTGGTGTTAGCTAGTTACTGGCTAGCTAGGTCTTCATCTGTCTGGTGTTAGCTAGTTACTGGCTAGCTAGGTCTTCATCTGTCTGGTGTTAGCTAGTTACTGGCTAGCTAGGTCTTCATCTGTCTGGTGTTAGCTAGTTACTGGCTAGCTAGGTCTTCATCTGTCTGGTGTTAGCTAGTTACTGGCTAGCTAGGTCCTCATCTGTCTGGTGTTAGCTAGTTACTGGCTAGCTAGGTCTTCATCTGTCTGGTGTTAGCTAGTTACTGGCTAGCTAGGTCTTCATCTGTCTGGTGTTAGCTAGTTACTGGCTAGCTAGGTCTTCATCTGTCTAGTGTTAGCTAGTTACTGGCTAGCTAGGTCTTCATCTGTGTCTGGTGTTAGCTAGTTACTGGCTAGCTAGGTCTTCATCTGTCTGGTGTTAGCTAGTTACTGTCTAGCTAGGTCTTCATCTGTCTGGTGTTAGCTAGTTACTGGCTAGCTAGGTCTTATCTGTCTGGTGTTAGCTAGTTACTGGCTAGCTAGGTCTTCATCTGTCTGGTGTTAGCTAGTTACTGGCTAGCTAGGTCTTCATCTGTCTGGTGTTAGCTAGTTACTGGCTAGCTAGGTCTTCATCTGTCTGGTGTTAGCTAGTTACTGGCTAGCTAGGTCTTCATCTGTCTGGTGTTAGCTAGTTACTGGCTAGCTAGGTCCTCATCTGTCTGGTGTTAGCTAGTTACTGGCTAGCTAGGTCTTCATCTGTCTGGTGTTAGCTAGTTACTGTCTAGCTAGGTCTTCATCTGTCTGGTGTTAGCTAGTTACTGGCTAGCTAGGTCTTTATCTGTCTGGTGTTAGCTAGTTACTGGCTAGCTAGGTCTTCATCTGTCTGGTGTTAGCTAGTTACTGGCTAGCTAGGTCTTCATCTGTCTGGTGTTAGCTAGTTACTGGCTAGCTAGGTCTTCATCTGTCTGGTGTTAGCTAGTTACTGGCTAGCTAGGTCTTCATCTGTCTGGTGTTAGCTAGTTACTGGCTAGCTAGGTCTTCATCTGTCTGGTGTTAGCTAGTTACTGGCTAGCTAGGTCCTCATCTGTCTGGTGTTAGCTAGTTACTGGCTAGCTAGGTCTTCATCTGTCTGGTGTTAGCTAGTTACTGGCTAGCTAGGTCTTCATCTGTCTGGTGTTAGCTAGTTACTGGCTAGCTAGGTCCTCATCTGTCTGGTGTTAGCTAGTTACTGGCTAGCTAGGTCTTCATCTGTCTGGTGTTAGCTAGTTACTGGCTAGCTAGGTCTTCATCTGTCTGGTGTTAGCTAGTTACTGGCTAGCTAGGTCTTCATCTGTCTAGTGTTAGCTAGTTACTGGCTAGCTAGGTCTTCATCTGTGTCTGGTGTTAGCTAGTTACTGGCTAGCTAGGTCTTCATCTGTCTGGTGTTAGCTAGTTACTGGCTAGCTAGGTCTTCATCTGTCTGGTGTTAGCTAGTTACTGGCTAGCTAGGTCTTCATCTGTGTCTGGTGTTAGCTAGTTACTGGCTAGCTAGGTCTTCATCTGTCTGGTGTTAGCTAGTTACTGGCTAGCTAGGTCTTCATCTGTGTCTGGTGTTAGCTAGTTACTGGCTAGCTAGGTCTTCATCTGTCTGGTGTTAGCTAGTTACTGGCTAGCTAGGTCTTCATCTGTCTGGTGTCAGCTAGTTACTGGCTAGCTAGGTCTTCATCTGTCTGGTGTTAGCTAGTTACTGGCTAGCTAGGTCTTCATCTGTCTGGTGTTAGCTAGTTACTGGCTAGCTAGGTCTTCATCTGTCTGGTGTTAGCTAGTTACTGGCTAGCTAGGTCTTCATCTGTGTCTGGTGTTAGCTAGTTACTGGCTAGCTAGGTCTTCATCTGTGTCTGGTGTTAGCTAGTTACTGGCTAGCTAGGTCTTCATCTGTCTGGTGTTAGCTAGTTACTGGCTAGCTAGGTCTTCATCTGTCTGGTGTTAGCTAGTTACTGGCTAGCTAGGTCTTCATCTGTGTCTGGTGTTAGCTAGTTACTGGCTAGCTAGGTCTTCATCTGTCTGGTGTTAGCTAGTTACTGGCTAGCTAGGTCTTCATCTGTCTGGTGTTAGCTAGTTACTGGCTAGCTAGGTCTTCATCTGTGTCTGGTGTTAGCTAGTTACTGGCTAGCTAGGTCTTCATCTGTCTGGTGTTAGCTAGTTACTGGCTAGCTAGGTCTTCATCTGTGTCTGGTGTTAGCTAGTTACTGGCTAGCTAGGTCTTCATCTGTCTGGTGTTAGCTAGTTACTGGCTAGCTAGGTCTTCATCTGTCTGGTGTCAGCTAGTTACTGGCTAGCTAGGTCTTCATCTGTCTGGTGTTAGCTAGTTACTGGCTAGCTAGGTCTTCATCTGTGTCTGGTGTTAGCTAGTTACTGGCTAGCTAGGTCTTCATCTGTCTGGTGTTAGCTAGTTACTGGCTAGCTAGGTCTTCATCTGTCTGGTGTTAGCTAGTTACTGGCTAGCTAGGTCTTCATCTGTGTCTGGTGTTAGCTAGTTACTGGCTAGCTAGGTCTTCATCTGTCTGGTGTTAGCTAGTTACTGGCTAGCTAGGTCTTCATCTGTGTCTGGTGTTAGCTAGTTACTGGCTAGCTAGGTCTTCATCTGTCTGGTGTTAGCTAGTTACTGGCTAGCTAGGTCTTCATCTGTCTGGTGTTAGCTAGTTACTGGCTAGCTAGGTCCTCATCTGTCTGGTGTTAGCTAGTTACTGGCTAGCTAGGTCTTCATCTGTCTGGTGTTAGCTAGTTACTGGCTAGCTAGGTCTTCATCTGTCTGGTGTTAGCTAGTTACTGGCTAGCTAGGTCTTCATCTGTCTGGTGTTAGCTAGTTACTGGCTAGCTAGGTCTTCATCTGTGTCTGGTGTTAGCTAGTTACTGGCTAGCTAGGTCTTCATCTGTCTGGTGTTAGCTAGTTACTGGCTAGCTAGGTCTTCATCTGTCTGGTGTTAGCTAGTTACTGGCTAGCTAGGTCTTCATCTGTGTCTGGTGTTAGCTAGTTACTGGCTAGCTAGGTCTTCATCTGTCTGGTGTTAGCTAGTTACTGGCTAGCTAGGTCTTCATCTGTGTCTGGTGTTAGCTAGTTACTGGCTAGCTAGGTCTTCATCTGTGTCTGGTGTTAGCTAGTTACTGGCTAGCTAGGTCTTCATCTGTCTGGTGTTAGCTAGTTACTGGCTAGCTAGGTCCTCATCTGTCTGGTGTTAGCTAGTTACTGGCTAGCTAGGTCTTCATCTGTCTGGTGTTAGCTAGTTACTGGCTAGCTAGGTCTTCATCTGTGTCTGGTGTTAGCTAGTTACTGGCTAGCTAGGTCTTCATCTGTCTGGTGTTAGCTAGTTACTGGCTAGCTAGGTCTTCATCTGTCTGGTGTTAGCTAGTTACTGGCTAGCTAGGTCTTCATCTGTCTGGTGTTAGCTAGTTACTGGCTAGCTAGGTCTTCATCTGTGTCTGGTGTTAGCTAGTTACTGGCTAGCTAGGTCTTCATCTGTGTCTGGTGTTAGCTAGTTACTGGCTAGCTAGGTCTTCATCTGTCTGGTGTCAGCTAGTTACTGGCTAGCTAGGTCTTCATCTGTCTGGTGTTAGCTAGTTACTGGCTAGCTAGGTCTTCATCTGTGTCTGGTGTTAGCTAGTTACTGGCTAGCTAGGTCTTCATCTGTCTGGTGTTAGCTAGTTACTGGCTAGCTAGGTCTTCATCTGTGTCTGGTGTTAGCTAGTTACTGGCTAGCTAGGTCTTCATCTGTGTCTGGTGTTAGCTAGTTACTGGCTAGCTAGGTCTTCATCTGTCTGGTGTTAGCTAATTACTGGCTAGCTAGGTCCTCATCTGTCTGGTGTTAGCTAGTTACTGGCTAGCTAGGTCTTCATCTGTCTGGTGTTAGCTAGTTACTGGCTAGCTAGGTCTTCATCTGTCTGGTGTTAGCTAGTTACTGGCTAGCTAGGTCTTCATCTGTCTGGTGTTAGCTAGTTACTGGCTAGCTAGGTCTTCATCTGTCTGGTGTTAGCTAGTTACTGGCTAGCTAGGTCTCCATCTGTCTGGTGTTAGCTAGTTACTGGCTAGCTAGGTCTTCATCTGTCTGGTGTTAGCTAGTTACTGGCTAGCTAGGTCTTCATCTGTGTCTGGTGTTAGCTAGTTACTGGCTAGCTAGGTCTTCATCTGTCTGGTGTTAGCAAGTTACTGGCTAGCTAGGTCTTCATCTGTGTCAACACATCCGTCAGTGCTGCTGTGAACCGCATCACAAGAGGCCAAACGGGGGAAGTATAGAAAAAATCATTGATGCAATTTCAGTTTTTGTTTGAGTTGCTTCGTGTATCACCATATTTGCTTGAGATGATTTTACTGCGTCCAAGTTTCTTGACATTGATGTTTCAAAGAGCTGTCAGTCAACGCAAGCTCATGAATATAAGATCCCTGCCCACTAAACCTGTCTTTTCAAACTTCCTGGTAGATAGTCACCAGATTATTATTTTTTTTATCTAAAATGATGAGCAATTCTATCCCAAAATTGTTTTATGGTAGATATTTTAGTCACTCAAAAGGCTATTTTACATGGGAATCAGAATGACTGTTTGGGACCTTTAAAATTGATTACATTTATATATTTGTGTCACTGGCCTACACACAACACCCCATAACGTCAAAGTGGAATTATGTTTTTAGAAATGTTGACAAATTAATAACAAATTAAAAGCTGAAATGTCTTGAGTCAATAAGTATTCAACCCCTTTGTTATGGCAAGCCTAAATAAGTTCAGGAGTAAAAATGTGCTTAACAAGTCACATAATAAGTTGCATGGACTCACTCTGTGTGCAATAATACTGTTTAACATGATTTTTGAATGACTGCCTCATCTCTGTACCCCACACAAACAATTATCTGTAAGGTCCCTCAGTCAAGCAGTGAATTTCAAACACAGATTGAACCACAATGACCAGGGAGGTTTTCCAATGCCTCGCAAAGAAGGGCACCTTTTGGTAGATGGGTAAAAAAAGCAGACATTCAATATCCCTTTGAGCACGGTGAAGTTATTAATTACACTTTGGATGGTGTATCAATACACCTTCCTGACTGCCAGAGAGGAAGGAAAACGCTCAGGTATTTCTCCATGAGGCCAACAGTGACTTTAAAACAGTTACGAAGTTTAATGGCTGTGATAGGAGAAAACTGAGGATGGATCAACAACATTGTAGTTACCCCACAACACTAACCTAATTGACAAAGTGACAGAATACAAATATTGCAAAACATGCATCCTGTTTGCAACAAGGCAGTAAAGTAATACTGCAACAAATGTGGCAAAGCAATTCACTTTTTGTCCTGAATACAAAGTGTTATGTTTGAGGCAAATCCAATACAACACATTACTGAGTACCACTCTCCATATTTTCAAGCATAGTGGTGGCTGCATCATGTTATGGGTATGATTGTAATCGTTAAGGACTGGGGAGTTTTTCAGGATAAAAAATTAACTGAATGGAGCTAAGCACAGGCAAAATCCTAGAGGAAAACCTGGTTCAGTCTGTTTTCCACCAGACACTGGGAGACTAGAGGAAAACCTGGTTCAGTCTGCTGTCCACCAGACACTGGGAGATGAATTCACCTTTCAGCAGGAAAATAACCTAAAACACAAGGCCAAATCTACACTGGAGTTGCTTACCAAGAAAGTGAATGTTCCTGAGTGGCTGAGTTACATTTTGGACTTAAATCTGCTTGAAAATCTATAGCAAGACCTGAAAATGGTTGTCTAGCAATGGTCAACAAGCTTGAAGAATTATAACGGGCAAATGTTGCACAATCCAGGTGTGGACAGTTCTTAGAGACTTACCCAGAAAGACTCACAGCTGTACTTGCTGCCAAAGGTAACATGTCTCCGGGGGTTGAATACTTATCTAAATCAAGATATTATAGTGTTTTATTTCTCATAAATGTTTTACAAATGTCCACTTTGACAGAGTATTTTGTGTAGATTGTTTACAAAAAATGAAAATGTAATCCATTTTAATCCCACTTTGTAACACAACAAAATCTGGAAAAAGTCAAGGGGTGTGAACACTTTCTGTGCTTGCCCTGAAATGAGGGGTGGATATTGTAGCCTACAACATAGTTATTCTGACAAGCTTGAGATTGCCATGCATTCCACTCCTCCCATGCTGGCTCCTCCCATGCTGGCTCCTCCCATGCTGACTCCTCCCATGCTGACTCCTCCCATGCTGACTCCTCCCATGCTGACTCCTCCCATGCTGACTCCTCCCATGCTGACTCCTCCCATGCTGACTCCTCCCACTCACCTAGGTTATTGCGGAACCTTAGCTGGTTGCGGATACTGTACAGCTGCACGTGTTTCTCATATTCACGCTGCGAGTTCCCAACACTCTGTAAATGAAAACAGGACATTGATATGCATTAATATACAAAAGTAAGACAATTAACAAATCGATAAAATAAAATAGTAACACAATAAAATAACAATAACAAGGCTATATACAGGCTATATACAAGGAGCACCGGGACCGAGTCAGTGTACAGTGTACTGGGGTAAAAAGTGAAAGAATGGCGCCGGAGAAGATGGCTGCCGTTTTACGGGCTCCTAACCAATTGTGCGATTGTGTGTGTTTTTTCACGTTATTTGTAACTTATTTTGTACATAATGTTTCTGCCACCGTCTCTTATGACCGAAAATAGCTTCTGGATATCAGGACAGCGATTGCTCACCTCGTACTGGACAAATAATGTTTATTTAATGAGTCGGACGCAAAGGATTTTCTTCAGACACCCGACAAGGCCCAAATCCCCGTCATTCGCAGGAGAAAGAGACTGAGATATCGGGGACGTAGGTCGGGGTGCCTTGTAAGGATCCGACGGCGAGCGAGTAAACTGCCTCTTCCATCAATCCTATTAGCCAATCTTCAATCATTGGATAATAAAACAGACGATCACGGTTATCCTACCAGCAAGACATTAAAAACTGTAATATCTTATGTTTCACTGAGTCGTGGTTGAACGACGACATGGATAACATACAGCTGGCGGGATATACGCTGCATCGACAAAATAGAACAGCTGCCTCCGGTAAAAAAAACACTAGACCACCTTTACTCCACACAGAGACGCGCACAAAGCTCTCCCTCGCCCTCCATTTGGCAAATCTGACCATAACTCTATCCTCCTGATTCCTGCTTACAAGCAAAAACGAAAGCAGGAAGCACCAGTGACTCGGTCAATAAAGAAGAGGTCAGACGACGCAGATGCTAAGCTACAGGACTGTTTTGCTAGCACAGACTGGAATATGTTCCGGGATTCTTCCGATGGCATTTACATTTTAGTCATTTAGCAGACGCTCTTATCCAGAGCGACTTACAGTTAGTGAGTGCATACATTTTCATACTGCCCCTCCGTGGGAAACGAACCCACAACCCTGGCGTTGCAAGCGCCATGCTCTACCAACTGAGCTACAGAGTACACCACATCAGTCACCGGCTTCATCAATAAGTGCATCGACGACATCGTCCCCACAGTGACCGTACAGACCCCATCCAGAAGCCATGGATTACAGGCAACAAGGATAGAGCTGCCGCTTTCAAGGCGCGGGATTCTAACCCGGACGCTTATAAGAAGTCCCGCTATGCCCTCAGACGAACCATCAAACAGGCAAAGCGTCAATACAGGACTAAGATCGAATCCTACTACACCGGTTCCGATGCTCGTCGGATGTGGCAGGGCTTGAAAACTATTATAGACTACAAAGGGAAGCACAGCCGCGAGCTGCCCAGTAACGCAAGCCTACCAGATGAGCTAAACCACTTCTATGCTCGCTTCGAGGCAAGCAACACTGAAGCATGCATGAGAGCACCAGCTGTTCCGAACAACAGTGCGATAACGCTCTCCGTAGCCGATGTGAGTAAGACTTTTAAGCAGGTCAACATTCACAAGGCCGCAGGGCCAGACGGATTACCAGGCCGTGTACTCCGAGCATGTGCTGACCAACTGGCAAGTGTCTTCACTGACATTTTCAACCTGTCCCTGACTGAGTCTGTAATACCAACATGTTTCAAGCATACCACCATAGTAACTGTGCCCAAGAACACTAAGATAACCTGCCTAAATGACTACCGACCCATAGCACTCACGTCTGTAGCCATGAAGTGCTTTGAAAGGCTGGTCATGGCTCACATCAACACCATTATCCCAGAAACCCTAGACACACTCCAATTTGCATACCGCCCCAACAGATCCACAGATGATGCAATCTCTATTGCACTCCACACTGCCCTTTCCCACCTGGATAAAAGGAACACCTATGTGAGAATGCTATTCATTGACTACAACTCAGCATTCAACATCATAGTGCCCTCAAAGCTCATCACTAAGCTAAGGACCCTGGGACTAAACACCTCCCTCTGCAACTGGATCCTGGACTTCCTGACGGGCCACCCCCAGGTGGTAAGGGTAGGTAACAACAAATCTGCCACACTGATCCTCAACACGGGGGCCCCTCAGGGGTGCGTGCTCAGTCCCCTCCTGTACTCCCTGTTAACCCATGACTGCATGGCCAGGCACGACTCCAACACCATCATTAAGTTCGCCGACGACACAACAGTGGTAGGCCTGATCACCGACAATGATGAGACAGCCTATAGGGAGGAGGTCAGAGACCTGGCCGTGTGGTGCCAGGATAACAACCTCTCCCTCAACGTGATCAAGACAAAGGAGATGATTGTGGACTAGAGGAAAAGGAGGACCGAGCATGCCCCCATTCTCATCGACGGGGCTGTAGTGGAGCAGGTTGAGAGCTTCAAGTTCCTTGGTGTCCACATCACCAACAAACTATCATGGTCCAAACACACCAAGACAGTCGTGAAGAGGGCACAACAAAGCCTATTCCCCCTCAGGAGACTGAAAAGATTTGGCATGGGTCCTCAGATCCTTAAAAAGTTATACAGCTGCACCATCGAGAGCATCCTGACCGGTTGCATCACTGCCTGGTATGGCAACTGCTTGGCCTCTGACCGCAAGGCACTACAGAGGGTAGTGCGTACGGCCCAGTACATCACTGGGGCCAAGCTTCCTGCCATCCAGAACCTCTATACCAGGCGGTGTCAGAGGAAGTCCCTAAAAATTGTCAATGACTCCAGCCACCCTAGTCATAGACTGTTCTCTCTGCTACCACACGGCAAGCGGTACCGGAGTACCAAGTCTAGGTCCAAAAGGCTTCTTTACAGCTTCTAACCCCAAGCCATAAGACTCCTGAACATCTAATCAAATGGCTACCCGGACAATTTGCATTGTCCCCCCCCCCCTCTTTTACGCTGGTGCTACTCTCTGTTTTTTATATATGCATAGTTACTTTAACTCCACCTACATGTACATACAGTGGGGAGAACAAGTATTTGATACACTGCCGATTTTGCAGGTTTTCCTACTTACAAAGCATGTAGAGGTCTGTAATTTTTATCATAGGTACACTTCAACTGTGAGAGACGGAATCTAAAACAAAAATCCAGAAAATCACATTGTATGATTTTTAAGTAATTAATTTGCATTTTATCGCATGACATAAGTATTTGATACATCAGAAAAGCAGAACTTAATATTTGGTACAGAAACCTTTGTTTGCAATTACAGAGATCATACATTTCCTGTAGGTCTTGACCAGGTTTGCACACACTGCAGCAGGGATTTTGGCCCACTCCTCCATACAGACCTTCTCCAGATCCTTCAGGTTTCAGGGCTGTCGCTGGGAAAAACGGACTTTCAGCTCCCTCCAAAGATTTTCTATTGGGTTCAGGTCTGGAGACTGGATAGGCCACTCCAGGACCTTGAGATGCTTCTTACGGAGCCACTCCTTAGTTGCCCTGGCTGTGTGTTTCGGGTCGTTGTCATGCTGGAAGACCCAGCCACGACCCATCTTCAATTTTCTTACTGAGGGAAGGAGGTTGTTGGCCAAGATCTCGCGATACATGGCCCCATCCATCCTCCCCTCAATACGGTGCAGTCGTCCTGTCCCCTTTGCAGAAAAGCATCCCCAAAGAATGATGTTTCAACCTCCATGCTTCACGGTTGGGATGGTGTTCTTGGGGTTGTACTCATCCTTCTTCTTCCTTCAAACACGGCGAGTGGAGTTTAGACCAAAAAGCTCTATTTTTGTCTCATCAGACCACATGACCTTCTCCCATTCCTCCTCTGGATCATCCAGATGGTCATTGGCAAACTTCAGACGGGCCTGGACATGCGCTGGCTTGAGCAGGGGAACCTTGCGTGCGCTGCAGGATTTTAATCCATGACGGCGTAGTGTGTTACTAATGGTTTTCTTTGAGACTGTGGTCCCAGCTCTCTTCAGGTCATTGGCCAGGTCCTGCCGTGTAGTTCTGGGCTGATCCCTCACCTTCCTCATGATCATTGATGCCCCACGAGGTGAGATCTTGCATGGAGCCCCAGACCGAGGGTGATTGACCGTCATCTTGAACTTCTTCCATTTTTTTATAATTGCACCAACAGTTGTTGCCTTCTCACCAAGCTGCTTGCCTATTGTCCTGTAGCCCAACCCAGCTTTGTGCAGG
The DNA here is from genome assembly GCA_902810595.1 of Coregonus sp. 'balchen'. Taxonomy (NCBI): domain Eukaryota; kingdom Metazoa; phylum Chordata; class Actinopteri; order Salmoniformes; family Salmonidae; genus Coregonus; species Coregonus sp. 'balchen'. The sequence continues at coordinate 2,211,023 of LR778260.1, forward strand.
TCTACAATTTTATCCCTGATGTCCTTACACAGCTCTCTGGTCTTGGCCATTGTGGAGAGGTTGGAGTCTGTTTGATTGAGTGTGTGGACAGGTGTCTTTTATACAGGTAACGAGTTCAAAGAGGTGCAGTTAATACAGGTAATGAGTGGAGAACAGGAGGGCTTCTTAAAGAAAAACTAACAGGTCTGTGAGAGCTGGAATTCTTACTGGTTGGTAGGTGATCAAATACTTATGTCATGCAATAAAATGCAAATTAATTATTTAAAAATCATACAATGTGATTTTCTGGATTTTTGTTTTAGATTCCGTCTCTCACAGTTTAAGTGTACCTATGATAAAAATGACAGACCTCTACATGCTTTGTAAGTAGGAAAAACTGTTATTTTACTGCTGCTCTTTAATTATTTGTTATATATTTATTTTTTAGTTATCTATTTTTTACTTCACACATATTTTACTTAAAACTGCATTGTTGGTTAAGGGCTTGTAAGTAAGCATTTCACTGTAATGTCTACACCTGTTGTATTCGGCGCATGTGACAAATAATATTTGATTTGAGGTAGTTGGGGTGATTGATTGAGGTAATTTGGTAGGTTTGGTTAGGTGATTGATTGATGTACATGTAGGTAGGGGGTGAAAAGCATAAAGTCTGGGTAGCCGTTTAAATTAGCTGTTCAGAAGTCTTATAGCTTTGGGGTAGAAGCTGTTCAGGAGCCTTTTGGTCCCAGCGCTCCGGTACCGCTTGCCGTGCGGTAGTAGAGAGAACATACGGTACTACCCTCTGTACAGTAACATGTATATACAGTAACTCAGTAAGTATTAAAGCCTACAGAAAGGTCATGTAGAGGGGATTGAATACCGCATTATAGAGCTAGCATAACAAACACAATGCATTCCATCTCATTCATACCGCTGCTCTAAAACAAAACATGCTGTATGTAGCTCAACCCTTATGATGAGGTGGGATTTATTAACGATATGTAGTAGTTATGAATAGATCATTCCTGTATTATAACTAACATTATTTTACTGATCAAATACATTTCGAGTAACCCTAGTTGCTTGACATGGTTGATAACACAATGCAGCCGATTTGCATTCGACAGCTAGCTAATAGGTGTTTAGCTATAATCACGACAGTACACCACCTATCAAAATCATAGCCAGCCAGCTACTTAGGTAACGGAGCGGTGCTTTCAGGTGAATGACAATCACTGTAGGTACAGCTGCTTATGAACGATATGGAAGGGAATAGCTTTTTAGCTGGCTAGTTAGCTAGATCAGTGTTTCCCAAAACGTTTACACAGCTGATTTAAATAATCAAAGTTTGATGATGAGTTGGTTATTTGAATCAGCTGTGTAGTGCTAGGGCAAAAAACCCAAACGTAGGGAAACCCCTGAGCTAGATGACATACCTGTTTGACATTTGCTGGTAGCTTGTTCCACGGATAATTCTGCCTGATGTGAAATTCGACGTCCGTGTTCATTGCTAGTTTGAATCGGGATCCACGAAACGGGTTTTTGGCAAGTCCAAGATGACTATATCCCCCGAAACATAAAAAATCGATACTGTAACTTGATAATCCGAATGTTTCCTATCTGAAAATAGCAAATATTTCCTTTTCAATAAATGTCCACTTCCTGGTTGTATTTTCGAGCGACCGTTCGTCACTTCCGTCCGAGGCGTCACCGACTGATGAATGGCGGTTGATATGAACACTGACAGATCGATTATTGCATCAAACTCAATGTCCATTTTCTTGAAGTAAATCACACGGTTGGCTTCCAACAATGTGTACTCGACCTTGTAAAATAAATGTCCATTATTATTTCTTACATAGAGCATAATGGTCACGGTTGGCTCCATTCCAACAATGTGTACTCGACCTTGTAAAATAAATGTCCATTATTATTTCTTACATAGAGCATAATGGTCACGGTTGGCTCCATTCCAACAATGTGTACTCGACCTTGTAAAATAAATGTCCATTATTATTTCTTACATAGAGCATAATGGTCACGGTTGGCTCCATTCCAACAATGTGTACTCGACCTTGTAAAATAAATGTCCATAATTATTTCTTACATAGAGCATAATGGTCTTAAACTGTCTGGCTAGTGGTCATAAATTGTCTGGCTAGTGGTCATAAACTGTCAAACTATCACACCTGTCCACATGAAACTGGTCTAACAAGATCTAATTGAGAAATGTTTTAATTTTATAAAATGTATTAGATATAAATAATAACTTCCAGTTGGTCTAATATGACAGTGCTCTTTGCATTTCACAACTTATATATTCCAACGTTCATACTGTTAAAAATTCATGAGATAAATCAACTGTCTGAAATGCCTGGACTGTGAATCAACCTTGCCACAGGCTTTCAGTGTGAGAAGACACTGTTCTTGGAGAGGTCAAAGATGAGTATCTGCACCTCAGCTCACTTAGGTTCTGTCCCAAATGGCACCTTATTCCCTGTAGTGCTTTGGATCAGAACCCTTTGGGCCATTTGTGACGCAGGCCTCAAGTCACTTGGTAACCAACCAGTATAAACAGTGTTGGGGTACAGCTCAGAGTCACATAATGCTGTGTGCTCGGCTCCTCGCTCTGACGACAACTAGCTGCCTAGTAGCTGACTGTCACGCCCTGGCTCTGGGGACTCTAGTATGTTGAGCCAGGGTGTGAGTTTTCATTTGTGTACATTCTAGTTTAGTATTTCTATGTTGGCCAGTGTGGTTCTCAATCAGAGGCAACGTGTATCAGCTGTTGCTTGTTGTCTCTGATTGGGAACCATACTTAAGCAGCCAGTTTTCCCACAGTGTTTGTGGGATCTTGTTCCAGTGTGGTTTGTGTTAGACCGAGGACGTCACGTTATCATTATTTAATAAATATGTTCACCTTTCACGCTGCGCCTTGGTGACACTGACATCTCATGTTGTTATTGCTGTAAAGCAAACATGACAGTGACTCAGGAGTTTTAGGGGGGGGTGGGGGAGGGGAATAGGCATAACAAGTTCTATCCTGCTGTCCTAGAGATAAAGGTATCCGACAAGCATCAGAGCCAGCGTAGTAGGATTCGATCTTAGTCCTGTATTGATGCTTTGCCTGTCTGAGGTTGTAGCGGGATTTCTTATAAGCTTCCGGATTTGTGTCCTTCTCCTTGAACAGCTAAAATGTTTAGCTCAGTGCAGATGTTGCCTGTAATCCATGGCTTCTGGTTGGGATGTGTATGTAAGGTCTGTGGGGACGATGTGGTCGATGCACTTATTGATGAAGCCAGTGACTGATGTGGTGTACTCCTTAATGTTATCAGATGAATCCCGGAACATGTTCCAGTCTGTGCTAGCGAAACAGTCCTGTAATTTAGCATCCGGTTCTTCGGACCACTTCCGTATTGAGCGCGTCACTGATCCTTCCTGTTTGAGTTTTTGCTTGTAAGCAGGAATCAGGAGGATATAGTTATGGTCAGATTTGCCAAATGAACGGAGCTCGTCCAGTTTGTTCTACAGTGATTGTATGTTCGCCAATAGAACGGAGGATGGCGGCCTCTCTTATGTTCGTCTTTTCGTGCAGCTTTTATGTGGGAGAACATTTTCACTCTTGTTTTGAGAATTAATCGGTATTGAAGCATTTCCTTTCTCTTTCACAATAGATAAAAGAACCAGATATATTGAGTAATGAATTGGATGAAGGAATAATTATAATAATATGCCATTTAGCAGACGCTTTTATCCAAAGCGACTTACAGTCATGTGTGCATACATTTTTACGTATGGGTGGTCCCGGGGATCGAACCCACTACCCTGGCGTTACAAGCGTCATGCTCTACCAATTGAGCTACAGAGGACCACATGGAGTGCTATCTGAGGAGGTGGTTCAGTAAACAATGCTCTTATGATGGGTAACCTTCCCTGACACCAGATGACTGCTGTTGCCTCCTAGAGCTAATGCCTTTGGCTAGGTAGGAGGCGAAAGCAGTCTGATGGTGTGCAGGAAACTGGATGGCCTGGGTTTGAAACCCTGTTGGACACAGATTTGTATTTGTATTTATTATGGATCTCCATTAGTTCCTGCCAAGGCAGCAGCTACTCTTCCTGGGGTTTATTATGGATCCCCATTAGTTCCTGCCAAGGCAGCAGCTACTCTTCCTGGGGTTTATTATGGATCCCCATTAGTTCCTGCCAAGGCAGCAGCTACTCTTCCTGGGGTTTATTATGGATCCCCATTAGTTCCTGCCAAGGCAGCAGCTACTCTTCACCCCACCAGAACACCCCTCCTCTCCTTCACCCCAAGGCAACCCAAGGTAACAACAAAAATAGTGACTAAAATGGTAACAGTATTTCATTCCTCTTACCACTACACTATATCTGACTGGGTTAATAACTCCTCTACCACTACACTATATCTGACTGGTTAATAACTCCTCTTACCACTACACTATATCTGACTGGGTTAATAACTCCTCTTACCTACACTATATCTGACTGTTAATAACTCCTTTACCACTACACTATATCTGATGGTTAATAACTCTCTTACCACTACTATATCTGACTGGTTAATAACTTCCTTTCACTAAAATCTGACTGGTTAATACTTACCACTACACTATATCTGACTGGGTTAATAACTCTCTTACCATACACTATATCGACTGGTTATAACTCCTCTTACCACTACACTATATCTGACTGGTTAATAACTCCTCTTACCACTACACTATATCTGACTGGGTTAATAACTCCTCTACACCTATACTGACTGGTATACTCCTCTACCACTACACTATATCTGACTGGTTATAACTCCTCTTACATACACTATATCTGACTGGTTAATAACTCCTCTACACTACATAACTGACTGGTTAATAACCCCTTAACTACTCTTATTCCTGGGTTAATAACTCCTCTACCACTACACTATATCTGACTGGGTTAATAACTCCTCTTACCACTACAATATATCTGACTGGTTAATAACTCTTTACCACTACACTATATCTGACTGGTTAATAACTCCTCTCCTACCACTACATATATCTGACTGTTAAACCCCTTCCCACTACCTATATTGACTGGTTAATAACTCTCTTACCACTATAATCTGACTGGTATAACTACACTAATCTGGAGGGTTAATACCTCCCTCTTAAATCCTTACCACTACACTAACTATCTGACTGGGTTAATAACTCCTCTTACCACTACACTATATCTGACTGGTTAATAACTCCTCTACCACTACACATATCTGACTGGGTTACTAACTCCTCTTACCACTACACTATATCTGACTGGTTAATAACTCCTCTTACTAACTCACTACCACCTATATCTGACTGGGTTAATAACTCCTCTTACCACTACACTATATCTGACTGGGTTAATAACTCCTCTACCACTACACTATATCTGACTGGTTAATAACTCCTCTACCACTACACTATATCTGACTGGTTAATAACTCCTCTACCACTACACTATATACTGACTGGGTTAATAACTCCTCTCACCACTACACATATCTGACTGGGTTAATACTCCTCTACCACTAACTATATCTGACTGGTTAATACTCCTCTTACCACTACACTATATCTGACTGGTTAATAACCCCTTACCACTACACTATATCTGACTGGTTAATAACCTTCCTCTACCACTACACTAGATCTGCTGGTTAATAACCCCGCTTACCACTACACTGATATCTGACTGGTTAATAACTCCTCTACCACTACACTATATCTGACTGGTTAATAACTCCTCTTACCACTACACTATATCTGACTGGTTAATACTCCTCTTACCACTACACTATATCTGACTGGGTTAATAACTCCTCTTACCACTACACTATATCTGACTGGGTTAATAACTCCTCTACCACTACATATATCTGACTGGGTTAATAACTCCTCTTACCACTACACTATATCTGACTGGGTTAATAACTCCTCTTACCACTACACTATATCTGACTGGGTTAATAACTCCTCTTACCACTACACTATATCTGACTGGTTATAAC
>LR778260.1:2217156-2271655 GCA_902810595.1 Coregonus sp. 'balchen'
CCCAAAGGGAGGAGATAGAGAGACCCCTCCGCCCCCTTTGGACATTGAGGGGCTCCGGCGTACGGGTCCGTCCCATCTGGACTCCGGCGCCGGAGGAGTGGTCTCCAATATCTCGTGGAGTGGGAGGGGTACGGTCCGGAGAACGGTGCTGGGTGCCCAGGAGGGACATCATCGATCCATCCCTCCGGGACAGAATTCCATCATGGGCATCCCACGCGCCCGGTCCGCGTCCCCCTTTGCCGTCCCCAAGGCCGGGGTCGGCGCCGGCTTGGAGCCGCGCGTCAAGGGGGGGGTACTGTCACGGTTTCGGCCGAGACTGCTCCCCTCCTGTTCGGGCAGGCAAAAGGCGTTCGCCGTCCCCGGAGTACTAGCTGCCATCGTTGGACCATTTCCATTTTCGATTGCTTTTGTCTGTCCTTAGCACCTGTGTCCTGATTTTTGATTTTTACGTGTCCTATAAGTTCCCCTGTGTTTGTTTTGGATTAGTTGTGTTTTTGTTTGTTCCTCATTGTGTCGGAGCTTTGTGGTTGCTCCCGTGTTGTTTCATGTATTAGTTTTTTACGCGTGTGGATTTTTTTCCCTCGCCTCGTTGTCTGTTTTGAGGTCGGAGGTTTTCACTTGCATTTTGGTGACTTTAAAGTCTGTTGACTTTACCTCTGTTCCTGCGCCTGACTCCTCCACCACATCCACATCGGTACCATTGACACAGGGGAGAGGAGGGGGGATGAATGAGCCAATTGGAAGCTGGGGATGATTAGGTGGCCATGATGGTATGAGGGCCAGATTGGGAATTTAGCCAGGACAACGCCTCTTACAATAAGTTCCATGGGATCTTTAGTGACGACAGAGAGTCAGGACACCCGTTTAACGTCCCATCGGAAAGAAAGCACCCTACACAGGGCAATGTCCCCAATCACTTCCCTGGTGAATTGTGATATTTTTTGGACTAGAGGAAAGAGTGCGGCCTACTGGCCCTCCAACATCACTTCCAGCAGCATCTGGTATCCCATCCAGGACCAACCCTGCTTAGCTTCAGAGGCAAGACAGCAGTGGGATGCAGGGTGGTATGCTGCTGGCCCATCACCTTATTCTTCCTGGAAGATTCCAGCTGGTCCAATCCATCACTTTATTCTTCCTGGAAGATTCTAGCTGGTCCAATCCATCACTTTATTCTTCCTGGTAGATTCCAGCTGGTCCAATCCATCACTTTATTCTTCCTGGTAGATTCCAGCTGGTCCAATCCATCACTTTATTCTTCCTGGTAGATTCCAGCTGGTCCAATCCATCACTTTATTCTTCCTGGTAGATTCCAGCTGGTCCAATCCATGACTTTATTCTTCCTGGTAGATTCCAGCTGGTCCAATCCATCACTTTATTCTTCCTGGTAGATTCCAGCTGGTCCAATCCATCACCTTATTCTTCCTGGTAGATTCCAGCTGGTCCAATCCATGACTTTATTCTTCTGGTAGATTCCCATATGGTCCAAACCCCCCCTTTAAATTTTTCCTTTAAAATTCCAGCTGGTTTCCCTCCATCACTTTTTCTCCTGGGAGATTCCCCGCTGGCCAATCCATCACTTTTTCTTTCCCGGAGATTCCAGCTGGTCCAAATCCATCACTTTTTTTTTCCTGGTAAAAATTTCCCGCTGGTCCAATCCCCACTTTAATTTTTCCGGGGAATTCCCCGCTGGTCCCAACCCTAACTTTTTTCTTCCGGGGATTCCAGTGGGCCAACCATCCTTTTATTTTTTCCTTTGGGAGATTCCAAACTGGTCCAAAAATTTCCTTTTTTTTCTTCCCGGGAGATTCCCGCTGGTTTCCCCTCCATAAACCCTTTTTCTTCCTGGTAATTTCCCGCTGGTCCAAAACCATCACTTTTTTTCTTTCCCGGTAGATTCCAACCCGGTTCCAAAACCATCACTTTATTCTTCCCTGGGGGAAAATTTCCCCTGGTCCAATCCACCCCTTTATTCCTTTTTGGTTTGATTCCAGCTGGTCCAATCCATCACTTTATTCTTCCTGGTAGATTCCAGCTGGTCCAATCCATCACTTTATTCTTCCTGGTAGATTCCAGCTGGTCCAATCCATCACCTTATTCTTCCTGGTAGATTCCAGCTGGTCCAATCCATGACTTTATTCTTCCTGGTAGATTCCAGCTGGTCCAATCCATCACCTTATTCTTCCTGGTAGATTCCAGCTGGTCCAATCCATGACTTTATTCTTCCTGGTAGATTCCAGCTGGGTCGCGTGGGGAGAAGAAGGAGAACAATGGCTGAGGTTGTTGCTGAGACAACTGATCCAGGATTTAACCAGAGGTACAATGGGAGCTGTGTGTGTGTGAGTGTGTGTGTGTGTGTGTGTGTGTGTGTATGTGTGTGAGTGGGGGCTGTTTTGTTAGATTTCAGTGACATTATCGATCATAGTCTGCTGTTGGAAAAACGTATGTGTTATTTCAAAAACTAAAAGCATTGTATTTGGGACAAATCGTTTACTAAACCCTAAACCTCAACTCAATATTGTACTAATAATGTGGAAATTGAGCAAGTTGAGGTGACTAAACTGCTTGGAGTAACCCTGGATTGTTCTTTAAATTTTTATTTTTTTTATTTTTTTTATTTCACCTTTATTTAACCAGGTAAGCCAGTTGAGAACAAGTTCTCATTTACAACTGCGACCTGGCAAATATAAAGCAAAGCAGTGCGATAAAAACAACAACACAGAGTTACATATGGGGTAAAACAAAACATAAAGTCAAAAATACAACAGAAATAAATATATATACAGTGTGTGCAAATGCAGCAAGTTATGGAGGTAAGGCAATAAATAGGCCATAGTGCAAAATAATTACAATTTAGTATCAACACTGGAGTGATAGATGTGCAAGAGATGATGTGCAAATAGAGATACTGTCACACCCTGGCTATGGGACTCTAGTTGTTGAGCCAGGGTGTGTTTGTTCTATGTGGTGTGTTTCTATGTTGGGGGTTCTAGTTCGTCTATTTCTATGTTTTGCCTGAGTGACTCCCAATCAGAGGCAACGAGTGTCAGCTGTTGGCTGGTTGTCTCTGATTGGGAGCCATATTTAAACTGTATGTTTTCCCTTTGTGTTTGTGGGTTTTTGTTCCGTGTTCGGTCATTGTCACCGTGGACTTCACGAGTCGTTTCTTGTTTTGTATCTTGTTTACACTTTAACTAATTAAAGTATGTTTGTTCATCACGCTGCGCATTGGTCTCTCCCTGACGCTCGTGACAGATACTGGAGTGCAAATGAGCAAAATAAATAACAATATGGGGATGAGGTAGTTGGGTGGGCTAATTTCAGATGGGCTGTGTACATGTGCAGTGATCGGTAAGGTGCTCTGACAACTGATGCTTAAAGTTAGTGAGGGAGATAAGAGTCTCCAGCTTCAGAGATTTTTGCAATTTGTTCCAGTCATTGGCAGCAGAGAACTGGAAGGAATGGCGGCCAAAGGAGGTGTTGGCTTTGGGGATGACCAGTGAGATATACCTGCTGGAGCGCAGACTACGGGTGGGTGTTGCTATGGTGACCAATGAGCCAAGATAAGGCAGGGATTTGCCTAGCAGTGATTTATAGATGACCTGGAGCCAGTGGGTTTGGCGACGAATATGTAGTGAGGACCAGCCAACAAGAGCGTACAGGTCACAGTGGTGGGGTAGTGTATGGGGCTTTGGAGACAAAACGGATGGCACTGTGATAGACTACATCCAATTTGCTGAGCAGAGTGTTGGAGGCTATTTTGTAAATGACATCGCCGAAGTCAAGGATCGGTAGGATAGTCAGTTTTACGAGGGCATGTTTGGCAGCATGAGTGAAGGAGGCTTTGTTGCGAAATAAGAAGCCGATTCTAGATTTAACTTTTGATTGGAGATGCTTAATGTGAGTCTGGAAGGAGAGTTTACGGTCTAACCAGACACCTAGGTATTTGTAGTTGTCCACATACTCTAGGTCAGACCCGTCGAGAGTAGTGATTCTAGTCGGGTGGGCGGGTGCAAGCAGCGTTCGATTTGAAGAGCATGCATTTAGTTTTACTAGTGTTTAAGAGCAGTTGGAGGCTACGGAAGGAGTGTTGTATGGCGTTGAAGCTCGTTTGGAGGTTTGTTAACACAGTGTCCAATGAAGGGCCAGATGTATACAAAATGGTGTCGTCTGCGTAGAGGTGGATCTGAGAGTCAACAGCAGCAAGAGCGACATCATTGATATACACAGAGAATAGAGTCGGCCCGAGAATTGAACCCTGTGGCACCCCCATAGAGACTGCCAGAGGTCCAGACAACAGGCCCTCCGATTTGACACATTGAACTCTATCTGAGAAGTAGTTGGTGAACCAGGCGAGGCAGTCATTTGAGAAACCAAGGCTATTTAGTCTGCCAATAAGAATGCGGTAATTGACAGAGTCGAAAGCCTTGGCCAGGTTGATGAAGACGGCTGCACAGTACTGTCTTTTATTGATCGCGGTTATAATATCGTTATTGTAAACTGTCATGGTCAAAACATATTGATACAACTAGTAGCTAAGATGGGGAGAAGACTGTCCATAATTAAGCGCTGCTCTGCCTTCTTAACAACACTATCAACAAGGCAGGTCCTACAGGCCCTAGTTTTGTCACACCTGGACTACTGTTCAGTCGTGTGGTCAGGTGCCACAAAGAGGGACTTAGGAAAATTGCAATTGGCTCAGAACAGGGCAGCACGGCTGGCCCTTAAAAGTACACAGAGAGCTAACATTAATGACATGCATGTCAGTCTCTCCTGGCTCAAAGTGGAGGAGAGATTGACTTCATCACTAGATGTATTTGTGAGAGGCATTGACATGTTGAATGCACCGAGCTGTCTGTTTAAACGACTTACACACAGCTCAGACACCCATGCATACCCCACAAGACATGCCAGCAGAGGTCTCTTCACAGTAGAATCAGATTTAAAAAACAGATATAAATACACCTTACAGAACAGCGGGGACCTTGAAGCAACACAAACATAGGCACAGCCACATGTGTTTGTGTTTTAGATATGTGGTAGTAGAGTAGAGGACTGAGGGCTCACACTTAGTGTGCTGTGAAATCTGTTATGAGTGTCTTGTAATGTTTTTGAAATTGTATAACTGCCTTAATTTTGCTGGACCCCAGGAAGAGTAGCTGCTGCCTTGGCAGGAACTAATGGGGATCCATAATAAACCCCAGGAAGAGTAGCTGCTGCCTTGGCAGGAACTAATGGGGATCCATAATAAACCCCAGGAAGAGTAGCTGCTGCCTTGGCAGGAACTAATGGGGATCCACAATAAACCCCAGGAAGAGTAGCTGCTGCCTTGGCAGGAACTAATGGGGATCCACAATAAACCCCAGGAAGAGTAGCTGCTGCCTTGGCAGGAACTAATGGGGATCCATAATAAACCCCAGGAAGAGTAGCTGCTGCCTTGGCAGGAACTAATGGGGATCCATAATAAACCCCAGGAAGAGTAGCTGCTGCCTTGGCAGGAACTAATGGGGATCCATAATAAACCCCAGGAAGAGTAGCTGCTGCCTTGGCAGGAACTAATGGGGATCCATAATAAACCCCAGGAAGAGTAGCTGCTGCCTTGGCAGGAACTAATGGGGATCCATAATAAGCTGCTGCCTTGGCAGGAACTAATGGAGATCCATAATAAACCACAGGAAGAGTAGCTGCTGCCTTGGCAGGAACTAATGGGGATCCATAATAAATACAAATAACCATCAGGTAGGCCTCCTGTAGCTCAGTTGGTAGAGCATGGCGCTTGCAATGCCAGGGTTGTGGGTTCGATTCCCACGGGGGGCCAGTATGAAAAATGTATGCACTCACTAACTGTAAGTCGCTCTGGATAAGAGCGTCTGCTAAATGACTAAAATGTAAATTAACCATCATAACCACCTAATGTTAATGCTACCTATCTCCCTATTCATCAACGCAACACATACACACACACACACACACACACACACACAGAGCGTACAAGGCCGACAGGGCAGGAAATAACTAAGTGTCGTGAGTTGAGCAGCGAAGGCTGTGATTGGCTCCTCTCTTCTCTCTGTATGATGCTGGCCCTTACTGGAGGGCTGTGTGTGTGTGTGTGTGTGTGTGTGTGTGTGTGTGTGTGTGTGTGTGTGTGTGTGTGTGTGTATCCTTGTTTATACCAGAAGTCCTCACTAGGAAAACAAGGAACATTCTGACAAGTGGGGACATTTTGCCGTCTCCACAAGGAAACATTTTATTTTAGGCTTAGGGGTTAGGTTTAGGATTAGGGTCAGGAGTTACTGTTAGGTTTAGGATTAGTTTTAGGGTCAGGGTTTGGGGTTAAGGTTAGGCTTAGGGTTAAGGTTATGGTTAGGGTTAGATTTAGGATTAGGGGTTAGGGAAAATAGGATTTTGTTATTTTATTTGGGCCCCACATGGATAGCAATACAAAACTGTGAGTGCGTGCGTGTGCTTAGTCGAGTTTAAGGCTGTAACACAGTCAATCAATGAAACCTTGGTTGTGGAAATTGATTTTGAACACAAATGTTTTTTTGTCGTACAATGTCTGTTGAACAAGCAGTATTGGAAGTGGGAGGAGAGGAGAGGAGAGGAGAGGAGAGGAGAGGAGAGGGAGGAGAGGAGAGGAGGAGAGGAGAGGAGAGGAGAGGAGGAGGACCTGTAGATTGTTGTATTTCTTTCTTTCTTTGGCCGTTTTCACTGAAATGCTGCCCTCTAGTGACCAGTGGATGATATGTATTGAGAGAAAATATAGTCATATTTAACACTTTAAAAGAAATTTGCAACAAGTTTCCAACCCCTGGGCCCCAAAAAAAAAAAAAACCCCCAAATTTTTAAAAAAAAGGGAAAAAAAAAAAAACTAACCCCTAAGTGTGGTTCGGGGGGGGGGGGGGGGGGGGGGGGGGGGGGAGTTTTTTTAAAAAAAAGGAAAAGGGGGGCGGGAAGGTTTTTTTGGGGGGGATTTTGGGGGCTTTCCCTTTTTTTTTTTTTTTTTCCCCCTTCCCCCTTTTCCTGTTTTTTTTTGGGAAAAATTTGGGGGGGTTTTTTTTTTTTGGGGGGCCCCCCCCCCCCCCCCCCCCCCCCCCCCCCCCCCCCCCCCCCCCCCCCCCCCCCCCCCCCCCCCCCCCCCCCAAACCCCTAAAACCCTTTTTGGGTTTTTGGGTTTGGGGGTTTGGGAAAACCCCTAAAATAAAATACCCGGGGGGGCCCCTCCCCCCTAAAAACAAAAAAACACCCCTAACAAGAAAAACCCCCCCAAAATCCCCCAAAAGGAAAAATTTACAAAGGGAAAAAATTTTAAAAGGGGTAAAAACCCCCCCTTTTAAAAAAACCATTAAAGCCTAAAAGGGGTAAAAGGGTTTAAAAAAGTAAAAAATTTTTAAAATTTAAAACCCCCCAAAAAAAGGGCCCACAAAGGCCCCCGGCCCTCCCCCCCTACACACCCCCAAAAAGCCCCCTAACAAAAATTTACAAAAGGGGGGCCCCCCCCCCCCCCCCCCTAAAACCCCCCCCTAAACCCCCCTAAAAAAAGTAAAAACCCCCAAAAACCCCCCCTTAAATTCGATAAACAGTTTGGGGCCCTCCCGCCCCTACCCCGCCCCTCCCCCCCCTCCAACCCCCTCTCCTTTTTCCCCTGCCCCCCCCTCCAAAACCCCCAACCCCCAAAAAAAAATTTTTTTTTTCCCGCCCCTCCAACCCCTCCCCCTTTTTGCCCTCAAAAAATTTTTGGGCCCAAACCCCCCCTCCCCCCCTCCGGAAACTTTGGGCCCCTCCCCCCTTTCCCCCGGGAAAAGGGGGCCCCTTTTACCAGTAAAAAGGGAAAAAAAAAGGGGGCCCCTTTAACAACGTAAAAAAAAAGGAGGCCCAAAAAAAACAACCCCCCTACACAAGCCCCTCACAAACGCCCCTACCAAAAACGGGGGGCCCCAAAACCCCCCCAAACCCCCCCTACACATGCCCCTCCCAAAAAACGCCCCTACCCAAAACCCCCCCCTAAACAAGGCCCCTACAAACCCCCCCCAAAAACCCCCACAAACCCCCCTACACAACGCCCCAAAAACACAACCCCCTAAAAACAACCCCCCCCCCCAACACCCAACCAACGCCCCTACAACCCCCCAAAAGTTTACAAAACCCCCCTCACAACCCCCCAAACCCCCCTACAAAAACCCCCCCACCCCCCCCCCCCCGCCCCCCCCCCCCCCCCTCCCAAAACCCCCCTACCCCAAACCCCCCCCTACACAAACCCCCCCCCTAACAACGCCCCCCAACCCCCAAAAACGCCCACCAAGCCCCACAAAACCCCCTACAAAACCCCCTAAACCAGGCCCCTCCAAGCCCCAACAACCCCCCCAACCTCCAACCCCTCCCCAAAACCCTCACAAACCCACAAAACGCCCCTACACAACCCCCCCTACCCCCGCCCCTACCAACCCCCTACACAACGCCCCCTACAAAACGCCCCTACACAATCCCCCTAACAACGCCCCTACCAAGCCCCAAAACAAAAAGCCCTACAAAACCCCCACACAACGCCCCTACAACAACCCCCCTAAAAAACCCCCCACAAACGCCCCTAAAAAACAACCCCCCTAACAACGCCCCAAACAAGCCCCTCCCAAACCCCAACACAAGCCCCTCACAAGTCCCCCGGGGGCCCCTACAAAGCCCACACAACGCCCCCACACAAACGCCCCTACAAAAACCCCCTACACCCCCCCCCTCACAAGGCCCTACAAAATTCCCCTACAAAGCCCCTCACAACCCCCCCTAAAAACGCCCCACAAAACGTACCCAAGCCCTACACAAGTTACCAAAAGGCCCCCTACAAAAAACGCCCCTACACAAGGCACCTACACAACGCCCCTACACAACGCCCCTACACAATCCCCCAAAAAAACCCCTACACAGCCCCTCACAACCCCCCCACACAAGCCCCTACAAAAAGCCCCTAACAAGCCCCTACACAACCCCCTACAAAACGCCCCTACAAAAGGAAACAGGGGGGCCCCTACACAAACGCCCCTAACAACGCCCCTAAACAAGCCCCTACACAACGCCCCAACAAAGGGGGGCCCCTAAACCCCGCCCCTACACAACCCCCCCTACACAAGGACCTCCCAAACGCCCCTACAAAAAGCCCCTAAAACAAGGCCCCACAAAAAAACGCCCCTACACAGGAAACAAGGGGCCCCTAAAACAAACCCCCCAAAAAATACAAAGGAAAACAAAGGGGGCCCTACAAAAACGCCCCTAACAACCCCCTACCAAGCCCCTACACCCCCCCCTACCGGGGTTACAAGGCCCCTACCAAAACGCCCCCACACAACCCCCTACAAAAAAAAACAGTAAGGCCCTACACAACGCCCCTACAAAGTAAACAAAAAGGACCCCCCCAAAAACCCCCTAACCCAAGCCCCTACAAAATTTGCCCCTAAAAACCCCCCCCACAAAAACCCCCCCTACAAAACCCCCCTACACAAACGCCCCTACACAACCCCCACCAACCCCCCCCCCACAAGCCCTAAAAAAACCACCTACACAAGCCCCACACACCCCCCTACACAACCCCCTACAAAATCCCCCCTACACAACGCCCCTACACAACGCCCCTCACAACGCCCCTACACAACGCCCCTACACAAGGCCCCTACACAAGCCCCCTAAAAAACCCCCCTACACAAGCCCCCCCACAAGCCCCTACACAACCCCCCCAAACACCCCCCTAAAAACCCCCCTAACCAACGCCCCTACCAAGGCCCTAACAACGCCCTAACAAGCCCTACCAAGGCCCTACACAACGCCCCTACAAAAAGGCACCTACACAAGCCCCTACACAAGCCCCCTACACAACCCCCTAACAACCCCCAAAACCCCAAAAGCCCCACCCCAGCCCTACACAAAGCCCCTAACAGCCCCTAACAGCCCCTACAAAAGCCCCTACAAAAACCCTACACAATGCCCCTACACAATGCCCCTACAAAAAACGCCCTACAAAACCCCCCCCTACACAACCCCCCCTACCAAAAACGCCCCACACAACGCCCCTACCCAATGCCCCACCCCAACCCCTACAAAAAACCCCCCCTAAAAACAATCCCTACACAACGCCCCAAAAAAGGCCCACACAACGCCCCTACACAACGCCCCTACACAAGGCCCCTACACAACGCCCCTACACAAGGCCCCTACACAACGCCCCTACACAACGCCCTAACAAGCCCCAAAAAAGCCCCACACAAGGGCCCTACACCAAAACCCCCTCCCCCACGCCCCTACCCAACGCCCTACCAAAACCCCCAAACAAAAGCCCCTACAAAAAGGCCCCTACCACCCCCCCCTACAAAAGGCCCCCACAACCCCCCTAAAAACACGCCCCTACACAACGCCCCTACACAACGCCCCTACACAACGCCCCTACACAACGCCCCTACACAACGCCCTAACAATCCCCCCTACCAACGCCCCTAAACAAACCCCCCTACAAAATGCCCACACAAGCCCCTAAAACAAACCCCCTACACAACCCCCCTACACAACCCCCCTAAAAACGCCCCACACAACGCCCCTCAAAAAAAAACCCCCTCCCAAAAAGGCCCCTACAAAACGCCCCTACCAACCCCCTACACAAGCCCCTAAAAAAACCCCCCTACAAAAACCCCTACACAACCCCCCTACACAAGCCCCTCACAAGGCCCTACACAACCCCCTACACAAAACAAAAAAAACCCCCTAAACAACGCCCCTCCCAAAAGCCCCTACAACAACGGCCCCTACACAACCCCCTACAAAAGCCCCTAAAACAACGCCCTACAAAACGCCCCACAAAAACGCCCCTACAAAAAGGCCCTCCCAAAACGCCCCTACACAACCCCCCCTACCAAGGCCCCTACCAAACGCCCCTAAAAAAGGGCACCTCACAACCCCCCTACACCAACCCCCCCTCCCAAAAAGCCCCCTACAAACGCCCCACACAAGGCCCTCCCACAAGCCCCTAAAAAAAACCCACAAAACGCCCCTACACAACCCCCAAACCAACCCCCTAACAACGCCCCTAACAACCCCCCTACAAAAAGCCCTACAAAACCCCCCTACACAACCCCCACACAACCCCTACAAAAGGCCCTACAAACGCCCCTCCCAAAACCCCCAAAACAAGCCCACACAACGCCCCAAAAGGCCCAAACAACCCCCTCCCAAAGCCCCTACAAAAAGCCCCTAAACCCCAAACAAAACCCCCCTACACAAACCCCCTACAAAACCCCCCTACCCCCAAGGCCCCCTACACAACGCCCTACACAACCCCCCCTACAAAGGCACCCCCCAAAAGCCCCTAAAAAACCCCCTACACAACCCCCTACACAAGCCCCTAAAAACCGCCCCTACACAAGGCACCTACACAACGCCCCTAACAACCCCCCCCTCACAAGGACCTACACAACGCCCCAAACACAACCCCCCCTACCCCAACGCCCCACACAACGCCCCTACAAAAAGCCCCTAACAACCCCCCTACACAAGGCCCCTACACAACGCCCCTACATCAGAGTATACAGTAGGAGGCCCCTACACAACGCCCCTACACAACGCCCCTACACAACGCCCCTACACAACGCCCCTACACAACGCCCCCCCAAACCCCCCACCCGCCCCACACAACGCCCCTAAACGAGTATACAGTAGGGTAAGGGTTCTCAAACGGAACCAAGTTCACTTTAACCGGGGTTCCCTTTGGGAAGCAGCCATGAGGTCATCTAGAGGTCATCTAAAGGTCAGGATATCAAAGATCTAAAGAAATGAAAATGTTTTTTCTTTACTATAATACTATTGCTTATATATTGTTGTTTCTATCTGTTGTATGTGGAGTTGTAATAATGTTTATTTGTAATAAAGAGGTCGACGGTACTGTATATGTTGTGGTTGGGTGTTGACGACACTGGTGGAATAGTAACTGCGGTTCTATAAATGTCCACACGGGAGCAGCAGAGTTGACAAGATAAATCCTGAGGTAAGGATGACTTGTGGTATTCCAGCAACAATGTGATTTGTTGTGGTCTGTGTGTGTGGAAATACCATCCATCCATATTCCTCTACAAAGCCTGGAATATTAAGTAAAATAAAGGAATTAAAAAATATAAAATTAGGACGGAATGCGAGTGGCATAAAAAAATACAGTAAAATAGAATAGAAAACAGTATTTCTATGAGATGAGAAGCGTATTAAAAATATTAAAAAGGCAGGTTCCATTTTAAAATGACATTTCCATTATTAAATGACTAGTGTTCCATTATTAAAGTGACAGTGTTCCCCTTTTTAAAGTGACTAGTGTTCCTAATTAAAGGCCATAGTGTTTCCATTATTTAAAGTGATGTGTTCCATTATTAAAGTACTAGGTTCCATTATTAAAGTGAAATAGGGTTTTCCCTAAATTAAAGTGACTATGTTCCATTATTAAGGGCTAGTTTCCATTATTAAAGTGACTAGTTTCCAAAAAAGTGCTATGTTCCATTTATTAAAATGAAGTGGTTTCAAAAATTAAAGGAACTAGGTTCCCCATTATTAAAGTGACCTAGTGGGCATTATAAAAATGATGGTTCAATAAAAAAAGTGACTATGTTCCAATTTTAAAATGACAGGTTTTCCATTAAAAAAGGGAAAGGTTCCATAAAAGGCTGGTTTCCAATTAAAAGGGGCTGTGCCCTTTAAAAAGGGCTAGTGTTTCCATTAAAAAAGGGAAAGGGGCCAATTTTTTTGGACGGGGTTTCCATTTTAAGGACAGTGTTTCCTTTTTAAAATGACATGCCAAAAAAAGGACTAGGGGTCCAATTAAGTGAAAGGGGTCCATTAAAGGACGGGGTTCCATTATTTAAAGGACTGTGTTCCATATTAAAATGTAGTTTCCATTATTAAGTGACTAGGTTCCATAATTTTAAATGACTAGTGGTTCCATTTTTAAATGACTAGTGTTCCCCTTTTAAAATGATTTGTGTTCCATTTAAAGTGCTAGGGGGTTCCATTATTAAAGTGACTAGTGTTTTTCCATTATTAAAATGACTTTGGGGTTTTATTTTAAAGTGACTAGGTTCCCTTTTAAAAAAATGATAGGGTTCCTTATTAAAGTGACAGTTTCCATTATTAAGGATAGTGTTTTATTTAAAGTGACTATGTTCCATTTTTAAAAAGGGCTAGTTTTCCTTATTAAAGGACTAGGGGGGGCCCAAAATTTAAAATGACTTGTGTTTTTATTAATTTTAAAATACTGGGGTTCCCTTATTAAGTGATGGGGGTTCCCTTATTTAAAATGACTGTGGGTTTTTCCCTTATTAAAGTGACTAGGGGGTTTTCCCTAAATTTAAAGTTACTGTGTTCCAAATTTAAAATGCCTGGTTGGGGGGGGGATTTTAAGGGGCAGGTTCTAAAGGTGGAAAACTTGTGGTTAAGATCGTTGTGCCAGTAACCGAAAGGTCGCTGGTTCTAATCCCCGAGCCGACTAGGTTGGAAAAATCTGTCCGATGTGCCCTTGAGCAAGGCACTTAAACCCCTAATTGCCCTGTAAGAGTCCGCTTCTGGAAAGAGCGTCCCCCTGCCTAAATTACCAAGTTCATTTGTATTTAACAGTCTGATGGCCTTGAGATAGAAAGCTGTTTTTCAGTCTCTCGGTCCAGCTTTGTATGAACCTGTACTGAACATCGCCTTCTGCATGAAATAGCGGGGTGAACAGGCAGTGGGCCGGGTGGTTGTTGTCCTTGATGATCTTTTTGGCCTTCCTGTGAAGCAATCGGGTGGCTTGTAGGGTGTCCTGGGATGGCCTGGTAGTTTGGCCCCCCGGTGGGAGGCGTTGGGCCAGACCGAAACCCACCCTCTGGAGAGCCCTGCGGTTGCAGTTTGCCGTACCAGCCGGTGATACAGCCCGACAGGATGCTCTGAGTTTGTGGCATCTGTAAAAGTTTTGTTGATGGTTTTAGGATGCCAAGCCAAAATTTTTCTTCAGGCCTCCGGAGGTTGAAGAGACGCTGTTGCGCCTTCTTCACCACCACTGTCTGTGTGGGTGGACCATTTCAGATCGTCAGTGATGTGTAGGCCGAGGAACTTGAAGCTTTCCACCTTCTCCACTGCTGTCCCGTCAATTCTGACCAGTTTCCCAGTCCCTGCCGATGGAAAACATCCCCACAGCATGATGCTGCCACCACCATGCTTCACTGTGGGGATGGTGTTCTCAGGGTGATGAGAGGTGTTTGGGATTGCGCCAGACATAGCGTTTTTCCTTGATGGCCAAAAAGCTCAATTTTAGTCTCATCTGACCAGAGTACCTTCTTTCCATATGTTTTGGGGAGTCTCCCCAAATGCCTTTTGGCAAACACCAAACGTGTTTGCTTATTTTTTTATTTTAGCAATGGCTTTTTTCTGGCCGCTCTTCCGTAAAGCCCAGCCCTGTGGAGTGTACGGCTTAAAGTGGTCCTAAGGACAGATACTCCAATCTCCGCTGTGGAGCTTTGCAGCTCCTCAGGTTATCTTTGGTCTCTTTGTTTGCCTCTCTGATTAATGTCCTCCTTGCCTGGTCCATGAGTTTTGGTGGGCGGCCCTCTCTTGGCAGGTTTGTTTGTGGTGCCATATTCTTTTCAATTTTTTTAATAATGGATTTAAATGGTGCTCCGTGGGATGTTCAAAAGTTTCTGATATTTTTTTATAACCCAACCCTGATCTGTACTTCTCCACAACTTTGTCCCTGACCTGTTTGGAGAGCTCCTTGGTATTCATGGTGCCGCTTGCTTGGTGGTGCCCCATGCTTAGTGGTGTTGCAGACTCTGGGGCCTTTCAGAACAGGTGTATACAGTTGAAGTCGGAAGTTTACATACACCTTAGCCAAATACATTTAAACTCAGTCTTTCACAATTCCTGCCATTTAATCCTAGTAAATATTCCCTGTCTTAGGTCAGTTAGGATCACCACTTTATTTTAAGAATGTGAAATGTCAAAATAATAGTAGAGAGTGATTTATTTCAGGTTTTATTTCTTTCATCACATTCTCAGTGGGTCAGAAGTTTACATACACTCAATTAGTATTTGGTAGAATTGCCTTTAAATTGTTTAACCTGGGTCAAACGTTTCGGGTAGCCTTCCACAAGCTGCCCACAATAAGTTGAGTGAATTTTGGCCCATTTCTCCTGACAAAGCTGGTGTAACTGAGTCATGTTTGAAGGCCTCCTTGCTCGCAAAAACATTTTTCACTTCTGCCCTCAAATTTTCTATAGGATTAAGGTCAGGGCTTTGTGATGGCCACTCCAATACCTCGACTTTGTTGTCCTTAAGCCATTTTGCCACAACTTTGGAAGTATGCTTGGGTCATTATCCATTTGGAAGACCCATTTGCGACCAAGCTTTAACTTCCTGACTGATGTCTTGAGATGTTGCTTGCTTCAATATCCACATAATTGGTCCATTCCTCATGATGCCATCTATTTTGTGAAGTGCACCAATCCCTCCTGCAGCAAAGCACCGCCCACAGCATGATGCTGCCACCCCCCCGTGCTACTATCCCACCACCCTACTACTACTCTCCCACCCCTCCACTCTCCCACCCCTCTACTCTCCCCACTCCCTCCACTCTCCCACCCCTCCACCCCTCCCTCCCACCCCTCACTCTCCCACCCCTCTACTCTACCCCACCCCTCCCTCTCCCACCCCTCTACTCTCCCACCCCCTCCACTCTCCCCACCCCTTCACTCTATCTCCCACCCCTCTACTACCCACCCCTCTACTCTCCCACCCCCTCCACCCTCTCCACCCCCCCCCCTTCACTCTCCCACCCCTCTACTCTCCCACCCCCCTCCTACTCTCCCACCCCCTTCCACCCTCTCTCCCACCCCTCACTCTTACTCTCCCACCCCCTCTACTCTCCCACCCTTCTACTCTCCCACCCCTCTACTCTCCCACCCCTCACTCTCCCCCACCCCTCCACCCTCCACTCTCCCACCCCCTCTACTCTCCCACCCACCCTCTACCATACCTCCCCCCCCCCGTGCTACTCTCCCACCCCTCTACTCTCCCACCCCCTCTCCTCTCCCACCCCTCTACTCTCCCACCCCTCTACTCTCCCACCCCTCCACCTCACCCCCCTACCACCCCTCCACTCTCCCACCCCTCCACCCTCTTCCCACCCTCACTCTCACCCACCCCCTACCCCCTACTCTCCCCCTCCCCTCTACTCTCCCACCCCTCTACTCTCCCACCCCCCGTCTACTCTCCCACCCCTCTACCTCTCTCCACCCCTCTACTCTCCCACCCCTCACTCCCCACCACTCTCCACCCCTCCACTCTCCCACCCCTCCACTCTCCCCACCCCTCACTCTCCACTCTCCCACCCCCACTCACCTCCCACCCCTCACTCTCCCACCCCTCACTCTCCCACCCCTCCACTCTCCCACCCCTCCACTCTCCCACCCCCTCCACTCTCCCACCCTTCACTCTCCCCACCCCTCTACTCTCCCACCCTCCACTCTCCACCCCTCCGCCTCTCCACCCCTCTATCTCTCCCACCCCTCCACTCTCACCCCCTCTCCCCTCACTCTCCCACCCCTCTACTCTCCCACCCCGTCACTCTCCCACCCCTCCACTCTCCCACCCCTCTACTCTCCCACCCCTCACTCTCCCCACCCTCTACCTCCACCCTGCTACTCTCCCACCCCTCCTCCCTCCCACCCCCCTACTCCCAGCGCCCCTCCACCCTCCACTCTCTCCCACCCCCCTCTACTCCTCTCCCACCCCTCTACTCCACCCCCAACTCCCACCCCCCTACTCTCCTCCCACCCCTCCACTCTCCACCCCCCCTACTCACCTCCCACCCCCGTCCACTCTCCCACCCCTCCCACCTCTCCCCACCCCTCTACTCTCCCACCCCCTCTCCCACCCCTCTACCTCCCCCTCTCACTCTACTCTCCCACCCCCTCCACTCTCCCACCCCTCCACTCTCTCCCACCCCTCTACTCTCCCACCCCCTCACTCTCCCACCCCTCCACTCTCCCACCCCCCCTCTACTCTCCCACCCTCTACTCTCCCACCCCCTCCACTCTCCCACCCCCTCACTCTCCCACCCCTCTACTCTCCCCCCCCTCCACTCTCCCACCCCTCTACTCTCCCACCCCTCCACTCTCCCACCCTACTCCCCACACCCCTCACTCTCCCACCCCCTCCACTCTCCCCATCCCCCCCTCCACTCTCCCACCCCCTCTCACTCTCCCCCCCTCTACTCTCCCACCCCTCACTCTCCACCCCTTACTCTCCCACCCCTCCACTCTCCCACCCCTCTACTCTCCCACCCCTCTACTCTCCCACCCCCTCACTCTCCCACCCCTCTACTCCTCCCCACCCCTCCACCTCCCACTCTCCCACCCCTCCACTCTCCCACCCCTCTTCACTCTCTCCCACCCCTCTACTCTCCCACCCTCTACTCTCCCACCCCTCCACTCTCCCACCCCCCTCTACTCTCCCACCCCTCTACTCTCCCACCCCTCCACTCTCCCACCCCTACTCTCTCCCACCACCTCCACTCTCCCCCACCCCTCTACTCTCCCACCCCTCACCTCTCCACCCCTCCACCCTCCACCCTCCCCCACCCCTCTACCTCTCCCACCCCTCTACTCTCCCACCCCTCTACTCTCCCACCCCTCTACTCTCCCACCCCACCCCCACCTCCCCCCACCCCCTCCCCACCCTCCCCCTCCACCCCACACCCCTCACTCTCCCACCCCTCTACTCTCCCACCCTCTACTCCCACCCCCACTCTCCCACCCCTCCCTCCCACCCCTCCACTCTCCCACCCCTCTACTCTCCCACCCCGTGCTACTCTCCCACCCTCCTCCTACCCCACCCCTCTACTCTCCCACCCCCTACTCTCCACCCCTCTATCTCCCACCCCTCTACTCTCCCCACCCCTCTACTCTCCCACCCCTCCACTCTCCACCCCCCTACTACTCTCCCACCCCTCCACTCCCCACCCCTCTACTCTCCCACCCCCGTGTACTCTCACCATCCCCCCCCTCCTCTCCCACCCCTCCACTCTCCACCACCCCTCTACCACCCCTCTATTAGAGTGCCTACTCTGTTAATCCTTCAGCTGTTTATGAAAATAGTGGTGGGGTGTCCCGCTTTGTTATTGTTTGAACTGCAGATTGTATCTTTAATCTACTCTAATAAACATAATGTGATGGTGAGCTGGTTTTTAGCACCAAAAGACTTATTCTTGTGAAAACACACAACACACAATGAGGGTGGTGTACTTTAAATAACACCCTTAATCTAACATATTGACAACATAATCGTTTGAGTTAAAAGCTTATGTCTGACCTCATACACGACAGTATACAACCATGACAAAAATAACCTTCTAAAATGTGCCACAAAATAAAAAACCTTCTTGAAGGTAACATTTGATCAAATTTTTGGTCCGATTCCACTCGAGGGGTTGAGTGAGTCACAGTGATTCGTCCCATCGATCAACAGAACAGATCATCCTCCTCTTCCATGTCACAGGAAGGCACTATCTGTTCCGACGAGCCCACTTCCTGTTCACTGACCCCTGTTTCCTGTACGTTGGCGGTGGTGGTGTGGAACCACGGATGGATAAGCACCTCGGCGGCGGTCAGTCTGTCCCATGGATCTTTCCTCAGCAGGGAGCACAGCAGGCACTTGGCCCTGGGAGAGAGGCTCTCTGGTAGGCAGCAATGGCCCCGGCGGATCTTGGAGAAGAGGGTAGCTGGGTCTGGGTCGTGGAAAGGGTAGCGTCCCACCAGCATGGTGTAGAGCATCACCCCTAGCGACCAGACGTCCGCCTGCTTCCCGGAGTAGGAGCTGGAGCCATTGAGGATCTCTGGGCTGACGTAGGCTGGGCAGCCGTGGGTTTCTGACATGGAGTCATCATCTCCTTCTAGAATCCTGCAGTCCTCCAGGCCTTCCAGCTTCACATGGGTCCTACAGGACAACAGAGAGCATGGGTTATTAACAGAGAGGCAGAGGCAAAGCAAGAGGCTCCACTCCCTTAAAAATGTGTTCAGGCGGGAATACAGCGATAAGCAGACCAAGTGGGGATTTTTTTATATGGCGGTCTATGAGAGAGTGGCAGATTTGTAAAAAATTAATAAATGTGGTTGATAATTCCAATAGAAGTTCTGTAATCTTTAGATTGTTACGAATGTACTGCTAAAAGTGGATGCATGTGGCATCTTGGCAACTTTGAGAAAAAGTATTTAATATCAGAATTGTGTCTGTTGTTCACACATGTATCTGCCCTCTCATTGGCTAGAATGTTGCCACCTGATCTCTCCTCCTCCTTTGCGACAACGACTCCTGACTCCTATCAATCTATTATTAGTAGACCTTACAATGCTGTCCTATAAAGAACATGGGTTGGTTGTTAGCAACTTATTTTTTTATCAGAAGATATTTCAGCTTCTATGAAGGACAAAGGGCCATCATGCTTAAAGACAGAGCATGGTTATTAGAGATAGGACAACACAGCGTGGTTTGGTTATTAGAGATAGGACAACACTGCATGGTTTGGTTATTAGAGATAGGGCAACACAGCGTGGTTTGGTTATTAGAGATAGGACAACACAGCATGGTTAATAGAGCTAGGACAACACAGCATGGTTTGGTTATTAGAGATAGGACAACACAGCATGGTTTGGTTATTAGAGATAGGACAACACAGCGTGGTTTGGTTATTAGAGATAGGACAACACAGCATGGTTATTAGAGCTAGGACAACACAGCATGGTTTGGTTATTAGAGATAGGACAACACAGCATGGTTAATAGAGCTAGGACAACACAGCATGGTTTGGTTATTAGAGATAGGACAACACATCATGTTTTGGTTATAAGAGATAGGACAACACAGCATTATTTGGTTATTAGAGCTAGGACAACACAGCATGGTTAATAGAGCTAGGACAACACAGTGTGGTTTGGTTATTAGAGATCGGACAACACAGTGTGGTTTGGTTATTAGAGATCGGACAACACAGTGTGGTTTGGTTATTAGAGATCGGACAACACAGCGTGGTTTGGTTATTAGAGATAGGGCAACAAAGTGTGGTTTGGTTATTAGAGATCGGACAAAACAGCGTGGTTTGGTAATTAGAGCTAGGACAACACAGCATGGTTTGGTTATTAGAGCTAGGACAACACAGCGTGGTTTGGTTATTAGAGCTAGGACAACACAGCATGGTTATTAGAGATAGAACAACACAGCGTGGTTTGGTTATTAGAGATAGGACAACACAGCGTGGTTTGGTTATTAGAGATCGGACAACACAGCGTGGTTTGGTAATTAGAGATAGGACAACACAGCATGGTTTGGTTATTAGAGATAGAGCAACAAAGCGTGGTTATTAGAGATAGGACAACACATCATGGTTATTAGAGATAGGACAACACAGCATGGTTTGGTTATTAGAGATAGGACAACACAGCATGGTTATTAGAGATAGGACAACACAGCGTGGTTTGGTTATTAGAGATAGGACAACACAGCGTGGTTTGGTTATTAGAGATCGGACAACACAGCGTGGTTTGGTAATTAGAGATAGGACAACACAGCATGGTTTGGTTATTAGAGATAGAGCAACAAAGCGTGGTTATTAGAGCTAGGACAACACAGCATTGTTTGGTTATTAGAGAAAGGACAACACAGCGTGATTTGGTTATTAGAGCTATGACAAAACAGCATGATTTGATTATTAGAGATAGGGCAACACAGCATGGTTTGGTTATTAGAGATAGGACAACACAGCGTGGTTTGGTTATTAGAGATAGGGCAACACAGCGTGGTTTGGTTATTAGAGATAGGGCAACACAGCGTGGTTTGGTTATTAGAGATAGGGCAACACAGCGTGGTTTGGTTATTAGAGCTAGGGCAACACAGCGTGGTTTGGTTATTAGAGGTAGGACAACACAGCATGGTTTGGTTATTAGAGATATGAAAACACAGCATGGTTTGGTTATTAGAGATAAGACAACACAGCGTGGTTTGGTTTTTTAGAGTTCGGGGCAACAAAAGCATGGTTTGGTTATTAGGGTAGGACAACACAGCATGGTTTGGTTATAGGATAGGAAAACACAGCATGGTTAAAAGAGTAGGGGCAACACAGCATGGTTTGGTTATTAGAGATAGGACAACACAGCATGGTTTGGTTATTAGAGATAGGACAACACAGCATGGTTTGGTTATTAGAGATAGGACAACACAGCATGGTTATTAGAGATAGGACAACACAGCATGGTTATTAGAGATAGGACAACACAGCATGGTTATTAGAGATAGGACAACACAGCGTGGTGTGGGGTTTTTAGAGATAGGACAACACAGCATGGATTGGTTATTAGAGATAGGACAACACAGCATGGTTTGGTTATTAGAGATCGGACAAACCAGCGTGGTTTGGTAATTAGAGATAGGACAAACAGCATGGTTGGTTATTAGAGATAGAGCAAAAAAGCGTGGTTATTTAGAGATAGGACAAACATCAGGTTTGGTTATTAGAGATAGGACAAACCCGCATGGTTTGGTTATTAGAGATCGGGGCAACACAGCATGGTTATTAGAG
This sequence comes from Coregonus sp. 'balchen', assembly GCA_902810595.1. NCBI lineage: Eukaryota > Metazoa > Chordata > Actinopteri > Salmoniformes > Salmonidae > Coregonus > Coregonus sp. 'balchen'. The sequence continues at coordinate 2,238,767 of LR778260.1, forward strand.
ATAGGACAAACACGCCCTGGTTTGGTTATAGAGATAGGACAAACACAGCGTGGTTTGGTTATTAGAGACGGACAACACCCGCGTGGTTTGGTAATTAGAGATAGGACAACACAGCATGGTTTGGTTATTTTGAGATAGAGCAACCAAAGCGTGGTTATTTGAGCTAGGACAAACCGCATTTTTTGGTTATAGAGAAAGGACAACACAGCGTGATTTGGTTATTAGAGCTATGACAAAACAGCATGATTTGATTATTAGAGATAGGACAACACAAACATGGTTTGGTTATTAGAGTTTTGGACAACACAGCGTGGTTTGGTTATTAGAGATAGGGCAACCCCAGCGTGGTTTGGTTATTAGAGATAGGGCAAAAACAGCGTGGTTTGGTTTTTAGAGATAGGGCAACACAGGTGGTTTGGTTATTGAGGGTAGGGCAAAAACGCGTGGTTTGGTTATTAGAGGTAGGACAACCAGCATGGTTGGTATTAGAGATATGAAAAACCAGCGGTTTTGGGTTTTTAGAGATAAGACAACACAGCGTGGTTTGGTATTAGAGTTCGGAAACACAGCATGGTTTGGGTTTTTAGAGATAGGACAACACAGCATGGTTTTGGGTTTTTAGAGATAGGAAAACACAGCATGGTTAATAGAGCTGGACAACACAGCATGGTTGGTTATTAGAGATAGGACAACACAGCTGTTTTGGTTTTAGAGATAGGAAAACACAGCATGGTTTGGTTATTAGAGATAGGACAACACGCATGGTTATTAAGAGATAGGGGCAACACAGCATGGTTTGGTTATTAGAGATTAGGACAACACAGCATGGTTATTAAGAGATAGGACAAACACAGCGTGGTTTGGGGGTTATTAGAGATAGGACAACACAGCATGGATTGGTTTTTAGAGATAGGACAACCCAGCATGGTTTTGGGTTTTTAGAGATAGGACAACACGCAAGGTTTGGTTTTTAGAGACAGGGAACACAGCGTGGGTTTTGGGTTTTTAGAGATGGACAAAAACAGCATGGTTTGGTTTTTAGAGATAGGACAACACAGCATGGTTAATAGAGTAGGACAACACAGCCTGGTTTGGTTATTAGAGATAGGGCAACACAGCGTGGTGTGGTTATTAGAGATAGGACAAACAAAAACACAGCGTGGTTGGTTATTAGAGATAGGGAGACAACACAGCAGTTTGGTTATTAGAGATGGACAACACAGCAAGGTTTGGTTATTAGAGCTAGGACACACAGCATGGTTATTAGAGCTAGGAAACACAGCATGGTTTGGTTATTAGAGAAGGACAACACAGCAGGTTTGGTTATTAGAGTAGGCCAAAACAGCATGATTGGTTATTAGAGATAGGACAACAACAGCAGATTGGGTTATTAGAGATAGGACAACACAGCGTGGTTTGGTATTAGAGATAGGACAACACAGGCATGGTGTGGGTATTAGAGATAGGGGCAACACAGCGTGGTTTGGTTTAGAGAGAGAACAACACAGCGTGGTTTGTTTATTAAGAGCTAGGGACAAACACCGCATGGTTTGGTATTAGAGCTAGGACAACAACAGCGTGGTGTGGTTATTAAGAGACTGGACAACACCCCAGCAGGTGTGGTTTAGAGCTAGGACAGCCACAGCATGGTTTGGTTATTAGAGATCGACAACACAGCATGATTAGAGGCTAGGACAACACAGCATGGTTGGTTATTAGAGAAGATAACACAGCGGTTGGTATTAGAGCTAGGACAACACAGCATGTTTGGTTATTAGAGATAGGATAACACAGATGATTTGGTATTAGAGCTAGGACAAAACACAGCTGGTTTGGTAATTAAGCTAGGGACAACAACAGCGTGGGGTGGTTATTAGAGATAGGACAAACACAGCATGTTGTATTAGAGCATAGGACAACACAGCATGGTTTTGGTATTAGAGCTAGGGGACACACACAGCATGGTTATTAGATCTAGGACAACACAGCATGGTTTGGTTATTAGAGATAGGATAACACAGTGTGATTTGGTTATTAGAGCTAGGGAAAAAAAACAGCATGATTTGGTTATTAGAGATCGGACAACACAGCAGGTTTGGTTATTAGAGGATAGGACAAAACACCATCGTGGTTTGGTTATTAGAGATAGGGACAACACAGCATGGTGTGGTTATTAGAGATAGGGCAACACAGCGTGGTGGGTTATTAGAGCTAGGACAACACAGCGTGGTTGTGGTATTAGAGATAGGACAACACAGCATGGTTTGGTTATTAGAGATAGGACAACACAGCATGGTTTGGTTATTAGAGATAGAACAACACAGCAAGGTTTGGTTATTAGAGACAGCGCAACACAGCGTGGTTTGGTTATTAGAGATCGGACAACACAGCCATGTTTGGTTATTAGAGATAGGAAAAAAGCATGGTTTTTGGTTATTAAGATAGGGACAACACAGCATGGTAAATAGAGCTAGGAAAACACAGCAGGGTTTGGTTATTAGGATAGGAAACACAGCATGGTTTGGTTATTGAGATAGGAAAACAAAGCATGGTAGGTTATTAGAGATAGGAAAACACAGCATGGTTGGTTATTAGAGATAGGGACAAACAAGCATGTTTGGTTAAGAAGATAGGAAACACAGCAAGGTGTGGTTATTAGAGCTAGGACCAACACAGCATGGTTATTAGGTAGACAAAACAGCATGGTTTTTGGTTAATTAGAGATAGGAACAACACAGCATGGTTTGGTTATTAGAGATAGGACAACACAGCAAGTTGGTTATTAGAGCTAGGACAACACAGCATGGTATTAGAGAGCTAGGACAAAACAAGCATGTGGTATATTAGAGATAGGAACAACACAAGCATGGTTTGTTACTAGAAGCTAGGAACAAAACAGCATTGATTTGGTTATTAGAGATAGGACAACACAGCATGATTTGGTTATTAGAGATAGGACAACACAGCGTGTTGGTTATAGTAGAGATAGGACAACCACAGCATGGTTTGGGTTAGAGAGATAGGACAACACAGCAAGGTTTGGTTATTAGAGCTAGGACAACACAGCATGGTTATTAGAGCTGGGGAACCAAAAAAAGGCATGGTTTGAGTTATTTAGAGATAGGACAACCAGCATGGGTTGGTTATTAGAGCTAGGACAAAACAGCATGATTGGTTATTTAGAGATTAGACAAACAACAGCATGGGATTTGGGTTATTAGAATAGGACAACACAGCGGGTTTGGTTATTTAGAGATAGACAACACAGCATGGTTTGGGTATAGAGATAGGATACACACGTTGATTCTGGGTTATTAGATCTAGGACAACACAGCATGGTTTGGTTATTAGAGCAGGACAACACAGCATGGTTATTATTAGAGCTAGGAACAACACAGCATGGTTTGAGTTATTAGAAATAGGATAAAACACAGCGTGATTTGGTTATTTATTAGAGCTAGGGACAAAAAAGCATGATTGTTATTAGAGATGGACCAACAAGCATGGTTTTTGGTTATTAGAGATAGGACAACACATCGGTTTGTTATTAAGAGATAGATAGGACAACACCAGCCTGGTTTGGTTATTAGAAGATATTGAGCAACACAGCGTGGTATTGGTTTATTAGGCTAGGGGACCAACCACAGCGTGGTGTGGTATTAGAGTAGGACAACACAGCAGGGTTTGGTTATTAGAGATAGGACAACAACAGCATGAGTTGGTTATTAGAGATAGAACAACACAGCAAGAGTTTGGTATTAGAGACAGAGCAAACAACGCGTGGTTTGCGTTATTAGAGATCGGACAACACGCATGAGTTGGGTTATTAGAGAATAGAACAACACCAGCATGGTTTGGTTAGTAGAGCTAGGGGACCAACACAGCAGGTAAATAGAGCTTAGGACAACACAGCATGGTTTTGGTTATTAGAGATAGGAAAACACAGCATGGGTTGTTATTAGAGATAGGAAAACACAGCATGGTTGGTTATTAGAGATAGGACACCACAGCGATGGTTATTAGAGATTAGGAAACCAAAGCATGGTTTGGTTATTAGAGCTAGGACAAAACAGCATGGTTTTTCTTAGAGCTAGGACAAAAACACAGCATGATTGGTTATTAGAGATAGGACAACACAGCCATGGTTTGGTTTTAGAAGCTAGGAACAAAAAAGCATGATTTGTATTAGCGATAGGACACAAGCATGGTTGGGTATTAGAGATAGGGCAACCAGCGTGGGTTGGTTATTAGAGCTAGGACAACACAGCGTGGTTTGGTTATTAGAATAGGAAAACACAGATGGGTTGGTTAGTAGAGATAGGGACAACACAGCATTGGTTTGGTTTTAGAGCTAGGACAAAACACAGCGTTGGTGTGGTTATTAGAGATAGGACAAACAGCATGGTTTGGTTATTAGAGATAGGACAACACAGCATGGTTTGGTTATTAGAGCTAGGACAACACAGCATGGTTTGGTTATTAGAGCTAGGACAACACAGCATGGTTATTAGAGCTAGGACAAAACACAGCAAGGTTTGGTTATTAGAGATAGGACAACACAGCATGGTTTGGTTATTAGAGCTAGGACAACACAGCGTGGTGTGGTTATTAGAGATAGGACAACACAGCTTGGTTTGGTTATTAGAGCTAGGACAACACAGCATGGTTTGGTTATTAGAGCTAGGACAACACAGCATGGTTATTAGAGCTAGGACAACACAGCATGGTTTGTTATTAGAGATAGGATAACACAGCGTGATTTGGTTATTAGAGCTAGGACAAAACAGCATGATTAGGTTATTAGAGATAGGACCAACAACAGCATGGTGGGTTAGTGATAGGACAAACAGCGTGGTTTGGTTATTAGAGATAGGACCAACACAGCGTGGTTTGGTTATTAGAGGATAAGACAACACAGCGGGGTTTGGTATTAGAGATAGGACAAACACAGGCATGTTTATTAAGATAGGACAACCACAGTGTGTTGGTTATTAGAGATAGGACACACAAATGGTTTGGTTATAGAGATAGGACAACACAGCATTGGTTATTAGAGATAGGACAAAACAGGCGTGATGTGGTTATTAGAGCTAGGGACAACACAGAATGGTTTGGTTAGTATTAGAGATAGGACAACACGCGTGGTTTGGTTATTGGAGATAGGCAACACAGATGGGTGGTTATTAAGATAGGACACCACAAAATGGTTATTAGAGATAGGACAACAACAGCGTTATTTTGTTATTAGAGCTAGGAAACACAGCGTGGTGTTGTAATTGAGATAGGACAAACACAGCATGGTTGTGTAATTAGAGGATAGGACAACACAGCGTGATTGGTTATAAAAGATAGACCAAAACAGCATGGTTTGGTTATTAGAGCTAGGACAAAACAGCATGGGTTGGTTACAAGAGATAGGACAACACAGCGTGATTTGGTTATAAAAGATAGGGCAACACAGCATGGTTTGGTTATTAGAGTAGGACAACCAAGCATAGTGATTAGAGATAGGGCAACACAGGCATGGTTTGGTTATTCGAGATAGGGACAACACAGGCTGGTTATTCGAGATAGATAGGACAACACAGCCGTGGTTTGGTTATTAGAGACGCGCAACACAGGTGGTTTGGTTATTAGAGAATCGGGACAACAACAGCATGGTTTGGTTATTAGAGATAGAAACAACACAGCATGGTTGGTTATTAGAGCTAGGACAACACAGCATGGAAATAGAGCTTAGGACAACACAGCATGGTTTGGTATTAGAGATAGGGAAACACAGCATGGTTTGGGTATTAGAGATAGGAAAACACAGCATGGTTGGTTATTTAGAGATAGGACCAACACGCATGGTTTATTAGAGATAGGCCAACACAGCAGGTTTGGTTATTAGCGCTAGGACAACAGCAGCAGGTTATTAGAGCAGGACAACACAGCATGATTTGGTTTATTAAGAGATAGGACAAACAGCATGGTTTTGTTTTAGGCTAGGACAAACAGCATGATTTGGTTATTAGAGATAGGACAAACACAGCATGGTTTGGTAATAGAGGGATATAGGGCAACACAGCGGGGTTTGGTTATTAGAGCAGGACAAACACAGCGTGGTTGGTTTATTAGAGTAGGAAAACACAGCAGGTTGGTTTATAGAGATTTAGGACAACACAGCATGGTGTGGGTTATTAGAGCTAGGACAACACAGCGTGGTGTGTTGGAGTAGAGATAGGACAACAACAGCATGGTGTGGTATTTTTGTTATTAGAGCAGTAGGACAACCACAGAATGGTTTGGTTATTAGAGCGAGGACAAACACAGCATGGGGTTGGTTATAGAGCTAGGTAGGACAACACAGCATGGTTATTAGACTAGGGACAAACACAGGCCAGTTGGTTATAGAGATAGTACAAACAGCATGGTTTTGGTTATTGTTATTAGAGCTAGGCAACAACAGGTGGTGTGGTGGTTATTAGAGATAGGACAACACAGCTTGGTTTTGGTTATTAGAGCTAGGACAACACAGCAATGGTTTGGTTTTAGAGTTAGGGGACAACACAGCATGGTTATAGAGCTAGGGAACAAACACAAGCATGGTTTGTTATTAGAGATTAGGATAGATAGGAAACCACAGCGTTGATTTGGTATTAGAGGCTAGGACAAAACAGCTATTAGGTTATTAAGAAGATAGGACAACCACAGCATGGTTTGGTTTTTAGAGAGAGGACAACACAGCGTGGTTGGTTATTAGAGATAGGACAACCACAGCGTGGTTGGGGTATTAGAGATAGGACAACACAGCGTGGTGTGGTTATTAGAGATAGGACACACAGCATGTTTATTAGAGACGGACAACACAGTGCTGTTTGGTTATTAGAGATAGGAACAACACAACAGGGTTTGGTATTAGAGATAGGACAACACAGCATGGTTATTAGAGTAGGACAAAACACAGCGTGATTTGGTTATTCGAGCTAGGAACAACCACAGCATGGTTTGGTTAGTTATTAGAGATAGGACAACACAGCGGGGTTTGGTTAATTGGAGATTAGGACAACAACAGCATGGTTTGGTTATTGAGATAGGACAAAAAACAAACATGGTTTTAGAGATAGGACAAAACAGCGTATTTGGGTATTAGAGCTAGGGACACACAGCGTGGTGTGTGTAATTAGAGATAGGACAAACACAGCATGGTTGTTGTAATTAGAGATAGGGAACAACACAGCGTGATTTGGTTATAAAAAGATAGGACAAAACAGCATGGTGTGGTATTAGAGTTAGGGACAAACACCGCCATTGGTTGGTTACAAGAGGATAGGGACAACACAGCGTGATTTGGTTATAAACGATAGGGCAAACACAGCATGGTTTGGTTATTAGGCTAGGACAACACAGCATAGGATATAGAGATAGGGCACACAGCATGGTTTGGTTACGAGATAGGACCAACACAGCATGGTATTCGAGATAGGAAACACAGCGTGGTTTGGTTATTAGAGCTTTAGGGCAACACAGCATGTTGGTATTAGAGAGGAGACAACACAGCATGGTTTGGTTGTTAGGAGATAGGGCAACACAGCATGGTTGGTGATTAGAGATAGGACAACCACAGCAGGTTATAGAGAGAGGACAACACAGATGGTTATTAGAGATAGGACAAAACACAGCCATGGTTTGGTGAGTAGAGATAGGGACAAAACAGAATGGTTATTAGAGATAGGACAACACAGATGGTTTGGTTATAGAGATAGGGCAACACAGTCGTTTTTGGTTAATTAGAGATAGGCAAACACAGCAGGTTTGTTTTTTAGTCGAGATAGGACATAAGATGGTTATTAGAGATAGGGCAAACACAGCGTTGGTTTGGTTATGAGATAGGGAACACAGCATGGTTGGTTATTAGAGATAGGGCAACACAGCATGGTTTGGTTATTAGAGAGGGTGGTTGTTATGGCCAAACACAGCTGGTTTGGTTATTAGAGATAGGACAAAAAAAACACAGCATGGTTATAGAGATAGGGACAACACAGCATGGTTATTAGAGATAGGACAACACAGATGGTTTGGTGATTAGAGATAGGACACACAGCATGGTGATAGAGATAGGAACACACAGCATGGTTTGGTTATTAGATAGGGCAACACAGCGTTTTTTTGGTTATTAGAGATAGGGCAAACACAGCATGTTTGGTTATTCGAGGGATAGGGACAACACAGATGGTCGTATTCGAGAATAGGACACACAGCGTGGTTTGGTTATTAGAGATAGGAACACAGCATGGTTGGTTATTAGAGAGAGGACAACACAGCATGGTTTTTGGTTGTAGAGTAGGGCAACACAGCATGGTTTGGTATTAGAGTAGGACAACACAGCTGGTTAATAGAGAATAGCGACAACACAGCATGGGTTATTTAGAGATAGGACAAACAGCATGGTTTGGTTATTAGAGAAGGACCAACACGCATGGTTATTAGATATAGGACAAACACAGCATGGTTGGTTATTAGAGATAGGGCAACACAGCGTTTTTTGGTTATTAGAGATAGGCAAACCACAGCTTGGTTTGGTATGCGAGATAGGACCAATACAGCATGGTTATTTAGAGATAGGGCAACACAGCGTGGTGTTGGTATTTGAGATAGGGCAACACAGCAGGTTTGGTATAGAGATAGGGCCAACACAAGCTGGTGGGTTATAGAAGATAGGACAACACAGGCATGGTTTGGTATTAGAGAAGGGCAACACAGCATAATAATATAATATAATAATAATATGCCATTTAGCAGACGCTTTTATCCAAAGCGACTTACAGTCATGCGTGCATACATTTTTGTGTATGGGTGGTCCCGGGGATCGAACCCACTACCTTGGCGTTACAAGCGCCGTGCTCTACCAGCTGAGCTACAGAGGACCACATGGTTTGGTTATTAGAGATAGGACAACACAGCATGGTTTGGTTATTAGAGATAGGACAACACAGCATGGTTTGGTTATTAGAGCTAGGACAACACAGCGTGGTTTGGTTATTAGCAGGCCTTATAATGCTGTTACAATGTTGACCTTCGATAAAAAGTATGGTTGGATTATTACCAATTTAATTCTTTGTTGATTACATGACATCCCAGTTTGTTTGCAGAACAGAGAGCTACGGCATGACATAATGCTATGTAACAGCTACGGCATGACATAATGCTATGTATCAGCTACGGCATCATGACATAATGCTAGGTAACAGCTACGCCACATGACATAATGCTATGTAACAGCTACGGCACATGACATAATGCTAGTATAGCCTACGGCCGCATAATGCTATGTATCAGCTACAGGCAGACTAAGCTTGTAACAGCTACGGCATGACATAATGATATTTGTAACAGCTACGGCATGATGACATAATGCTAGGTAAACAGCTATGGCATGACATTACTGCTATGTAACCTATGGCATGACCCTAATGATATTGTAACAGCTATGGCAGACATAAGCTATGTAAACAGCTACGGCATGCATGATATAATGCTATGTAAAGCTACGGCATGAATAATGGCTATGTAACAGCTACGGCATGACCTAATGCTATGTAAACAGCTACGGCAGGAAATAATGCTAATGTAACCGCTACGGTATGCATGACATAATACTTTGGTAAAAGCACGGCATGACATAATACTATGTAACAGCTACGGCATGACATTAATGCTATGTAACAGCGACGTGCATGATATCATGCTATTGTAACCAGCTACGGCATGACATAATGCTATGTAACAGCTACGGGCATGACATAATGCTATGTAAAAACAGATAGATTGACATAATGCTATTTGTAACAGCTACGGCAATTGCATGACATAATACTATGTAACCAGCTACGGCATGACATAATTTCTATGCTAACAAAGCTACGGCATGACATAATGCTATTTGATCGCTACGGCTGACATAATGTATGTAAAGCTACGGCATGACATAAATGCTAGTTAACAGCTACGGCATGATATACGGCTATGTAACAGCTACGGCATCATGACATAATGCTATGTTAAGCTACGGCATGAAAAAAAACAAACCATAATGCTATGTAACAGCTACGCATGATTATAATGCTATGTAACAGCTACGGCAGATATAATGCATAGTTAACAGCCGGCATGACAAATGCTATGTATCAGCACGGCATGGCATTAATGCTAGGTATCAGCTACGGCATGACCCATAATGTATTGTAACAGTTACGGCATGATATAACTATGTAACAGCTACGGCATTGACATAATGCTATTGTAACAGCTACGGCATGACATAATGCTATGTGTGTAACAGATACGGCAGGACATCATGCTTATGTACAGATACGGCATGACATAATGTATGTAACAGCTCGGCATGACATAATGCTATGTAACAGCTACGGCACATGACATAATGCTATGTAACAGCTACGGCTGCATTGACATAAGCTATTGTAACAGCTATGGGCATGACTAATGCTATGTAACAGCACGGCATGACATAATGCTATGCTAAAGCTACGGCTGGCCATAATGCATGTAACGCTAGGCATGACATAATGCTATGTAACAGCTACACGGAATGACATAATGCATTGTAAACAGCTACGGCATGATTGAATATGGCTATGTAACGAACGAGGCATCATGACATAATGCTATGTACAGCTACGGCATGACATAATGCTAGTAACAGCTACGGACTGCTGACATTAATGCTAATGTAATAGTTACGGCAGGCATACATAATGCTAGTAACAGCTACGCATGGGCCATAATGCATGTAACAGCTACGGCATGCATGACATAATGCTATGTAACAGCTCGGGCATGCATGACATAATGCTATTAAAGATGACGGGCAGGCAATGACATAATGCTATGTAATCGCTACGGCATGACATAATGCTATGTAACAAGTACGGACATGACATAATGCTATGTAACATGCTACGGCATGACATAATGCTATGTAACAGCTACGGCATGACATAATGCTATGTAACAGCTTACGGCAATGGCATAATGCTATGTAACAGCTAACGGCATGACATAATGCTATGTAACAGCTACGGCATGACATAATGCTATGTAACAGCTACGGCATGAATAATGCTAGTAACAGCTACGGCATGACATAATGCTATGTAACAGCTACGGCATGACATAATGCTATGTAACAGCTACGGCATGACATAATGCTATGTAACAGCTACGGCATGACATAATGCTATGTAACAGCTACGGCATGACATAATGCTATGTAACAGCTACGGCATGGCAATAATGCTATGTAACAGCTACGGCATGACATAATGCTATGTAACAGCTACGGCATGACATAATGCTATGTAACAGCTACGGCATGACATAATGCTATGTAACAGCTACGGCATGACATAATGCTATGTAACAGCTACGGCATGACATAATGCTATGTAACAGCTACGGCATGACATTAATTGCTATGTAACAGCTACGGCACATGACATAATGCTATGTAACAGCTACGGCATGATAATGCTTATGTAACAGCTCTACGCATGACATACTGCTATTAACAGCTACGGCCATGACATAATGCTATGTAACAGCTTACGGCATGACATAATGCTATGTATCAGCAGGCATGACATAATTGCTATGTAAACAGCTACGGCCATGACAAATGCCTATGTAACAGTTAGGCATGACATAATGCTATGGTGTAAAAGCTAGCGGCATGAAATAATGCTATGTAACAGCTACGGCATGAATGAACATAATTGCTATGTAACAGACGGCAACATGACATAATTGCTATGAACAGCTACGGCCATGACCTAATGCTATGTAACAGCATAGGCATGGCATTCATAATGCTTGTATCAGTACGGCATGACATAATGCTATGTAACAGCTACGGCATGACATAATGATGTAATAGTCATGTATAACTAGGGCTACGGCATGCATAACATAATACTATGTAAAGCTACGGCATGACATAATGTAACGCACGATGGAATAAACTAGACAGCACGGCATGACATAAGGCTATGTAATAGCTACGGCATGACATAATGCTTGTAATAGCTTGCATGAATAATGCTATGTAACAGCTACGGCATGCATAATGCTATGTAACAGCTACGGCAGCACATAATCTATGTAACGTACGGCATCATAATGCACAGTACGGCATGACATATAGTTAAGCTATGGCATGCATGACATAATGCTTGTAACACGCTACCTTTAACAAGCAAGTAAGCATTAGTTAGCAGGACTTGTTGTTCACTAGTTTACTCCAAGTAGGGAAAGGGTGGAGGGGTTGGAAAGTAATTAAGGGGAATATATGTATATATTTTAAAGGTTATGTACAGTGGGGAAAAAAAGTATTTAGTCAGCCACCAATTTTGCAAGTTCTCCCACTTAAAAAGATGAGAGAGGCCTGTAATTTTCATCATAGGTACACGTCAACTTTGACAGACAAAAGGAGAAAAAAAATCCAGAAAATCACATTGTAGGATTTTTAATGAATTGATTTGCAAATGATGGTGGAAAATAAGTATTTGGTCAATAACAAAAGTTTCTCAATACTTTGTTATATACCCTTTGTTGGCAACGACACAGGTCAAAAGTTTTCTGTAAGTCTTCACAAGGTTTTCACACACTGTTGCTGGTATTTTGGCCCATTCCTCCATGCAGATCTCCTCTAGAGCAGTGATGTTTTGGGGCTGTCGCTGGGCAACACAGACTTTCAACTCCCTCCAAATATTTTCTATGGGGTTGATATCTGGAGACTGGCTAGGCCACTCCAGGACCTTGAAATGCTTCTTACGAAGCCACTCCTTCGTTGCCCGGGCGGTGTGTTTGGGATCATTGTCATGCTGAAAGACCCAGCCATGTTTCATCTTCAATGCCCTTGCTGATGGAAGGAGGTTTTCACTCAAAATCTCACGATACATGGCCCCATTCATTCTTTCCTTTACACGGATCAGTCGTCCTGGTCCCTTTGCAGAAAAACAGCCCCAAAGCATGATGTTTCCACCCCCATGCTTCACAGTAGGTATGGTGTTCTTTGGATGCAACTCAGCATTCTTTGTCCTCCAAACACGACGAGTTGAGTTTTTACCAAAAAGTTATATTTTGGTTTCATCTGACCATTTGACATTCTTCCAATCCTCTTCTGGATCATCCAAATGCACTCTAGCAAACTTCAGACGGGCCTGGACATGTACTGGCTTAAGCAGGGGGACACGTCTGGCACTGCAGGATTTGAATCCCTGGCGGCGTAGTGTGTTACTGATGGTAGGCTTTGTTACTTTGGTCCCAGCTCTCTGCAGGTCATTCACTAGGTCCCCCCGTGTGGTTCTGGGATTTTTGCTCACCGTTCTTGTGATCATTTTGACCCCACGGGGTGAGATCTTGCGTGGAGCCCCAGATTGAGGGAGATTATCAGTGGTCTTGTATGTCTTCCATTTCCTAATAATTTCTCCCACAGTTGATTTCTTCAAACCAAGCTGCAGATTCAGTCTTCCCAGCCTGGTGCAGGTCTACAATTTTGTTTCTGGTGTCCTTTGACAGCTCTTTGGTCTTGGCCATAGTGGAGTTTGGAGAGTGACTGTTTGAGGTTGTGGACAGGTGTCTTTTATTTTTATTTATTTTTTATTTTTTATTTCACCTTTATTTAACCAGGTAAGCCAGTTGAGAACAGGTTCTCATTTACAACTGCGACCTGGCCAAGATAAAGCAAAGCAGTGCAATAAAATCAACACAGAGTTACATATGGGGTAAAAAACATAAAGTCAAAAATACAACAGAAAATATATATCCAGTGTGTGCAAATGTAGCACGTTATGGAGGTAAGGCAATAAATAGGCTATAGTGCAAAATAATTACAATAGTATTAACACTGGAATGCTAGATGTGCAAGAGATTATGCGCAAATAGAGATACTGGGGTGCAAAAGAGCAAAATAAATAACAATATAGGGATGAGGTAGTTGTGTGGGCTAATTTCAGATGGGCTGTGTACAGGTGCAGTGATCGGTAAGGTGCTCTGACAACTGATGCTTAAAGTTATTGAGGGAGATAAGAGTCTCCAGCTTCAGAGATTTTTGCAATTCGTTCCAGTCATTGGCAGCAGAGAACTGGAAGGAATGGCGGCCAAAGGAGGTGTTGGCTTTGGGAATGACCAGTGAGATATACATTTACATTTACGTCATTTAGCAGACGCTCTTATCCAGAGCGACTTACAAATTGGTGCATTCACCCTATAGCCAGTGGGATAACCACTTTACATATTTTTATTTTTTATTATTATTTTTTTTTTTTTTGGGGGGGGGGGGGTAGAAGGATTACTTTATCCTATCCCAGGTATTCCTTAAAGAGGTGGGGTTTCAAATGTCTCCGGAAGGTGGTGAGTGACTCCGCTGTCCTAGCGTCGTGAGGGATACCTGCTATATACCTGCTGGAGCGCAGACTACGGGTGGGTGCTGCTATGGTGACCAATGAGCTAAGATAAGGCAGGGATTTGCCTAGCAGTGATTTATAGATGGCCTGGAGCCAGTGGGTTTGACGACGAACATGTAGTGAGGACCAGCCAACAAGAGCGTACAGGTCACAGTGGTGGGTAGTGTATGGGGCTTTGGAGACAAAACGGATGGCACTGTGATAGACTACATCCAATTTTCTGAGTAGAGTGTTGGAGGCTATTTTGTAAATGACATCGCCGAAGTCAAGGATCGGTAGGATAGTCAGTTTTACGAGGGCATGTTTGGCAGCATGAGTGAAGGAGGCTTTGTTGCGAAATAGGAAGCCGATTCTAGATTTAACTTTGGATTGGAGATTCTTTATGTGAGTCTGGAAGGAGAGTTTACAGTCTAACCAGACACCTAGGTATTTGTAGTTGTCCACATACTCTAGGTCAGACCCGTCGAGAGTGGTGATTCTAGTCGGGTGGGCGGGTGCCAGCAGCGTTCGATTAAAAAGCATGCATTTAGTTTTACTAGTGTTTAAGAGCAGTTGGAGGCTACTGAAGGAGTGTTGTATGGCATTGAAGCTCGTTTGGAGATTTGTTAACACAGTGTCCAATGAAGGGCCAGATGTATACAAAATGGTGTCGTCTGCGTAGAGGTGGATCTGAGAGTCACCAGCAGCAAGAGCGACATCATTGATATACACGGAGAAAAGTGTTGGCCCAAGAATTGAACCCTGTGGCACCCCCATAGAGACTGCCATAGGTCCAGACAACAGGCCCTCCGATTTGACACACTGAACTCTATCTGAGAAGTAGTTGGTGAACCAGGCGAGGCAGTCATTTGAGAAACCAAGGCTATTTAGTCTGCCAATAAGAATGCGGTGGTTGACAGAGTCGAAAGCCTTGGCCAGGTCGATGAAGACGGCTGCACAGTACTGTCTATTATCAATCGCGGTTATAATATCGTTTAGGACCTTGAGCGTGGCTGAAGTGCACCCATGACCAGCTCGGAAACCGGATTGCATAGCGGAGAAGGTACGGTGGTATTCGAAATGGTCGGTGATCGGTTTGTTAACTTGGCTTTCAAATACTTTCGAAAGGCAGGTCAGGATGGATATAGGTCTGTATCTAGAGTGTCACCCCCTTTGAAGAGGGGGATGACCGCGGCAGCTTTCCAATCTCTGGGGATCTCAGACGTTATGAAAGAGAGGTTGAACAGACTAGTAATAGGGGTTGCGACAATTTCGGCGGCTAGTTCTAGAAAGAAAGGGTCCAGATTGTCTAGCCCAGCTGATTTGTAGGGGTCCAGATTTTGCAGCGCTTTCAAAACATCAGCTGTCTGAATTTGTGTGAAGGAGAAGCGGGGGGGGCATGGGCAAGTTGCAGCGGAGGGTGCAGAGTTGGTGGCCGGGGTAGTGGCAGCCAGATGGAAAGCATGGCCAGCTGTAGCAAAATGCTTGTTGAAATTCTCGATTATTGTAGATTTATCGGTGGTGATAGTGTTTCCTAGCCTCAGTGCAGTGGGCAGCTGGGAGGAAGTGCTCTTACTTATAACAAGTTCAAACAGGTGCCATTAATACAGGTAACGAGTGGAGGACTGTCACGATCGTTGACACATGATGAAGCGGACCAAGGCGCAGCGTGATAGGCGTACATACTTTTATTAGTGTACACACAACGAACCAAAACAATAAACGATACGTGAAGTCCTAGGTTAAATACACAAACCTTCCGGAACAAGATCCCACAATACAAAAGTGCCAACAGGCTGCCTAAGTATGGTTCCCAATCAGAGACAACAAGCAACAGCTGCCTCTGATTGGGAACCACCCTGGCCAACATAGAAATACAACGATCTAGAACAGAAACCTAGAAAACTAAACATAGAAACAAACACCCTGGCTCAACCTTAAAGAGTCCCCAGAGCCAGGGCGTGACAAGGACAGAAGAGCCTCTTAAATAATAAGTTACAGGTCTGTGAGAGCCAGAAATCTTTCTTGTTTGTAGGTGACCAAATACTTATTTTCCACCATAATTTGCAAATAAATTCATTAAAAATCCTACAATGTGATTTTCTGGATTTTGTTTTCTCAATTTGTCTGTCATAGTTGACGTGTACCTATGATGAAAATTACAGGCCTCTCTCATCTTTTTAAGTGGGAGAACTTGCACAATTGGTGGCTGACTAGATACGTTTTTCCCCCACTGTATGTATGTATGTATGTATGTGTGTGTGTATTTGTGTATATCTATATATATATATATATATATATATATATAACATGGGGGTTGGAAGTGATGCAGACAATTACATTGATGGAAGTTACAATCTATCTGCAATATTAAAGCTGATCTATCCCCCCCCCATTAGTTAGCAGGACTTACTGTCTACTACAGTGATGAGGAGCTGCTGTGTTTTACCATGGTGCTCCTAACCGCTTCCTAACCGCTTCCTAACCGCTTCCTAACCGCTTCCTACTACAAATGTGCAGAAAAGCAGTCTCCCAAAACTTGGCTTGTGCCCCAAAAGGTACCCTATTCCCAAAGGACTCTGGTCTAAAGTAGTGCACTATATAAGGAATAGGGTGCCATTCTCTGGTCTAAAGTAGTGCACTATATAGGGAATAGGGTGCCATTCTCTGGTCTGAAGTAGTGCACTATATAGGGAATAGGGTGCCATTCTCTGGTCTAAAGTAGTGCACTATATAGGGAATAGGGTGCCATTCTCTGGTCTAAAGTAGTGCACTATATAGGGAATAGGGTGCCATTCTCTGGTCTAAAGTAGTGCACTATATAGGGAATAGGGTGCCATTCTCTGGTCTAAAGTAGTGCACTATATAGGGAATAGGGTGCCATTATCTGGTCTAAAGTAGTGCACTATATAGGGAATAGGGTACCATTCTCTGGTCTAAAGTAGTGCACTTTATAGGGAATAGGGTGCCATTCTCTGGTCTAAAGTAGTGCACTATATAGGGAATAGGGTGCCATTCTCTGGTCTAAAGTAGTGCACTATATAAGGAATAGGGTGCCATTCTCTGGTCTAAAGTAGTGCACTATATAGGGAATAGGGTGTCATTCTCTGGTCTAAAGTAGTGCACTATATAGGGAATAGCGTGCCATTCTCTGGTCTAAAGTAGTGCACTATATAAGGAATAGGGTGCCATTCTCTGGTCTAAAGTAGTGCACTATATAGGGAATAGGGTGCCATTCTCTGGTCTAAAGTAGTGCACTATATAAGGAATAGAGTGCCATTCTCTGGTCTAAAGTAGTGCACTATATAGGGAATAGGGTGTCATTCTCTGGTCTAAAGTAGTGCACTATATAGGGAATAGGGGGTCATTCGCTGGATCATAAATTAGTGCAATATATAGGGAATAGGGTTCCATTCTCTGGATCTCAAGTAGTGGCCACTATATAGGGAATAGGGTGCCATTCTCGGGGTCCTAAAGTAGTGCACTATATAGGGATAGGGTGCCATTCTCTGGTCTAAAGTAGTGCACTATATAAGGGAATAGGGTGCCATTCCTGGTCTGAAAGTAGTGCAACTATAGAGGGAATAGGGTGGCCATTCTCTGGGTCTGAAAGGTAGTGCACTATATAGGGAATAGGGTGCCATTCTCTGGTCTAAAAGTAGTGCACTATATAGGGAATAGGGTGCCATTCTCTGGTCTAAAGTAGTGCACTATATAGGGAATAGGGTGCCATTCTCTGGTCTAAAGTAGTGCACTATATAGGGAATAGGGTGCCATTCTCTGGTTCTAAAAGTAGTTGCCACTATATAGGGAAATAGGGTGCCATTCTCTGGTCTAAAGTAGTGCACTATATAGGGAATAGGGTGCCATTCTCTGGTCTAAAGTAGTGCACTATATAGGGAATAGGGTGCCATTCTCTGGTCTAAAGTAGTGCACTATATAGGGAATAGGGTGCCATTCTCTGGTCTAAAGTAGTGCACTATATAGGGAATAGGGTGCCATTCTCTGGTCTAAAGTAGTGCACTATATAGGGAATAGGGTGCCATTCTCTGGTCTAAGGAAGTAGTGCACTATATAGGGAATAGGGTGCCATTCTCTGGTCTAAAGTAGTGCACTATATAGGGAATAGGGTGGCCATTCTCTGGTCTAAAGTAGTGCACTATATAGGGAAATAGGGTGCCATTCTCTGGTCTAAAGTAGTGCACTATATAGGGAATAGGGTGCCATTCTCTGGTCTAAAGTAGTGCACTATATAGGGAATAGGGTGCCATTCTCTGGTCTAAAGTAGTGCACTATATAGGGAATAGGGTGCCATTCTCTGGTCTAAAGTAGTGCACTATATAGGGAATAGGGTGCCATTCTCTGGTCTAAAGTAGTGCACTATATAGGGAATAGGGTGCCATTCTCTGGTCTAAAGTAGTGGCAACTATATAGGGAATAGGGTGCCATTCTCTGGTCTAAAGTAGTGCAACTATATAGGGAATAGGGTGCCATTCTCTGGTCTAAAGTAGTGCACTATATAGGGAAATAGGTTGCCATTCTCTGGTCTAAAGTAGTGCACTATATAGGGAATAGGGTGCCATTCTCTGGTCTAAAGTAGTGCACTATATAGGGAATAGGGTGCCATTCTCTGGTCTAAAGTAGTGCACTATATAGGAATAGGGTGCCATTCTCTGGTCTAAAGTAGTGCACTATATAGGGATAGGGTGCCATTCTCTGGTCTAAAGTAGTGCACTATATAGGGAATAGGGTGCCATTCTCTGGTCTAAAGTAGTGCACTATATAGGGAATAGGGTGCCATTCTCTGGTCTAAAGTAGTGCACTATATAGGGAATAGGGTGCCATTCTCTGGTCTAAAGTAGTGCACTATATAGGGAATAGGGTGCCATTCTCTGGTCTAAAGTAGTGCACTATATAGGGAATAGGGTGCCATTCTCTGGTCTAAAGTAGTGCACTATATAGGGAATAGGGTGCCATTCTCTGGTCTAAAGTAGTGCACTATATAGGGAATAGGGGTGCCATTCTCTGGTCTAAAGTAGTGCACTATATAGGGAATATGGGTGCCATTCTCTGGTCTAAAGTAGTGCATATATAGGGAATAGGGTGCCATTCTCTGGTCTAAAGTAGTGCACTATATAGGGAATAGGGTGCCATTCTCTGGTCTAAAGTAGTGCACTATATAGGGAATAGGGTGCCATTCTCTGGTCTAAAGTAGTGCACTATATAGGGAATAGGGTGCCATTCTCTGGTCTAAAGTAGTGCACTATATAGGGAATAGGGTGCCATTCTCTGGTCTAAAGTAGTGCACTATATAGGGAATAGGGTGCCATTCTCTGGTCTAAAGTAGTGCACTATATAGGGAATAGGGTGCCATTCATGGTCTAAAGTAGTGCACTATATAGGGAATAGGGTGCCATTCTCTGGTCTAAAGTAGTGCACTATATAGGGAATAGGGTGCCATTCTCTGGTCTAAAGTAGTGCACTATATAGGGAATAGGGTGCCATTCTCTGGTCTAAAGTAGTGCACTACATAGGGAATAGGGTGCCATTCTCTGGTCTAAAGTAGTGCACTATATAGGGAATAGGGTGCCATTCTCTGGTCTAAAGTAGTGCACTATATAAGGAATAGGGTGCCATTCTCTGGTCTAAAGTAGTGCACTACATAGGGAATAGGGTGCCATTTGAGACGCACCCTAGTTTCCTCCATATTCATGACCTATTAGAGAGTGTCTATTCCTGACAGTGATTACTGTACTTGGCCACAGCACTGAGACCATTCAAACAGCTCACAGATTGTTGCATCATGGAAAACACTGTCTCTCTGCTTCCCTCAGTGAGTTCAGGCCAGATGCAGCAAGGTCCTCACACACTGAACAAACTAATGAAGTATGGATGGATCATTACCTAGTAATGGCCGTGGTAAGTATGGATGGATTAGACAAAAGCATGCACCCAAGTTTCCACCAACCCCCTTTCCTTCTCTAGGCTCACACACAGACAGACGTACTACAGTATCCAGTACATCACTTCACACCCAGACTCGTCCAAGCCAAACACACATTCACTCACACACTGTGCTATGTTTAGTCATATTAATAACATAGCTTGGGAGGTGGACAAGTTAATGATCTGAGGCTTCATGGGTTGCGTCCCAAATGGCACCCTATTCCCTACACAGGGCCCATAGGGTTCTGGTCAAAAGCAGTGCACTAAATACACTGAGTGGACAAAACATTAGGAACACCTTCCTGATATTGAGTTGCACCCCCTTTTGCCCTCAGAACAGCCTCAGTTCGTCTGGACATGGACTCTACAAGGTGTCGAAAGCAGTCCACAGGGACATGGACTCTAGAAGGTGTCGAAACGCGTTCCACAGGGATGCTGGCCCATGTTGACTCCAATGCTTCCCACAGTTGTGTCAAGTTGGCTGGATGTCCTTTGGGTGGTGGACCATTCTTGATACACACGGGAAACTGTTGAGCAGTGTTTCAGTTCTTGACTCAAACCAGTGCACCTGGCACCTACTACCGTACCCCGTTCAAAAGGCACTTCAATATTTTGTCTTGCCCAGTCACCCTGTGAATGACACACATACACAATCCATGTCTCAATTGTCCCAAGGCTTAAAAATCATTCTTTAACCTGTCTCCTCCCCTTCATCTACACTGATTGAAGTGGATTTAACAGGTGACATCAATAAGGGATCATAGCTTTCACCTGGATTCACCTGGTCAGTCTGTCATGGAAAGAGCAGGTGTTAATGTTTTGTCCACTCAGTGTATAGATAGGGTGCCATTTGAAACCCAAGAAAGACCATGTAAAGTATTGAGTTTTAACAGCGGCTAACATTGTGGTCTGTCAGAGAGAAAGGCTGCTAACAGCCCTGGTGCATAGTGACAGAAAGAGAGTAATCTCCATGTGGCGTGGGTAGAGACCTTACCTCTCCTCTGGCAGGTCAAGCTGTCATCTAGGTCAAATGTCTGGTGGGTCAGCCTGCCTGCCTGCCTGCCTGCCTGGTGTGTGTGTGTGTGTGTGTGTGTGTGTGTGTGTGTGTCTATGTATCTGGCCTGGCAGCAGTGTTGCAATGTCAGCCATCCACCCAATGTCAACGTCTAGCTTGCTAATATTATCTCTGTGCAAGGCTGGCTGTGTACACAAAGTCTCGGTACATGATCTCCAACTTTCTCTGAGCGCCTCCCTCCCTCCCTCCCTCCCTCCCTCCCTCCCTCCCTCCCTCCCTCCGTGGAGTGACCCTTTTGCGGCCGTATTGCTATCAGAGAGACTCGAGCAGAGCGACTCCAGCTTCTCACACAACACAACACAACACACAGAGGACTCAGGCTACTTAGGCTGTCTGTCTGCTTTCATTCATTCACTTTTCCCTTGCTATCAAAGGTCACTGGGAAGAAAGCGTTGCTGTTGAAAGTAACTGCTGTTGAAACTCTGCATGGAACAGTTCTATTAAGAGAGGAGAGGACTATGGGAAAATGAGATGTTCTTACAGTAAAGACATTGAGGAGTAGGGAGGAGGTGGTGATAGCACATGACCAATAAACTCTGATTTGATTTATATGAAGGAATTCTGAATGTAGTAGACAACAGTACTGTGAATAGGTGACCGTGAAAAACAATAAACATTGTATTTGGCCAATAACCCCAATTACACCGTGAAACCAAAGTCTTCTTCCTCATCCGACTAAAGGTACAGAGTTGGGTAACACTTAACTTAAAGCTTGCGGTTATAAATCTTGGTTACCCAGAAGTAAAACGATCGCAAAGTTGTCACTTCCCGTTTAACTTCTGGGGGGAATGTGTTGTGAAGGAAAACCACAGACAGTACAGTATGAAGGCTAAAACTGCTTCTCCAATAGAAATCCCTGATCACACCTGTAGGCTACGTCATGGCAACATTGGCTAGCTAAACTCATGCGTAGAAACACGTCATCGGGTCTAACGGTCGTCCCGCTCCGAACTGTGCAGGCCGTCAAATCAAAGGCATTCCTTCGATATAAAGTTGTTTTTGACTAAAATGAAAACATGTCTGTTTGTCACTTTCACGAGGTTGGAGTAATAATATGTTCAACTACTTAAGACATTGGCTCCAATCTAGGTTGTGCCTTTAGATTTCAGGAAAATTAACAACTAAGGAATAATTTTTCACTTCTCGTATTGACTTCTCAAACTCCAGCCTGGTCTGTTTCGTAAGCGTTCCCTGAAGTCTTGCGATGTTGCCCCTCTGGGTTTAGAAACTCTGTGAGGAACCCCTTGGCCAAACCCCTCCCTTCCATCCTGCGTAGTAGGTGGCTGGAGGCCAATATACCACAGAAGAAGAAGAAGAACCCCCTCCCTTCCGCTAATTTACATTTAAGTAATTAAGCAGACACTAGGACTGGCAGTGGAGCGGTTGATAGGACTGGCAGTGGAGCGGTTGATAGGACTGGCAGTGGAGCGGTTGATAGGACTGGCAGTGGAGTGGTTGATAGGACTGGCAGTGGAGTGGTTGATAGGACTGGCAGTGGAGTGGTTGGTTGATAGGACTGGCAGTGGAGTGGTTGGTTGATAGGACTGGCAGTGGAGCGGTTGATAGGACTGGCAGTGGAGCGGTTGGTTGATAGGACTGGCAGTGGAGCGGTTGATAGGACTGGCAGTGGAGCGGTTGGTTGATAGGACTGGCAGTGGAGCGGTTGGTTGATAGGACTGGCAGTGGAGCAGTTGATAGGACTGGCAGTGGAGCGGTTGGTTGATAGGACTGGCAGTGGAGCGGTGGTGTAGGACTGCAGTGGAGGTGATAGGACTGGCAGTGGAGCGGTTTGATAGGACTGGCAGTGGAGTGGTTGGTTGATAGGACTGGCAGTGGAGCGGTTGATAGGACTGGCAGTGGAGCGGTTGGTTGATAGGACTGGCAGTGGAGCGGTTGGTTGATAGGACTGGCAGTGGAGCGGTTGATAGGACTGGCAGTGGAGCGGTTGGTTGATAGGACTGGCAGTGGAGCGGTTGGTTGATAGGACTGGCAGTGGAGCGGTTGATAGGACTGGCAGTGGAGCGGTTGGTTGATAGGACTGGCAGTGGAGCGGTTGATAGGACTGGCAGTGGAGCGGTTGATAGGACTGGCAGTGGAGCGGTTGATATGACTGGCAGTGGAGTGGTTGATAGGACTGGCAGTGGAGCGGTTGATAGGACTGGCAGTGGAGCAGTTGATAGGACTGGCAGTGGAGCGGTTGATAGGACTGGCAGTGGAGTGGTTGGTTGATAGGACTGGCAGTGGAGCGGTTGATAGGACTGGCAGTGGAGCGGTTGGTTGATAGGACTGGCAGTGGAGCGGTTGGTGATAGGACTGGCAGTGGAGCGGTTGATAGGACTGGCAGTGGAGCGTGGTTGATAGGACTGGCAGTGGAGGTTGGTTGATAGGACTGGCAGTGGAGCGGTTTGATAGGACTGGCAGTGGAGCGGTTGTGATAGGACTGGCAGTGGAGCGGTTGATAGGACTGGCAGTGGAGCGGTTGATAGGACGTGGCATGGAGCGGTTGATATGACTGGCAGTGCGGAGTGGTTGATAGGACTGGCAGTGGAGCGGTTGGTTGATAGGACTGGCAGTGGAGCAGTTGATAGGAACTGGCAGTGGAGCGTGGTTGATAGGACTGGCAGTGGATGCAGTGTGTTGATAGGACTGGCAGTGGAGCGGTTGATATGACTGGCAGTGGAGCGGTTGATAGGACTGGCAGTGGAGCGGTTGATAGGACTGGCAGTGGAGCGGTTGATAGGACTGGCAGTGGAGGGTTGATAGGACTGGCAGTGGAGTGGTTGATATGACTGGCAGTGGAGCGGTTGATAGGACTGGCAGTGGAGCAGTGAATAGGACTGGCAGTGGAGTGGTTGATAGGATTGGCAGTGGAGTGGCTGATAGGACTGGCAGTGTAGCGGTTGGTTGATAGGACTGGCAGTGGAGCGGTTGGTTGATAGGACTGGCAGTGGAGGGTGGTTGATAGGACTGGCAGTTGGATGCGGTGGTTGATAGGACTGGCAGTGGAGCGGTTGATAGGACTGGCAGTGGAGCGTGGTTGATATGACTGGCAGTGGAGCGTGATTTGATAGGACTGGCAGTGGAGCGGTTGATAGGACTGGCAGTGGAGCGGTTGATAGGACTGAGTGAGTGTGAAGGGTTGATAGGACTGGCAGTGGAAAGCGGTTGAATATGGACTGGCGAGTGGAGTGGATGATGGCTTGATAGGACTGGCAGTGGAGCTTGTTTGATAGGTGATAGGACTGGGGCAGTGGAGCGGTTGATAGGACTGGCAGTGGAGCGGTTGATAGGACTGGCAGTGGAGCGGTTGATAGGACTGGCAGTGGAGCGTTGGTTGATAGGACTGGATGGCGTGTGTGATAGGCTGGCAGTTTGGAGGGGGTAGGACTGGCAGTGGAGGGTGGTGATAGGACTGGCAGTGGGCGGTTGTTGATAGGACTGGCAGTGGAGCGGTTGATAGGACTGGCAGTGGAGCGGTTTGATAGGACTGGCAGTGGAGCGTGTTGATAGGACTGGCAGTGGATGAGCGGTGTGATAGGACTGGCAGTGGAAGCGGTTGATAGGACTGGCAGTGGAGTGGTTGATAGGGTTGATAGGACTGGCAGTGGAAGTGTCTGTGATAGGACCTGGCAGTGGACGGTGAGTATAGGATGGCAGTGGAGGCGGTTGATAGGACTGGCAAGTGAGAAGCCGTCTGGTCGTAGGACTGGCAGTGGAGCGTGTTGATAGGACTGGCAGTGGAGCGGTGGTTGATAGGACTGGCAGTGGAGCGGTTGATAGGACTGGCAGTGGAGCGGTTGATAGGACTGGCAGTGGAGCGGTTGATAGGACTGGCAGTGGAGTGGTTGTAGTGTTGATAGGATGGCAGTGGAGCGGTTGGTTGATAGGACTGGCAGTGGAGCGGTTGGTTGATAGGACTGGCAGTGGAGCGTGGTTGATAGGACTGGCAGTGGAGCGGTTGTTGATAGGACTGGCAGTGGAGGGTTTTGATAGGACTGGCAGTGGAGGTCGGTTGATAGGACTGGCAGTGGAGCAGTTGGTTGATAGGACTGGCAGTGGAGCGGTTGATAGGACTGGCAGTGGAGCGGTTGATAGGACTGGCAGTGGAGTGGTTGATAGGTTGATAGGACTGGCAGTGGAGTGGTTGATAGGACTGGCAGTGGAGCGGTTGATAGGACTGGCAGTGGAGCGGTTGATAGGACTGGCAGTGGAGCGTGGTTGATAGGACTGGCAGTGGAGTGGTTTAGGTTGATAGGACTGGCAGTGGAGCGTGATGGTTGATAGGACTGGCAGTGGAGCGGTTGATAGGACTGCAGTGGAGCGGTTGATAGGACTGGCAGTGGAGCGGTTTGATAGGACTGGCAGTGGAGCGGTATAGTTGATAGGCCTGGAGCGGTTGGTTGATAGGACTGGCAGTGGAGTGGTTGATAGGACTGGCAGTGGAGTGGTTGATAGGTTGATAGGACTGGCAGTGGAGCGGTTGATAGGACTGGCAGTGGACGAAGTGCACATTGTTGTTGACCAGTAAGTCTACATTTCACACCGTCATGGCTTGCCATTGGCTGTGCAGCTAGCTGTTTCATTCATCCTACTTTAGTATCAACTGGCCAGCTGTATCAGCTTTAGATGCGAGGGAAAACAAATGTATTTGCTAGCTGTCCATCTGATTGATTGATTGAGAATGCCATTAACTAGTTTGCTAGATTGAAACTGCTGGGGGAAAGAAACACTACACAACCAAAAGTATGTGGACACCTGCTCGTCGAACATCTCATTCCAAAATCATGGGCATTAATATGGAGTTGGTCCCCCCTTTGCTGCTATAACAGCCTCCACTCTTCTGGGACGGCTTTCCACTAGATGTTGGAACATTGCTGCGGGGACTTGCTTCCATTCAGCCACAACAGCTTAGTGAGGTCAGGCACTGATGTTGGGCGATGAGGCCTGGCTTGCAGTCGGCGTTCCAATTCACCCCAAAGGTGTTCGATGGGGTTGAGGTCAGGGCTCTGTGCAGGCCAGTCAAGTTCTTCCACAACGATCTCGATAAACCATTTCTGTATGGACCTCGCTTTGTGCACAGGGGCATTTTCATGCTGAAACAGGAAAGGGCCTTCCCCAAACTGTTGCCATAAAGTTGGAAGCACAGAATCTCCTAGAATTTAATTGTATGCTGTAGCTTTAAGATTTCCCTTCACTGAATAAGGGGCCTGGCTCGAACCATGAAACATAGCCCCATATACTGTCCATATTGTCTACAGCACTAAACATTGTTTGGGGGGTGCTAATGTGAAACATGGAATTTAATGAAAATATCAATGTAGAACGAACGGTCCGTCTTCAATGTTTCACCGGGGGTACAATAACTACTGAGCACAAGGCTTGATATCACTGCCCCAGTTTAAGCACCGCCTTCGCCTAATCCTGATTCGTCTAAATGATCAATGAAGAAAAACCAAACCAGGAACTACTTCTGATCGTAATGACATAATTCTACACGAGTCTTGACATTCTCGCCGTTTACATGTGAATCTGTCCACGAGAGATTACTACAGTTATAATGCATTATAAGACTTTCTATAAGCATGTACGACCCTGTTATAATGCCTTTTTATAGCCTCCTCCGCCCACCCTGTCTTGCTGGGTGCACTACGTGTCACTACTATAATACCAATGATATCAATCAAGGGCCCTTTCACACTACAGAGCTAAACTGAGCCAAGCTGAGCCAAGCTGAGCCAAGCTGAGCCAAGCTGAGCCAAGCTGAGCCAAGCTGATTCTTGCTGAGCCAAGCTGAGTCAAGCTGAGTCAAGCTGAGCCAAGCTGAGCCAAGCTGAGTCAAGATGAGTCAAGCTGAACCAAGCTGAGCCAAGATGAGTCAAGCTGAGCCAAGCTGAGTCAAGCTGAGCCAAGCTGAGCCAAGCTGTGCCACACTGGCCTGGTTACATATCCACCATATGTGCTGGAACGGTCAAAAGAAAGTCAATATCTGGTCCGGTCTGGTTTGGGTTGACAGGATAGTGTGTGAAAACGGTACACGTCATCTCAAGTCTCTCTCTACCTTTTCCTGTCGGAGAAGACAAACTTGCATAGCTTCAGGTCTCCTAATACGATGCCATGCTGGTGACAGTGTGCCACGGCCGACGCCACCTGGTGAAAGAGCTGTGCCGCCCGCTCCTCGTCCAGACGCTTGCAGCTCTTAACGAAGGTGTGCATGTCCCCGTGATCCTTCTCTAGGAAGACGTATGCCCAGCGCTCCCCCAGGACAATGTCTCGGATACGGGCGATGTTCCTGTGGACTGGCAGGATGCTGTAGGTCCGGATCTTCTCCTGGTACAGACCCATGTCAAACACCTGGGAGAATAGAGAGAGGAGACAGGATGTATCAGGGTGGATTCAGATGTATTAGTTTAGAGTTGTGCCCCATTGGTGTGAGGCAACACGTATTATAGTTGTCTAACAAATCCAATCCTTTGAAAACAACTGATAACAAATTATTAGTATTGACACCCGAGGAGAGACAGATGGTGGAGGCTATCAGCTTATTTATCCTCTTAAGGATCGGACCCTTTTTTTTTCAAATTTTCGCCTAAAATGACATACCCAAATCTAACTGTCTGTTAGATGTTGTCCACCAGATGGCAGCAGTGTGCGTGCAAAGTTTCAGACTGATCCAGTGAAGAATTACATCACTACACAATATTTTGTACCAGGAGTTTTCCCAACTGTGCCGAATTGGTTTTCAAGTACATAACTATAGAGAACATTAGTCCCCTGTAGCTCATTTGGTAGAGCGTGGCGCTTGCAACGCCAGGGTTGTGGGTTCGTTTCCCACGGGGGGCCAGTATGAAAAATGTATGCACTCACTAACTGTAAGTCGCTCTGGATAAGAGCGTCTGCTAAATGACTAAAAATAAAATAAATAAAAAATAAACATACAAAAATGCTATGGTAATACAACATTTAAGTTTTCACACTCTCAGGAATGTCATAAATGATGGATCATTAGCTTCCCTACAGAAAAGACAAACCTTCACACATCTAAATGGCTGGGCGGGGTGGGTGTGGAGTCAGAGGTCAAACTGTAGAACCCAGTTCCTACATTTTGAATATAAAAATTGATTTTTCAAACAAAACTACACTACATTTTATCTCTGGGACCCTGAGGATGACAAATCAGAGCAAGACTACTGAATGTAAGTACATAATTTACCTTCAGAGGTGAATGTATCAAACCAGTTGCCGTGATAAAAGTGTTTTGTTGTTGTGCACTATCCTCAAACAATAGCATGGTATTTTTTCACTGTAATAGCTACTGTAAATTGGACACTGCAGTTAGGTTAACAAGAATGTAAGCTTTCTGCCCATATAAGACATGTCTATGTCCTGGAAAGTTGTCTGTTACAACACCATTCTAGTCACATATCGCATATTGAGCAACAACCGTCCCGTATAAGGGGCACCGATCCCGTAGAGGTTATGAGAGTTATGCCCCCAAGGGAGCAGACTTCCACCAAGGGGTGGAGAGAGCGACTTCCACCAAGGGGTGGAGAGAGCAGACTTCCACCAAGGGGTAGAGAGAGCGGACTTCCACCAAGGGGTGGAATGAGTCAGTTATTTATGTGTTCAATTAGGGGACCCAGGTCTCCCAAACTACACCTGGCTTTAATCTCATCTGTGATCAAGGTTGCTCTTTATTTAAGCATCTGGAACAGGAGAAAGATAGCTCTCCATTTCTACTCCTATGTTTGCATATCTTATTTCAGCCATGGCTTAGTCTACTGACTTGAACTCAAATGAGAGGAGTTGATAGACAAGGGAGACGGTGGGATGTGTGAAGTCATTCCTTACATAACATAAACTCTAATGAAAGGTGGCCCAGGTGAAGTAGGCTTTTACCTTATTATTCGGTTATTACCTTATTAATAGAATATTACCTTATTATTAGAATATTACCTTATTATTAGGTTATTACCTTATTATTAGGTTATTACCTTATTATTCGGTTATTACCTTATTAATAGACTATTACCTTATTATTAGGTTATTACCTTATTATAACTTAATGCACAATAGGCACACAAGGTATTGGATCATTGGCCACTGCTCATCAATGCATTGACTGAACATAATGGATAAATTAATGATTTCCGATTATTTAAATAGGCTACTGTCACATTATTGTCTCAGTTAAAACATTGTATAATGACACCAAAGGGTTAATGAAGATCAGGATATCAGCATCATTTGAGATTGGTGCTTTTGAGCAACACAGGACATCTCAGAAACAGTCATTCATTCAAAAGAAATTGCACAATGAATGGTTATAGTCTGTGCGCTTACTTTGCACACCAGCGCGTCTCCCGTGTCAATGTTGAGTGCGCTGTGTATCTTGTCCTGATCCGCCATATGAAGGAGCAGAAAATGGCTTATCCGGGACGGACCTTGATGGGTCGGGGAGCCGCTCAAGAGGACCGGGGAAACAGGGGATCCCGGCGAGCTACCGAGGAGCCCCACGTCACCCAGACACTCGATCAGCCTAGCGCATTTGGACACCGGCTCGTCACCTGTTTCTGAGTCCACACGTTTCTGTCCGACTCTTCCACTGCGGATGCATGGGACCGGGTTGCTCCACTGAACGTTCATCATTCTGATACAGCGAATTGTTATGATGAATTGCAAATTGGTGTGTTCTATTATTGTAGCTTATGCACACGGAGCAGCTGTTGTCCTGATGATTTCCCTCCAACTGCAAATCTAACTTCTCAGGCTAATTCTATATTTGCATGCTGCATCAGGGACTTGGTTTTGGAATGTATCCTTCAAATATTACAAATTCCTTCCTTCATCCAGGTTCTGTGTCAAGCACTGTCGTCAGTTTTGGAGGACATTCCCAGTCAGTCCACAAAAGGTCTCTCAACGGTCCGTCTGGACTGGAGACAGACGTCCGGGGAGAGCGCGCCGTATCGACCCGGAGTAGTGAGAGACTGTCTAGCTCAAGCAGAGAGAGAGAGAGAGCGCTACACAGCTCCGCTGGACCTCCGCCCAGTTCAGCCTCTTGAATGACACTGCACCGCCCCGGCGATGTAGCAATCCACACAGGCACACACACACCACTTGAAGCCGCCCGGGTCGAGTGAAATAACCTTGGTTGGTTCCGCCATCCACTGTCAAAACAACATCACACCAACATGTGAATGGTTAGGCTACGTATTGTTATGTTATGCCAATAACAAACCATATGACGCAAATGCAATAATGTTTGATTCGTCAAAACCAGTGACCCAGACAATGATTAAACTTCTTTATTTCGACACTTCTTCCTCTTCTGATAAACAAGGCACACTAGCCTAGGCTACATGATGATATAACCCCTAATCATAATTTAATGTCAGTCATATGTGACAAGGTCTCAATAAACCGTGCATGTGAACCAAATAGTCCTACTATGAAAGGGGTTAATACTGTAGTAGGGATTTTCCACAGGAGGAGCACCGGCATGATCTAAAGCGTTAGTGTTCAGCGGCAGAACATGTTAGTTAGGTTCATGACTCACCTCCATGAAGGTACATGCCTATAGTCTGACTCACTCACATAAACTGCAGGACTTCTTGTCAGGGGTGTAAAGTACTTAAGTAAAAATACTTTAAAGTACTGCTTAAGTATTTTTTTTAGGAGTATCTGTACTTTACATTTACATTTTTGTCATTTATCAGACGCTCTTATCCAGAGCGACTTACAGTTAGTGAATACATTATATTTTTTTTCATACTGGCCCCCCGTGGGAATCGAACCCACAACCCTGGCGTTGCAAACGCCATGCTCTATCAACTGAGCTACATCCCTGCCGGCCATTCCCTCCCCTACCCTGGACGACGCTGGGCCAATTGTGCGCCGCCCATGGGTCTCCCGGTCGCGGCCGGCTGCGACAGAGCCTGGATTCGAACCAGGATCTCTAGTGGCACAGTTAGCACTGCGATGCAGTGCCTTAGACCACTGTGCCACTGTACTATTTGTATTTTTGTCAACTTTTACTTCACTACATTCCTAAAGAAAATAATGTACTTTTTACTCCATACATTGTACCTGACACCCAAAAAGTAATTGTTACATTTTGAATGCTTAGCAGGACAGGAAAATGGTCCAATTCATGTACTTATCAAGAGAACACCCCTGGTCGTCCCTACTGCCTCTGATCTGATGGACTCACTAAACACAAATGCTTTGTTTGTAAATTATGTCTGAGTGTTGGAGTGTGCCCCTGGCTATCCTTAAATTAAAAAAACAAGAAAATTGTGCCATCTGGTTGGCTTAAAAGGAATTTGAAATGATTTATACTTTAAATGTTGATACTTAAGTATATTTTAGCAATTACATTTACTTTTGATAGTTAAGTATATTTTAAACCAAATACTTTTAGACTTTTACTCAATTAGTATATTACTGGGTGACTTTTACTTGAGTCATTTTCTATTAAGGTATCTTTACTTTTACTCAAGTAGGACAGTTAGGTACTTTTTCCCCCACTGCTATAATAACAAGGAACATAATCATTATATAGCAAAGGGAACAGTCAGCAAATGTTTTATGTTGACTACAAAGTTAAAGTGAGATTCAGAGTCCATGTCCCGAATGGCACACTGTATATAGTGCACTATAAAGGGAGAAGCCTGCTCTGCTCTACTCCAAACAAGGAGTGGCGTGTTATTGTAAGAAGCTATGCATTCTCTGTGGTCTCCCAGTTGGCGAGTCATTCTCTGTGGTCTCCCAGTTGGCGAGTCATTCTCTGTGGTCTCCCAGTTGGCGAGTCATTCTCTGTGGTCTCCCAGTTGGCGAGTCATTCTCTGTGGTCTCCCAGTTTGCGAGTTATTCTCTTGGTCTCCCAGTTGGTGAGTCATTCTGTTTAGTGGTCTCCCAGTTGGTGAGTCATTCTCTGTGGTCTCCCAGTTGGTGAGTCATTCTCTGTGGTCTCCCAGTTGGTGAGTCATTCTCTGTTTAGTGGTCTCCCAGTTGGTGAGTCATTCTCTGTTTAGTGGTCTCCCAGTTGGTGAGTCATTCTCTGTTTAGTGGTCTCCCAGTTGGCGAGTCATTCTCTGTGGTCTCTCAGTTGGTGAGTCATTCTCTGTGGTCTCCCAGTTGGCGAGTCATTCTCTGTTTAGTGGTCTCCCAGTTGGCGAGTCATTCTCTGTGGTCTCCCAGTTGGCGAGTCATTCTCTGTGGTCTCCCAGTTGGCGAGTCATTCTCTGTGGTCTCCCAGTTGGCGAGTCATTCTCTGTGGTCTCCCAGTTGGCGAGTCATTCTCTGTGGTCTCCCAGTTGGCGAGTCATTCTCTGTGGTCTCCCAGTTGGTGAGTCATTCTGTTTAGTGGTCTCCCAGTTGGTGAGTCATTCTCTGTGGTCTCCCAGTTGGTGAGTCATTCTCTGT